>JANUYF010000006.1:30752500-31200000 GCA_026167975.1 Phrynosoma blainvillii | reverse complement strand
GGCTTGCCACCCTCCCACCTCATTCTGCCCCTGCTCTGTTTATATGAGGCTCTTGTGACAACAAGTTTATCAGTAGAAATAATGGAGAGATATACAGTGGGAGGCAGTCATTTTTCGCTTAGTTCTGTTTTGCACAATGGGAACGAAGAGGGGAAAGGCTCCCTAATAGAGCCTTCAGATCTCCCTATTTTTGATAGCAACAGTGTGGTGATCCACTTTCATCCCCATCTCAGGCTCTAGCAGACAGCAGGAAGATAGGAAGCCACCTTATACTGAATCAGATCTATTTGGGGATCATCCATGCCAGCCTTTCTCAACCTTTTTCACCCAGGAAGAATATTTGAAATTATTTTCAGGTCTTGGCAAACCCCTGCATGATCATTATTACATCTACAGATCGAAAACTTACAACAACAATAACATTTATTAATTTAAATCATGATCTATTGTGGAACCCTAGAGTTCTGGGGAAACATGGTTGAGAAATCTATGCTATCAGGCAATGGCTCCCCAGGTTTCAGAGAGGATTTCCCCCCCCCAGAGATATCAGGGGTTGAACCTGAGCCCTTTTGCATGGAAGGCAGGTGCTCTCCCTTCAAGCCATGGCTTCTCTCTCCTGCCACCTCCTGTCATTCATTCTCATTCAGATAGATAGATAGTTGTTGTGTGCATTAAAGTAATTTCCAACTTATGGCAACCCTAAGGCAACCCTATCATGGGGTTTTCTTGGCAAGTTTCTTCAGATGGGGTTTGCAGTTGCCATCCTCTGAGGCTAAGAGAGCATGACTTGTCAAAGGTCATCCAGTGGGTTTACATGGCCAAGCCAAGATTTGAACCCTGATCTCCAGAGTCATAGTATAATGCCCAGACCACTACATCAAGCTGGCTTATTCCTATCTATCTATCTATCTATCTCTCTTTCTCTCTCTTTCTCCCTCTCTCTCTCCAGGGTACTTTAAGGCTACAATCTGGTCAAACATAATGCTATTCTTGGTGTCTAGTTCTTCTGTGAGCGGGCAGTGCCCTGGCTTTGACCCTCTCCGAGTGCAAAGTTGCAGGTTGCAGCAGCTGTCCAAAGTCCATGTGATGAAATCAGCGGCAGAGCATAAGTGAGAACCCAGGGGCTTCCACTGTGTCTCTACCAAGCTGGCTACTACAGGCACCCTGCCTGGCTTCCTCTGGCCACAGACAAAACCTTTTGAGCAGCCTCGAACACACCAGATGCAATGCCTACCCCCCAGCTTCCTACACCTCCTGGTGACTCCATCCTACAAAGATGTGAAGGAGTGATCCATGTCAAAGCCACGAGACAAGGCTGGCATGGTATGGGTGTGGAAAGGAACAGGCAGCCATACCTTAGTTTTATTGAGCACCAGACCCACGAAGGTGGAGACCAGCAGAGATCCTGGCATGGAGGTCTTGGTCCGCAGGTCTCTGGGCATGCCTGGGAAGGGCGAGACGGGAGGTTCTTCGGGGAGGGTCACCGTGTAGGAATTCCGCATGCTGCAAAGGCTGTGCACCCCACAACCACCTCCGATCTCCCCTTTGCCCCACACTTAGAAGACCAAAAGGTACAGAGAAGAAACCAAGAGGATGAAACAGAGAAGGCGTTGCTCCACGGCTGTGCCTCCGTGGAGAGCAAAACAGTCTTGTGGGTCTCTTGATATACCCAGCACCACCTAGGGGAGACCCACCTAATGTAGGTGTCCCATCACCTGAACTGACATCAAGGAACAGAAGAACAAAGTGGCTTCTTTGGAGCAAAACAGTCTTGGAGGGCTCTTGATACACCGAGGATAGACCCACTTAATGTAGGTGTCCCATCACCTGAACCAACATCAAGGAGCAGAAGAACAACAAGGCAGCTTCTTTGGAGCAAAACACAGTCTTGGGGGTGCTCTTGATGCACCCAACGCCACCAAAGAGAGATCCACTTAATGTAGGCCTCTCATCAATTGAACAGGAGCAAAAGAATAATGTGGCTTCTTTAGGCAAAGCCTAAAAAAGTTTCCCAGATTCTCTCAGAAGGTGGATAACAGGGCTGACACTCCACACTTGGCTCTCTAAAGCCACGCCGGCTCCACTCTGTGGTCCCAGTCCCTTGTCTTTCAGGAGGTCTTTCAAAACCCAGTTTGCCGTTGAGCTGCCACTCCAGATGAAGCTGCTGCTTGCTCCTCTCGCACGGTGTACTTTTTCCTCCTCGCCTGCCTCCTTGGGAGTGAGCGGAGCTGCTGACGGCACCTGGATCTCTCTGACATCAAGGGAAGGGCACCCAGGCAAGCCTGCACAGAAGGAAGGGCTCTCTCGAGGGAAGCATCGACGGCCAAAGCGCTGGGACCCTTCCAAGCCCCAGGAGGGGGAAGCCAGGGAGGAGCATGAAGCTTGACTTGGCAGTGCCCAGTTTTGATATGTGCAGCTGTCATAGCAACCTGGCTAAACTGGCCCAGTGACTAATTTTTGCTGTTTTTTAAAACCCACAACCCACTTTAGAAACAAAATATGTGGAAACCGCTGAATACTTAAAGCAAGATTGAGCAAGACACATACTCAGCACTGTTCTTGTCATCGAGGTTGCTGCTGTTCCCTCAAGCCATTTCCGGCTTATGGTGACCCTAAGAGGACCCTATCATGGGGTTTTCTTGGCAAGATTTGTTCAGAGAGGGTTTGCTTTTTGCCTGTCGCTGAGGCTGAGAAAGTGTGACTTGCACAAGGGCACTCAATGGGTTTTTATGGCTTAGTGGGGATTCTAATCCTGGTCTCCAGAGTTCAATCAATCAATCGTTTTATTGTGGTCAATGATAATATTAAATGACTATATTCCAAAATTCATATGAATACATAAAATACATACGTACTATGAATAGTAGTAGGTCTCCAGAGTTTTAGTCTAACACCCAAACCATTACTCCATAGTCTCTGTCAAAGTGGCTAACAACATACAGTTGGCCCTCCATAAAGCAAACCTTGATTTTGCCATTTTGTATAAAGGACACCATTTCCATTTAATGGGACTTGAGTGTCCACAGATTTTGGTATCCACAGGAGATCCTGGAACCAAGCCCCAGTAGACACCAAGGGCCCACTGTATTGAAAAGCAATCTGGATTAAAAATATAAAAAAGCTACAACAGAAACATTAATAGAAAAGTTATTTTAAAAAAACAAAAATGAAACATTTTACAACGTTACAGACATCAAAATTTTTGTTGTTCGTTGTTTTTGAGTTGACCCCAACTCATGGCAACCCTATGGATGAGACACCTCCAAGACCTCTTGTCCTCCACTGCTCTGCTTAGGTCCTGCAAATTCATTCCCATGACCTCCTTGATTGAATCTATGCATCTGGTATGTGGTCTTCCTCTCTTTCTACTGACTTCTACCTTTCCCAGCATTACTAGCTTTTCCAATGGGTCCTGCCTTTTCACAATGTGGCCAAATTATGAATAGTCTTAATTTAAAGATCTTGGTTTCCAGGGAGAGTCCAGGCTTGATCTGTTCAAGGCCCCATTTGTTGGTCGTTTTGGTTATCCATGATATTCTCATTACAAACATTAACATTCATTAAAAGATGACATGCAAACTTTAAAAACAGCATGAAAAACTCACCCAAGTCAGTTTCTCAAACCAAATCCAGTTTCGCCAACCAAAAATGCTGATGGCACAAAAATGTTTTAACTTACTGATGGAAGAAGAGCAATGATGGGGCTAATCTGACCTCCTTAGGGAAAGAGTTCGAAAATTTGGGGGCAGCCACTGAGAAGGTCTTTAACCAGAGGCTGGATGGCCATCTGTCAGGGATGCTTTGATTTTGAGCTCCTGCATGACAGATTGGGTTGGACTGGATGACCCTTGGGGTCTCTTCCAACCCTATGATTCTATGATTCAAAGGAATGGATCCCACAGATCAACTGAAACCAGTCAGTCCATAGAGTGAATTGCCACAAGGAGGCAGAAGGTGAGCGCTGTTTCTCTAACAAAACCTCTTCCCTGGCCAATTGTCTACAACAACATATAGTATCATGAACCTCTGCAAAATGTATCCAGGGGTGGCCATGTTGGCCATACATCAAAATACAATAATATCCCAAAATTCACAAAACAGCAACACCAACCAAAAATGCACAAAATACATGTTTGCAAGCTTTTGAATCTCCACTGTCTTCTTCAGGTGTTAAAAATCATACAGGAGAAGACGAAGAGAAAAAGGACAAGGTTAGAGACACAGGCCTACATACTGTCAAGGTGGTGTTTTTGTTGTAGACATTTGTTAGTTAAAATGGTAAGTTAAGTCAGTTAAGATAGCCCTTCAGATCATCTTAACTGGCAACAACAAATAACATCTTAACAAAATATAAGCCCGTGGCTCTAACATCCTCATTTGTTCCTATCTTCTGCATGGTTTTTAACACCATTGCCAGATGAAGAAGCCAGTGGAGCTTCGAAAGCTTGCATCATGTATGCGCTGCAAAGTACTATGCCTTTTTATGAACTTTCTCCTCCTGAATAACTTTCCTGCTGTGGATGGGAGAAAGTCCACTGGAAATCTGGAAAGGAGGTAACAAAGGACACACACGTATGTGTGTGTGGTTTGCAAAAAGAGACTCCTTACACTAAACTGTAGGAAGCCATATTTGCAACCATTGCACTCATTTCCACCTTCTTTTTGGGCTTGTTTGCATGCATTCCTTGCACTATGAGGGGAAAGGGGGTCAAAAACTACCATGATTTGCAAGTACAGAAATTAGAGGTTCAAGGAGATGAGCAATGACCATTTTTTTGGGGTTTTAATCCAGCTATGTGTAAAATGAGCCCATCTCTACCCACTGCATTGATGCTCATAGTCTGTGTGGGACCCTGGGAAAACAGCTCTGGAAAGCGTAGGCATGGATATTACAGTGCTCTGAGTTAAACTCCAACGTGGACCCAGGTGATAAACAGACAATGTAATTATGTCCTATAACACACTGCTTGAAAAGCAAAATCTGTTTTGGACTATAAATACTGCCTATCCAGCATAGCTGCATCCCATATTTGCTGAGGGATTAGGGGAGTTGTAGTCCAAAAGGTCATGTTTCCACGTTCTTGTATCCCTTTTTGCAAATCACTCTGCACTATGTTCAAGACACAATTCCCAGCTAGGGTGCAGAATTGCTGCTGACACAGAGATACGAGTCCAGGAATGCATACAACTCACCAGTATATTCACAATTATAATACAGAAAGACATAATTTGGCAAAACTCTGGCAAGCCAGGAATGGATTTCAGGTGGAGAGCTCAGTGCTGAGGCCAAGCATATGCTCAGAGGTCCTCTTTTGCTCTTCTTTAATTCCTGCTGCACTGAGCCAAGTCAAGATGCTCAGTTCTAGCTGACAGATTTTGAGGATATATCAGGAATGCTGCTACTAAATAGCTCCCCAAAGCAAGAATTTTACCTACCCCTGGCTTAGTTATATCCTTCCAAGCGAATACTTGCTCCGATTGTTTGTTCTGCAATCTGGAAGTTTGCTCTGAAGTTCACTGCAACTGCCGACACAATATTTTAATCTGAAGCTCAAGGTATAATGAATCCAAGCTCATGATTTAATGTCATTGACATTTTATGGGCCCAGATGCAGAACACCTTTTTGTGAATTGGTAACATTTCAAACACACAGGTATTGGCCAGCAATACTTCACTCACAGTGCAATCCTATGTGACTACTCAGAAGCAAGTTGCACTGCCTTTTGGAGAAATTGCTTCCTAGCCATGTTAAGCACATGTGGGGTGGCAGCCTCAGCAAACTTTGGTTTGGGCTTACATTTGAAGCAGATTGGATCTGCTTTCCCCCACCTTCTTTTTCACACAATACCAGCTCTTGGAAATATTAAATTTTTAAAAGTACAACTTCCAAAATCCCCCAGCAGAACATGAGAACTTGCAGGGGATGGACTCTGGGATTAGTACTTCAAAAACTGACACATCCAAATTCAGCTGAAGACATACGAACACTCACATCAAGCCCAAACTGGAGGTGTCTGCAGAAAGAGTGCCTCTGAGTCTACCCAGAGTGCACAGTCGTTACCACAGCCACCTTTCACAAATCTGGGGCAAGTAAGCCAAGCATGAGGTTTCGCCTTGAAAAAAACCAGACTGCGCTGTCTGCCTTTCTCTTTCAATAAAATCAAGCATCTGCTCAGTGTTGTTTTTTTGCAGTGCTTCCAACTGTCCTCCAACCAAATCTCTTTGTACAGACACTGCAGAGAAGCTAAGTTTAGCTTGGATGAGGTAGAGCTATTTTTGGCAGCGTTAAAAATAAATCCAGAGAGACAGAGTGGTGTTGCTTTTTGCAGCATTATTTATCTACGGGGATTTTAAACCCCTCACCAGCAGGCTGCTGTCACTCCAGTTAATACAGCCTGTGAGGACAGAGATAAACACACAAACACACACACACGCACATACACACATGCAGGGTGGTGGACTGGACAAACTGATGCGCAAGTAGACACAAATGCACACATATCAACACAGTCCAGGGATGTACGTGGCACTGTGCATTGTTACACCATAATACGGGGACCCAAGCGAAATGCAGAAAATGTAATTGTTCTCTGTGACCATGCGCAGATGGTTCTGGCCCACGTTGCAATTGTGTGCACAGCTGGGTTGCAAGGTTGCCACCCACACAAGAGTTGTGAGGTCAGAAAAGCACATAACTCACCGATCCCTTATTCAGGCTTTCAAGATCAACATACAGAAACACAGCCAGACTCAGTTCTCTTATACAAGTCGATTAAATTTGCACATGTCTGTTTATGTAGCCACAGTGCATCCACGATAGCTAAGAAAGACCCCTCAAATTGAGGAGTTAAGATACCTTTGAGGAACTTACAGATGTTGCTGAACAACATCTTCTGGCATAGTGCACTGTTATACCGGTTGGGCTGATGGGAGTTGCAGTCCAGCAGCATCTGGAGACCCACAGTTGCCCACCGTGTCACTAGAGATCCCTGTGCCACCTAGACTGCAAAGGCAATCTATTGCTATTGCAACAATAATTGACAATAGGTGGTACCCTAAACATCCATCATGCCCAACCAGCTTTCCCCTGGGAAGATCAGCATTAGGACAAGAAGCCAAAAGTTTCCCAATCCTCCCCAAAGAATCATATGAACATATATATTCCTGTATGAGATGGACTCTTAGTTTGATCCAGCAGGTCTCTTCTTATGCTTTTACTGCATCTTTCAAATCTGCCAGGGAAACCACCATAAAATGCAGAACTAAGGTTAACAGCTGCCCTGCTGCTGGTCATGTGCCAACCTTGCAGGGGTAGTGCCACACATCCCAACAGCGGTAAGTAACTTGGCAGCGGGAACATTTTGTGGTCACATGTAACTGGTGTGACCCGCACCAGTCTAAGTTTAATGACATGGAACCTGAGTCTCTCGGCATGGTTATAAAACCTCCCCTCGCCTTTCCCAGCCGTTTGCATTGTAATTCGCAATTGAATGGAATTTCTCTTTAAAACGATTCTTATAAATACTTGGAAAATTAAAAAAAAATCAAACTAAACTGAAGACTGGGGAAAAATAGCAACAAGATAATCAAACTCCTAGTAAACTCTCTGCTCGTCTCTCGTATGTTAAGTAACCCCAGGCACTGCTATATCCGGTTAGCAAACAGCTTACCAATAAGGCAAGCCAGGGAAGTCACCCGGGGTCTCCTATAACCCAGAATGAACTTTAAGGATGGTATCTCAGGGCAACTCCTATTTTAAACCTCCCCTTTGAGAGAGAAAGATGAGAGAGCTTGGCCATTTTGCAGGATGGGGCAGAAAGAGAGGGACATCTTGGTGTGGGAATCCTAAGCCATCACTTGGAAGAGGAGCAAAAGGACTATCTTTGGTAGGGAAAAGAGCTGTGTGTGTGTTCTATGTGCCTTCAATGCACCTGTCAACTTATGGTGACCCCATGAATTTCATAGGGTTTCCTTAGGCAAGGAATCTTCAGAGGTGGTTTGGCCAGTTCCTTCCTCTGAAACAGAGCATACAGCCCTTGGGATTTGTTGATTGTCTCCCATCCAGGTACTAACCAGAGCTGACCCTGCTTAGCTTCCAAGATCAGGTAGTCCTTAGGGAAGGAGCTAGAGATGTAAAATTTCTGGAAATTTTGATGCCATGGGAGAGAAACATAATCCTTTGCCTGGCATCCTGTAAGTGACTCATGCAAGTGGAAGTCTACCTTATTTGTGTCTACCTTATTTGGGGTCACTGTGGAGACCCCTATTCTCTTCCTACCTCCCCAATGACCAAAGCTCCCCCTCCATCATCTTCTGTAAACTTCCAGAGGACCACAGTGGATCTTGGAAGAAGGAGTCCTTGGTTTGCATCTGGTTATGGAGATGTGATGTTGTGGACTTGTATAAAAATGTTATTGTGTTTATTGCAAACATTAAGGTAAGAGATGGCTATGTATGTACTGTATAGTAAATATAATAAGGGTAGAAATCTGTTGGGAAGGGCTGAGAGTCTGGACTGTTGGGAATGACTGGCAATTGGCTGTTTGAATAAAAGGCTAGTGTGTATGGTAGGATATGCACTGCAGAAATCATTCAGTTTGACACCACTTTAACTGCCATGGCTCAATGCTACGAAATTCTGGGAATTGTAGTTTGTTGTGGCACCAGAACTCTCTAACAGAGAAGGTGAAATATCTCACAGAACTACAAACCCCTGAGCTGAGCCATGGCAGTTAAAGTGGTGTCAAACTGCATTATTTCTGCAGTGCAGATCAAACCTAAGACAACTGGATAGTTAGGAATATGAGTCAGCGGTGTTAGGCGAGTCAGTCAGGGTCAGAGACAGAGATTAGCTAAATGCAGCTCATTTAGTTAGGATTAGGAGTGAAAGATGGTGGTAGTTCATTAGGGTCAATTGGGATTGAGATGTGTTAAATAAGTAACGATAAACATTATGTCGAATCTTGGTGTCATAAATTATTTTTGTATTATATACTGGTGTTTCTGAGAATGCTACATAAAGGACATTATCACATGTGCCTTCTGTCCCACCACAATCGTGCCAGTTTAATAATGCAAGCATACTGGTTTTGCAGAAATCTGTATCACACATTCTCTGCATTAGTACTTTAGGTTGCTTTGGTGATCTATGGCTGTGCAATGCGATTTCCGCACCGCCGCCATGATGCTGCCTTCTGTGTACCTTTATGTCCACCAAAGAAGAAATGAGAATTCCTCCTCCCAAGGAGGAGATGGTTTTCTTCATTATGGGGTAGAGGGAATAATAAAAGAAAGTAAAAAAATCAACAGCCTGCTCGGGGTTAGTGATGGGGTAGGGAGGAGAGGAGAAAGAAGGAGACACCAATACCATGTTACTGCACAATACTGGAGCTGCCTATGATACCTGAGGACTAATGCTACAGCAGTGCATTTGGGAGCTTATTGGCAGGTTTTCCCCATCGATGACAAGGTCTACTCTAACAGTGCTTATAGGGCAAGGCAGCAACGAGGTGGAGACGACGTCGTGCAATAAGTATTGCCAAAGGTGCCACTATACAACTTTAATGGCAGTTTAAAAGTCACGGGTGATGAAGCCTCACACAGGAACCATGAGGGCATCTATAAGGTCCACACAACTGATGCCTTAGAGGTCCTCATCTGTGGTAGTAGTGGTGGACAACCCTCACAGGAAACATAGCCAGATGCATCTTTGCACCCCTCCACCAGCATGGTGGTGGTGTGTATGTGTGCAGCTATTGTATTGAAATGGTGAGCTCTGGGAGTGGTAAGAACAGAGCTGTGGCATAGTTCTGCACATGGGAGTCTTATACTAGGCAAGACCATGTCGTATCTTGGCCAAAATCTGTATGTAGATGAATGATGAGGAGTGACTTAGGGAGCTGGGCATGTTTAACCTGGAGAAAAGAAGGTTAGGAGGTGATATGATAGCCCTGTTTAAATATCTGAAGGGGCTTCATATTGAGGATGCAGCAAGCTTGTTTTCTGATGCTCTAGAGACCAGGACATGGAGCAATGGATGCAAACTACAGGAAAAGAGATTCTACCCCAACCTTAGGAAGAAGCTCTGGATGGTAAGATCTGTTCGACCATGGAAGACGCTGCTTTGGAGGGTAATGGAGTCTCCTTCTTTAGAGGTTTTTAAACAGAGGCTGGATGGCCATCTGTCAGGGGTGCTTTGATGATGTTTTCCTCCATGGCAGAATGAGGTTGGACTGGATAGCCCTTGCGGGGTCTATTCCAACTCTATCATTCTACATACATACAATATTCATAGGACTTTGATACTAAACAGACACACCTGAGTTTCATGCTAGAGAGGCTGGTCATGAAGTTAGAAACACAAAGACTGGAGGGCTGTACCTCTCCCTGCCATGAACATCTGCCCCTTCTTTCATCCATGTGCGCAGGTGAAAGTGTCAGCTGCCTCTTCTAGGGATTGTGTCCTGACAATCCCAGCCTGTGCCTCCAGTATTCTCACCCTCCTTAATGTCTCTCCCAGAAGGAGTTGGATGGCATGTGGGTCCATGTGTGTGTGTGCGATGCCAGTTGAGGCGGGCTGCCACATGGCTGGATATTTGGGTATTCTTTGCCAACCATTCCTATCCTCCAGTAGTCGAGAGCTTTCAGTTGCCAGCCAGAAAGAGATGGTAGGGAGACTCAGAGAGCAGAGAGGAGGGGAGGGAGGGAAGGCTGGCTTCTTAAAGGCCATACTGTCTGCAAAAGGGATTAGTCGGGAAGACCAGATGCAGGCCCAGGGGTTGCATTTGCAGTTCTTTGCTGCTAGGTTTCAAGTTAAAACCAAGCAAAATGGGGCGGGGGGGGGGCAAAGCCAAAAGAAAATGCTCTGGATATTTTCAAAGGGGTGTTATTTATAACCCTAGCCATAAAATTAGTAAATGATACAAGAGTGCGATTACGACAAACCATGATAACATTTTTAACAACATAAATGCAACATCACATCACATCAATCAATCAATAATATGTGTGTGTGTGTGTGTGTGTGTGTGGCATTTGTATTGTTTACTTCTTAGTTGTTCACTAGTTAGCTTACTCTTTGTGGCATTCAAAAGTGGCACGTCTAACCATTTCTGCACTTGGCCATCTCTCTGTCCTCTTTTCACCATCAGGCAAAGCATGCATTCATTCACTGGATTTCTATCTTGCCTTTCTCCCCAAATGCCCTTTAATTGCTTGGGGTAGAAGGATGTCCAATGTGTGTGCTGGATTTTATAATACATACTAGGTGCTAAATGTGTTTTTAATTGTTTTAAATTACCATTTACTTGGATGGGTTGCTTCGTGCTTGTAAAACTTTTCTACTACATATTTCAGCTATTTGAGTTTATATTATATGATAAACTGTTTGAGCACTGGACTACTATTCTGGAGATCAGGTTTCAATTCCCTGCTTGAGCATAAAAACCCACTGGGTGACCTTGGGCAAGTCACACTCTCTCAGCCTCAGAGGATGGCAATGGCAAACCTCCTCTGAAGAAACCAGCCAAGAAAACCTTATGATAGGTTTGCCCTAGGGTTGCCAGAAATGATAAGTGACTTGGAGGTACACAAGTGCCATATTGGAAGAAAGGAAGGATATAAATTAAAGAGAGGAACAAACAAACTCTGGCTGTCTAGGTCTACCCTGCCATGACCCGATCCCCTCCTTGTACTGAAGTAGGTTTCGGAATGAGGATGAAAGTGGAAAGTTACCAGCCTGGATGTGAGGGCAAGGGTTTTACAAGACAAATTGTTCATTCAAGAGAACACAAACTTCTGCAAAGCTGACAAGTCTCTGTGCATTAATTGCTCTGGTGTCCCTGTTTGCAGTCAACGGGTTTACTGCAAACATACCAGGTTCCGTGGAAACTTCTCTGGAGTTATAGAAGCTGCTGAGTACAGACAAACAAAACAGACCTCGCCACACCTGATAACCATGTCTGGGAAGGGCTTGATTTTAAATACGGTAGATCTCCACAGCCGAGCCCTCAAATCTTTCCTCCACACACTGGTGACAGACAGTATTTTTTAGCATTTTGGGATCACTTTCCCTCCAAACTGCTGAAACCAAGGATCAGATCCTTGTTGCTGTTTCAGAGATTGCACTAAGGATGGTCCACGTCATTCCAATCCCTTTCAGCCACAAGAACTGGAAATTCCCTTTACTAAAAAGCAAGCGTTTGCAAGATGCTGAATTTTGCACATGATGCCAATTTCAGCTTTTGCATGGTATTGAAGTAGACATTGCAGTGTGGCATAGTGGTTTGAATGTAGGACTACAACTCCAGAGACCAGGGTTCAATTCCCCGCTCGGCCATGAAATCCACTGAGTGACTTTGGGCAAGTCACACTCTCTCAGACTCAGGGGAAGGCCATGGCAAACCCTCTCTGAATAAATCTTGCCAAGAAAACCCCGGGATAGGTTCACCTTAGGGTTCCCTTAAGTGGGAAATGACTTGAAGACACACAGCAACACCAAAGGCTGTAGATTCCTGAGTATTGGTGATGCACTCTCCTCTAAATACCTTTTGCTTGGCGTTAGTGTCAGCTAGCCATGAAGGAAAGGCATTCTGCATATGCTTGGAAATATCGTACTCTGTTCACCCTGCTATTATGACCTCAGTGCTGGGGAAGGCAAAGGAGGGAGGGAAATAAAACAGGTTCTGCAAATGAGCTCAGCCTTAGTTAACCAAGTGTTCCCCTGGTTGAGTATGAATGCTATTTCTTTAGAGAGACAATGCATGCAACCACTAGAAGAAAGGAGGTGTCTTCCTGAGCAAAGGTTGCTCAGAGAGTTAGCCAAACACAGCTGGATCCTAAGCAGAGAGAGGGGCACCCAAAATAAACTCTTCTGTGCAAACACTGCTGCCACCGCCACCATTATTATTATTATTATTATTATTATTATTATTATTATTATTATTATGGCTTGGGGAAAGGACTTTTCTTGGGCAACAACTCCTCAGCCAGCATGGCCAATGGCTGGAAGATGCTAGGGCTGGAGAGGCCAGAAAATTCACTACTTCCACTCTGCTCTTTGGATCTGGACAGGATTCATTCTTTATAGTTACCAGGGGCATGATCTATGGGACTGGCATCATTTTGGAATTTTAATGCTTTTAATGTTTGATGTTTTAACCTGATAAATTGTTTAATTGCTTTTTAGAGAACATTATATTTATACTTCTACCAAAATGTCTGCATAGTTTTAAATCTGGATTGTTTTAGATATGTTGCTAGCTGCAGTGAGTCCCCATTGTTGGAGGGAAGGTGGGATATAAATAACTGTAATAATAATAACAACAACAAATAGAGAGATCTTGAAGCACCTTTGAGAGTAACTGAAATAAAAAAGTTGGCAGCATGAGCTTTCAAAGACTTCAGTCTACTTTCTCAGATGCTACGAAAGCTCCTGCTGCCAACTTCTTTATTTCAGTTACTCTCAAAGGTGCTACAAGATCTCTCAACATACTGATTCTACACACCAACACAGCTATATCTTTGATTTCTAACTGTAATAGTAATAATAATAATAATAATAATAATAATAATAAACTGTTACACCATTAAGTCCAGGATGTAAAATTAACCCACTGCATTGGTGACAGCACGGCCTCAGATGCCAAAACACCGATGCCAAAATTCAGACAGGCTTGTCTTGCTTGAGGCCAAATCTACCTGGGGTAGGAACAAAAGGAGGGCTTTGACCCTCCAAATAAGAATTCTGCTGACCCCAAATGACATTTTATCCCCAGATTCCTAGCATCACAGAGAGGGAGACACTGAAAATCATTCACACCCCAGAATGCTTCCATTTGCTGTGTTTGATTCCCTGGGTCACTTTGCATGCTCCTTTCCTCTGGATGCCTAAACCCAATTTCTAAATGTGTAACTAAAGTTTTAAGTTACTGCAATGCTAGAGATTTGGGGACTGGAGGAAAATGTCATGGGTGCGGGATGGCAGAATTCTCCTTTGCGGGAGGCAATGCTCTCGTTCTGCCCCATAGATGCACCCTAGAATGTGCCTTGCCTAAGCCCTTGGTTTCAGTCCTTTCCCAGAAAAGCCCAAGGCTTATGCTCTGTTCCTGGCAGGGAATGAATGCCTGAATGCCACGGCTGTGGACTCGAGAGCCTGCAATTAGACCTTGCCTCCCTGTCAATCTTGGCAGTTTCCTTGGCATTAGTCCCTGGTGTTTATGTAACAGGTATAATTGCCTAATACTCGCTTGAGAACAAATAGAAGCACAAACACACAGACGCACACACACACATGAATTCTTCTGACCTTGTCAACAGATCCTGGAAGGCTTGGGCTGGAGCTGTCCTGGAGTGAATCACGGTGTCTCAGCACATGCAAGGGAGTGCGCAGAGGTTGGAGAAGTTTTTGAGACTCCAGCTCCCAGAATCCCCTAGCCACCCTACATTCTCTGCCTGTGTGTTCTGTCGGCGCCTGAAGCTTTGACGTTTATCTAGCCAAGGAAGG
Organism: Phrynosoma blainvillii; assembly: GCA_026167975.1. Lineage (NCBI taxonomy): Eukaryota > Metazoa > Chordata > Lepidosauria > Squamata > Phrynosomatidae > Phrynosoma > Phrynosoma blainvillii. The sequence goes on along the minus strand of JANUYF010000006.1, from coordinate 31,185,496 downwards.
GCATGGCAAGTTTCTAGCTCTCATGGTTAGAGAGGCACTCATTTACTTATTAAGGGAAAGTGATACTCATTTTATATTCTGTAAGCAAGTCACACTCTCTCAGCCTCAGGGGGAGGCCATGGCAAACCCCCTCTGAACCAATCTTGCCAAGACAACCCCCTGATAGGTTCTCCTTAGGGTCTCCATAAGTCCGAAATGACTTGAAGGCACACGACAACAGCAACAAAAAATTATGCACACTTCTCCTAAATACCATAAAAGCACCAGATCCCGTCAGATCTTGGAAGCTAAGCAGGGTCAGCTCTGGTTGGTACTTGGATGGGAGACTGCCAAGGAATACCAGGTGCCGTAGGCTACATTTCAGGGGAAGGAACTAGCAAAACCACCTCTGAGGATTCCTTGCCTAAGAAAACCCTATGAAATTCATGGGGTCGCCATACGTAGACAAGTGACTTATAGTCATAGAATCATAGTGTTGGAAGAGACCTCAAGGACCATCCAGTCCAACCCATTGTCATGCAGGAATATACAATCCAGGTCCTCCTAACAGATGCCCATCCAGCCTTTTTAAAAATTTCCAAAGAAAGAGACTCCACCATACTTCAAGGTAGCGTATTCCATTGTCAAACAGCTCTTACTCTTGGAAAGTTCTTCCAAATGTTGAGGTGGAATCTCTTTTCCTGTAGTTTGCATCCATTGCTCTGAGTCCTAGATTTATCACATGGGATGGATCCCATGAAGAAACTGGTTTTAAAGTGAAAACATGACATTCAGGGTTTCACATGACGTTCAGGGTTAACCCGAACATAAAGTAGAAAAAACCCGCAAAACCGGTTGTTTTTCAGACGACGTTGTCAAGGAGAAATAATGCGACATTAATCCGAACAGAAAGTTGCCAAAACCCACTCCTTTTTACTTTCGGAAACTTCCGAGAGTAGAAAGGAGCGAATTTTGGTCACTTTCCATTCGGATTAATGTTGTGTTGTGTTATTTCTCTTTTACACAAACACATCTGATTTTGTGGGTTTTCCCCCCGGATTTTTAAATCCTGTTTCTGTATGGAATTTAAACAATTTGGCTCCATGTGATAAGGATTCTAGTCTCTGGAGCAGCAGAAATCACACTCCATCTCTCAATATGGCATCCCTCCAAATAGTTAAACATGACAGACTTGAAGGTACACATGCAGACAATGAATGTTCTGACCAATATCCTGTGTTTTGTGTCGGTGTGTGTTTGTCTCTCCTTCCTGTCCTCTCTTTCTGTCATTCTCCAGGTGGACTGCAAAGCAGTTTTATGTTCAGACCACTTTAAACTTGACCGACTGTTCCACTTCAGCCGACTGTTCCACGGATGAGAGTCTCAATGAGTTCAACCCACACCTGAGCAAAAGTTTCCATTCCCTCCGGATGGAGATGTTCAGCCTCCCTTGCTTGAGCCCATGTCCCCATGAGCACGCGACGGGCGGCTGGACTCATTTCTCAGGTGTCCCTAACTTAGGAACACAAATTGCCTGAAGCCAACGCTGGGCACTGGAACAAGTGACCCAACTTTGAACACCTTTGACCTGTGTTCGCTGTGTTCACTGTGTTCACAGTGATCGCTGTGCCAATCGTCTGTTCTTGCCAGGCAGGCACACTGGCAATCCAAATATTCCTTTGGGATGTATCCCTTCAGATCTAGAAAGCCGATTTGGGGGGGCTGTAAAGTGCCATGAGTGCAGGAATGTAGCGATGGGACATGGGGAATGGAGCCAAGTAAGATCTATTCCTCCCTCCCATGACCTCCCATGAAATTTTTCTTCAGTTCCCAAATTTCTAGCATTGCAGAGAGAAAGAGAGAGAGATAGATTGAAAATCATTTATACCTCCAACCTTCCTGTTTGCTGAGTTTGTATTCCCTGGGTCACTCTGCTTGCCTCTTTACTTTGGATGCCTAAACTCTACAGTATTTCGAAATGCACAACTAAAGTTTTAATGTACTGCCATGCTAGAAATGTGAGGGAATGAGGGAAGATTTCATTTGCAGGGCAGAATTCTTATTTGCAGGGGAACAACACTCTTATTTGTAGTGACAGGTACAGGTTGTTGTTGTGTCCCTTCGAGTTGTTTCCAAATTATGGTTCTTAATATATCATGATTAACGATAGCTCCAGGAGCCAGCCCTTGTAACATAAGCCTTGTAATATCACCAGGGCCTGCCATTTGTGACACCACAAGGGGCCATTCCTTGGTCTCACACAGATTTTGGGCACTGAAATCTCAGGCTCTAGGTGAATCCAGACATGGCAGCTCTACTATTGAATACAGTGGGCCCTCCACTTTCACTGGAGTTAGGGGTGCAGGACCCCCATGAAAGTGACAAAAATGCAAATTTAAAAATCCATTTTTTTTTAAACCTGGGAAGACCTCTCTAGAAATCTCTAGGTTCTCCAGTGCCTGCGGTCAACATCAGTTGACATCAGGTCAACCACAGTACTCTGTGGCCTACATCTGCCATTATGTTGACCATAGAATTGTGCTGGAGAACATACAAATGCCTAAAGAAGTGTTCTCTCTAGGATTCTCTAGGTTCTCCAGCATGACGTCTGGTGGATGCTGACCATAGAGTTGCACTGGAGGACCTAAAGATTCCTAGAGACAACATATTAATCAAATCCGTGAATGATCAAATCCGCAAATGCTGAATATGACTGTATTGTAATGTGTGTCACTGCAGTCTCCCAGAAGACATGCAACATGACCCCGCTGCATCCCACAACTGTCTCCAAAGTGAGAAAAGCACCTTACCATAGACTCCTTGGCCAGGATGTCTGTCCGACTGTCTGTCCGATCCCATTGCTGAATGGAGCAGCGGCTGGTGGGTCTCAGGGTGGGAGTGATGACCTCTGCAGTAGAGCCATGGAGGCTGGAGACCGGGGAACGGAGCCCTTTCCGGCTATAATTCTCCAGATAATCCTTGATGTAATCTGACTGCCCGGTGGATTGGTAAATCCCCTGCAGGGCGCACAGCTCCTGGTGATTTCGAGCAAGGAAAGGACTGCCGCGGGTGGTGGACAAGGAGGACTCCGTTCGATATGGGTCGGAGGAGAGGCGCATCCCAGACATGTCCCGCGCCAAATCCGACTGGCTGCTGGATTTTTTCCGGCCCAAAGTGCTGCCATAGCCGGTGCCAAAGGAGTAACTGGTTGCACCGCCACTGAGCCCTCCACTCCCGGGGGGTCTGACCGGGACTCGGCTATAGCTGGTGCCCAGCCTGGTGCCCGAATCGGGCCGTTGGGGGAACCGTCCACCCCCATCGTAGTTCAAGGATGAAGAGGACGATGTGGCCCCAGATGTCCTCAGGTGTGCAGAAGGCAGGTAGCTGGAAGGCGTGGTGGGCTTGTAGCCAACTTTCTCCTTGTCCAGATATGAGGAAGAGAGGTTCGAGGAGTAGGAGGAATAGGTGCCATAACTGGAAGAGGGCTTGCTGTACGTTGAGGTTTCGGTGTAGCGGGGAGAGTTGACGCAGCGCTTCAAGGTGGAGGAGATCTGGGACATCCTGAGGGATAGGGTGGTGCTGGGGCCAGGGCTGGTGACATTGACTGGAAGGAAACAAGAGCACAATGCAGAGACATTCGTCAAACCGAGACTTAGAGTTTGGAAATCATGTATGCCCAAGTAGGGCCCTCCATTGGGATGAGGTCCCCTTGGTTCTTTTGGTCACTGGTGGCCCTTTTACACTACACAACTATAGTGCTATGATTCCACCATAACTGCCATGGTTCTCTCCTATGGAATCATGGGGACTGTAGTTTAGGGAGGAGCATTTAGGTAGAGAACTCCCAGAATTCCACAGGATGAAAGTCATGGCCCATAAAATGGAATCATAGTACTATAACTGTGTGTCAAAATATAATTAATAAGCGGGTACAAACTCAACTTCTTACATTATATTATGTACTTCTTACATTACATTATATACAGCAATCAGCATCTAGTTATGTACTAAAGTTACTTTTTGAAGGGCAGTTTTAGAGGCATTTTGAAGGAATTTTTTATGTTCTTTTCACATTTTAAAAATTGATTTGATACTTTTATATAATACCCTTCCTCCAAAGATACAGTGGTACATAAAATAACATTTAAAATTAAGGCACATAGTCATCATAAACACATTAACAATGGTGGAACATTTTTGATTTAGATTTAACAAAACTACGCGTCAAAATATAATGTAATAAACGGATACAAAGTCAACTTATCAGCATAACAAACAACATCTAGTTATGGTTTAAAGTCGATTTTTGAAGGGCGGTTTTAGAGGCATTTTGAAAGATTTTTCCCCCCAAGATTTAACATTCTTTTTCAATTTTTAAAATTGATTTGATACTTTTGAATAACACTCCTCCTCCAGAGATACAGTGGTACATAAAATAATATTTGAAATCAAGGCACCTAGTCATCATACACAAATTAGCAATGGTGAAACATTTTAGATCGTATGCCTCTGGCAGGACCCACGGTTTTTGATTGTTATACCTGCAAAAACAATTCACACATGCTGAGCCAAGAAAGCAATGGGAGTGATTCCAACTGAAAGCAAAACATCACCGCAAGATAAATTCCAATCAATCGATCAATGAATCCATACACATATACACATATGCAAAGCATTTAACTCAGAAATATGTCAAATATACCCACATTTGCTCTTAAAAGAGTGTACTGCCATAGTAGCCTTTGGCTTCCTGGTTAGTAAGGTGGCAACTGTGGGTTTTATTCCAAAATTTAAATAAGCTGTCCAAGGTGCTGAACCTATTTGGGAGGGGATTCCTGTAAGGTTTATCATTGGTTCCACACTCTGGTCCTCTAGGTGTTTTGAACTTCAATTCCCAGAAGCCCCGGAGAGCTTGGCCAATTGTCAGGAATTCTGGGAGGTGAAGTCCAAAACATCTAGAGGACCAAAGTTTGGAAAGCTGTAAGGTTTAGATGAAAAGCCAGAGTGGATTCACTACTCCAGTCAAATCAGCTGCCATTGGAGCAAGGGGTCTGTAGACCCTCCATGTTCAGAGATTGTGTACCCCTGAATGCCACTTTTGTGTGAATGTGAAGGTGTGGTTGCCCCTATGTCCTTCTGCTTGTGGGACTCCTAGAGACGCCTGGGGTCAACCACTGGAGGAAGACAATGCTGGAGAAGATAGGCTTTTGGGTCTTCTAAGGTCCTCACCTGGACATTCAACAGGTGCAGCTTGTCACGCAGAAATGGGGAAAGTTGCATTTCTGCGACTCTCTCTTCTGCTCAACTAATTCAAAAAGCACAGAAACCCATTGGCTTCTTTTGAATCCTGCAGAGCTTGAAGAAGGGTGCATCTACACTGTAGAAAGAATGCAGTTTGGCACCACTTTAAGTGCTGTCGCTCCATCCTATGGAACCCTGGGATTGGTAGTTTTACAAGGTACTTTCACCTTCTCTGCTCCAAGGTACTGGTGCTTCACAAAACTGCAAATCCCAGGATTCTGTAGGATGGAGCCATGACAGTTCCTGCAGTGTCCAACTGCATTATACACCTGAATTTATTTCTTTGGACTCCAGCTTCCAGAATGACCCAGGCGGCACACAAGAAGATTTGTGCAAGATACTTTGCAAAACCAGAGGGATATCCAGATGTGCAGACCGAACGTGGAACTAAAGAAATGGTGTGTGTTATTATTTCCACTAGATTTAAGAATCAAAATCAAAAAGCAATCCCTGAAACCATGGGGGAACTGTTATGGAGAGAAAGGCCAAGGCCCCAGCTTCAAAACAGGAATAGCAGCAGGAGGCATAGAAAAAGAAAAGAACAGATTGGGTTGCAAGTGTTAAAACTGCCTGGAAAGGGCACTGGTGTCCTCTGCTGGCTACGAAAGAGGGATGCAATCAGAGAAACAACAGAGCTCCTTGGAAAGGGTTTTGCTTATTGGATTCGGTGGGTTAAGGCAGTATGGTGTGCTGGTCTGAGCACTGTCTGGACTACAGCTCTGGAGTCTCGGGTTCAAATCCCTGCTTGTCCATGGAAACCCTTTGGGAAGTCACACTTGCTCAGCCTCGGAAGACAAATCTTGCCAAGAAAAGCCCATGATAGGGTCTCCTTAGGGTCGCAATAAGTTCTTGGAAACGGCTTGGAAGGCACACAACAAAACAATGGTTCAGACAAGTTGGGATTAGGCTGCAGTATCTTTAAGAAGTGCAATAATGGGAAAACCTCTTAGGAATTTCCCCAGCACCTGATGCACTGCAGTGGTGAAAAGGAGCGTCTCACAAAATTCTCTCTCCCCTCTTGCATCTCTAAAAGAAATGCCCAATAAACCTGTTTCTAACTAGAGCACAAACATTCCCATTCCACAATGAACCCTACAGCAGGGATGGACAGTGAGACAGTGAACTGCAACACCCAACAGCTCTCATAGCCAACAGCAAAGAATGCTGGGACCTGCAATCCATAAACATCTGGACAGACACAGAATCCCCATTCCTGGTTTTCAAAGAACTGGAGACCTCCAGCAGAAGCTTTTCACTGCTTTCTTCTATTGAATTTTCAATGTGGTATAGATCAGTTTGTTAGCCACCAGATCTGGCCATGCAGAATTTGAAAGGTGGGATGTAAGCTTCAGAATCACACAGAATTCTTACTCAACGGCAAACAAACATCCCTGAATATCAACACGGGCACACGAGAGATGCATCAAAGTAAGCAGGGCCTCTGGTGAAGTAATCCTGGAAATGATTTGAGTCCTTCGGTGGAATCATGAGGTGTGCCATGTGAGTCCCGTGAGAGATTGTTGTTACAGCGCATGTTGTGCCATGACTACAGTTACCATCAAGCTGAGAGACAAAAGTCTCTTTCAAGGCCTAGGGCAGGACAGAGCTATTTTCTCACGCCCAGAGATGAAATCCTGCCACCAATGGCACTTATGCAACATTATGATTCCTCTTTGTTGTTTTAATGGGATGCTAGGTAAGGTCCTGGAGTCATCTGTTCTCCATTTTTAATGCTCCTGAGTTTCCTCACTGCTTCTTCTTCTTCCATACCATGTAACATCCATTATATCACTCAGTGCACTGGTAGGAAGGGGTTGCCTTCTGGGTCTGGCGTGTCTGCTGGCAAGGTTTAGGAAAGTGAGTCTCTTTCCTTTCCTACCCAGCCAACAGCTCTGGCAGACCCAGAAAAGGCAGTTGAAGAGAGGAACGTGTGTGTGTGTGTGTGTGTGTGTGTGTGTTAAAAATGATCAGCACTGGGTGTCAAATATACTAGGCACACCATCGGGAGGGTACCAGGTAGGTTTGCCAAATCAAGACTACCACAAGTCAAAGAATCCTAGAGTTGGAGGAGACCCCAAGGGTCATCCAGTCCAACTCTAATCTGGCATATGGAAAGACACAATCAAAACACTCCTAGACAGGTGACCATGTTTAAAAGCCTCCAAAGAAAGGACTCCACCACACTCCAAGGGAGCGTCTTCCACTGTCGAACAGCTCTTACTGCCAGGAAGTTCTTCCTAATGCTGAGAATCCATTGCTCTGGGTCCTAGTCTCTGGAGCAGCAGGGAACACGCTTGCTCCATCCTCAATATGACATCCCTTCAAATATTTAAACAGGGGCTATCCTATCACCCCTTAACCCTCTCTTCTCCAGGCTAAACATACCCAGCTCCCTAAACCTCTCCTCATAGGGCTTGGTGGTTTCCAGACCTTTCACCATTTGGTTGCCCTCCTCTGGAGATGCTCCAGTCCTGAAATGTCAGAGCCAAATCCTGAGATCTATGGACACCTCCTTGTGACCTCACAGGCAATGAGCCCCGATAATCTTACTAGAATGATATTACAATAGGTAGCTCCTAGTGATGTCATGCAGCACGCTGCATTAAGCATCAGTCACAGTTGCACAGAGCATGCCATTCAAGTCAAAAACATGAAGTCCAACCAAGGAGGAACCCACACACACTTGAAGGCAGCACTCTTGTCCTGAGATTTCTCCCCTTGCCCTAAGGACTGGAGAAAATGGATCAGGACAGAAGACTCCAGACCCTGAGGTCTGACACTTCCTAGTAACAGGTTCATTTCTCCATTTCAGTGTGATGCCTGCTGGAAGTAATATATGTGCTAATGCATTCAATGTATGTATGTACCAGTTCATTCAATGGAGACCTTACTCATGGTTTGACTCTGGCATGGGAGACCATGAGTGTTCTTTCCTCAAGCCAACCAGCTCATGGCTTGGTGAGATTTTTCTCTTCTTATTTCTGTAAGCACATGGCTTAGCTCACCTGATCCGAGTCATCTGGAGCTATTTTGCAAAGTGAGCATCTTTCTTCAATACATCTGCCTGTGGCACAGCAAATTCTGAATCAGAGAGGTGAGTATTTATGTATTTCTGATGGCTGTGTCATCAGCACAGCTGTTTATGCAGTCAAAATAACACCAGTCCTGGTGCACCAAGGGTTAGAAATAGGCAACAAGGTCTGCAGGAAAAAAACATTTTTTTTGGTGGAGAGAGGGATCATCTCCCTCCATCAAACAAAACAGAATGAAGAGGATGCAGAATGCTTACTGGATACAAGATACTAGGAGAGGCAAATCAGAAAACCAGTGGTTATGATGGAAGGATGTAGGCACAGCTGATAAACTGGTTTCCAGAACAGGAGATGCCCATGCTGCAAGAATCGTTTGCAGGATTTTATCCATTATGACTTAGGCTTGCTTTGGGATTAGGGCCACAATAATAGGAATATTTAAATGATGACAATGACTACCATATTTCTAATTATTTCTGTGAGCCTTCAAGCCATTTCTGACATATGGGGACCCTAAGGCAAAGCCATTACAGGGTATTCTTGGGAAGGGTTGTTCTGAGGAGGTTTACCGTTCCCTTCCTCTGAGGCTGAGAGAGTATGGCTTGACCAAGGTCAGGCAATGGGTTTCCATGGCTGAGCAGGGATTTGAACCTTGGTCTCTCAAAATCCTAGTCCTGCATTCAAACCACTGCACCACATTGGATCTCTTTCTAATTATTAGTATAATTATATGTATCCCCACTACTAAATAAACAGGGCTTCAAGGAAATGATCAGTTTTAATTTTAATAAGAAATTTGGAAGGATTTTTTTTTAAAAAAAGCAAAGTGAGACCCCTATGAAAGTTCAGAAGCTGGAAAGCTGATAATACATTATTGTGCTTTGAGAGTGGGCTGTGGGGGGAGTGTGGTCCAATGGGTGGAACAAGAATCTGGCAGAATTACCTTTTTATAGTCAGCATATAGAACTGCCAGCCAGTCTGGCCAGTGGCCATATGAATCCAACTGTCTGGATTTGGCAGAGACAATCCTGATTAATCCTAGGCCATCCCACTTTTTCAGCTGCCTTTAAAACATTGCAGTTTCTCTCTTCTCCTCCCACTTTCCTGCTTTGTCTTCTGTTTGCTCCACTTGCTACAAACTGAGTTCAAACTGTAAGAGGAGTTTACATTCAATTTAGCAGGAGGAGAGGAGGGAGTGGAATCTTGCCCTTCCTTGTAGACTCAGGCAAAAGCAAACTGCGGCAGCCTCCCGGACGTTATCACACGGGGAGTTGTGGAGAGAAAGTGGAAATAAACGGGATGAGCGGAAGACTTTAATTTACGGGATTTGTCCCGTTCTGCCTCGTCTGATAACTAAATTCAAATTTAAAAGGGGGTTAATTCGAACAAAAACCTGATCTTTTCAAATCCTCAAAAATCCCGAAAATGAAAAGATCAGGTTTTCGTTCAAATTAACCCCCTTTTAAATTCGAATTTAGTTATCAGACAAGGCGGAACGGGACAAATCCCATAAATTAAAGACTTCCGCTCATGCCCGTTTATTTCCACTTTCTCCCCGCGACTCCCCATGTGATAACGTCCTAGAGCTTGTATGCTCTTCCTCATGAATAAATTTTGCCATCTTGACCATACTCTGCCCTTCCTTGGCCACGTGTCCCAGTTTTCCTCTGCAAAAGGTTGGCACATGTGGGATTCTGGGTTGTTTAGTCCAAAACAGAAACATTTCCAAGCTCTTGGTAGAACAGGGGCAGATGTCTCTTGCTATGGATGCACCAGTAAATTTTGCTGCATGCAGACTATTAATTCTGCCACTAAGCTAGGGCTCCTTCCCCACAATGGGACCAGTCTTTTTCAGCAGGGGTTCGAGGAGCCTTTAAGCAGCCCGGTCCCCATCGCTCTACTCAGTCGACACCATGATCAAACTCAGCATTTGCAGTTGCACCATCAATAATTCAAGTCGACTCCAGGCTGATGCAAATGAGAAAGCGTCCTCCTTGATACAGCCAGAAACGAAGCTAAGAAGTGTTCTCTATTTTTACCCATTACAGCTCCCAGCATCCTCCAACTAACACACGGCCACTGGATTCTGGGAGTTGTCATCACACCAAAAGAAAAGATTCCTGGCTGTGGCTACACACAGCCATCCTATTGCAACTGGAGGGATGTTTTGTGGGTCACGGCTGTGCCTCTCCTTCCCGTGCCCCCCTTGCAAAGTGGGGTGTTGGTATTCTGGGGGCACATAGACTGTTGGCATTCAGAAGCCAATCATAAAGGTAAGTGAAGTCAGTAAAGGATGGTTTGATCTGTTGAGAAAGGAGAAAAACTGGACCAGGTATGCTATCTTCAACTTAGCAGGAGGAGCAGAGGGAGTAGAATCTTGCCCTTCCCTATAGACTCAGGCAAAAGCAAACTGCTGCGGCATCTCCTAGCTTGTCCAGTTTTTCTCCTTCCTCAACAAACCAAAGTGTCCTTTACTGACTTTGTTGATCTCTGGAATCATATATATATATATGATGGACCGCTATCAGTGCAAAGGGGTCCTAGAGCAGATCAAGCCAGAGATCTCCCTAGAAGCCAAGATGACAAGACTTAGACTATCATACTTTGGACACATCATGAGAAGGCATGAATCGTTGGAAAAGACAATAATGTTAGGAAAGTTGGAGGAAAGTAGAAAGAGAGGAAGGCCACATGCTAGATGGATGGACTTTATTAAAGAGACCACAAATTGAGTTTGCAGGAGCTGGGCAGAGCAGCAGAGGACAGTAAAGAGGGCCTGGAGATGTTGCAACCATAGGGTTGCCATGGGTTGAAGCTGACGCGAAGGCAGTTAACAAACAATATATATATATATATATATATATATATATATATATATGAGCCCATGTAAGTGTTACAGCAAGTAATTTTGTCCCCCCCCCACAACTGTCCTCATTTACCACACTTCCAATTAATCCTCTGTCATCCCATTTTTTCAGCTGCTATTAAAATGTCCCAGTTCCTTTATGCAAAAACATATCCACATTTTCTCCAACACATAACAGATGCAATAATCCACAAGAGCACCCTTGAGTAGGTACAGAGTGCCTTTCACTTGGAAGCTGGATCCAAACAACCTCTCTCTCCCTCCCCTGCCCAAAACACACCTGGAGGACTGTGTTTACGAGTTCTCTTCAGTCAGAAGGAAAGAGATTTGGGTAGATTTGAGTTGTCGTTGTTGTTGTTGCTGCTGCTGCTGTGTGCCTTCAAGTCACTTTTACCTTATAGTGACCCTAAGGCAAAAGGATCACAGGGCTTTGTTATTGTCTTCCCCTGAGGCTGAGAGTGTGGCAACTGAAATAAACAGGAAAAGTGGGAGATGGCGAGAGAAACCAGGGCATTTTAAAAGCAGCTGGAAAAGTGGGACGACATCAGTTTCATTGGGGATGGTCCCTGTCCATTTGGGATACTGGGAGAGTATGACTGGAGCCCCAGTGTAAAGCAATTTGTGAGAATCTAAGACCAGCATGAACCAAATGGAGTAGGCTTTATTCAATAAAGCAACAAATTTAAAAACCCCACAAAAGTCCTCAACAGGTCCAATATGCAAAGAATCTGGTGGGTTAAGAGATGAAAGCTGCATCTACACTGCAAAAATAATACAGTTTGACAGCCCTTTAATTGCTATAGCTTAATGTTGTGGACTTCTGAGATTTGTAGTTTCGTGAGCTATTTAGCCTGTCAGAGAGCTCTGGTACCACAACAAACTACAAATCCCAGGATTCCACAGTATGGAGCTTTCTCTTTAAAACAGATTTAGACTGGGCAGCTTTTTCTGTACAGGATGTCCTCTGAAAAGCAGTGCCAAACTGCATTAATTGTCCAGTGTGGCAGCTGCCGAAGTTTATCCAAGAGTTTAATGAACATTTATTTTTTGGACTGCAACTCCCCATCAAGTGGGTACCCACGCTGCCTGCGATTTTGGGAGCTCTAGTCCAAAAGAAAGCAGAAACTTTGCCAAGCTGAAAGTCCACTATTATGAGCCCTATGTAGGGCCCAGACTCTAATCTTAACAAGGAGGAGAGACCATCTAAGACAAACCTACCTTAGCCAGGCTCAGTTCTCCAGGGACGAAGGCACCCCACAGGAAAAGGGACTTTGGAAAACGTCGGCCAAGGGCTTTGTTCCAACACACAGCTAGTGCCCAGTTGTGCCCACTGGTGTCCAAGGAAAAGGCTGGATGCCCTCAAAGGCCCTGTATTTTTTGCTATGGAGTTCCCCCAGGCCTGGCTAGCTGGCCATCTGCCTTTCTCCCCTTTTAGTTTTTCAGGTCGGCTCATGTGGCAGAGAGAGAAAGAGAGAGTCTTTGGTTGCTGGGGAACGGTCCCCTTTCGGACTCTGTTCAGGATGGCCGACAGAGGCTCTGGAGTTGGATGGCTGCCCTGGCCGGCCTCCAGCTGGCCTTTGGCGTGTGCTGGAGAAACAAAGAGGCGCGGGCATAAGCATGCCACTGGTTTGCAAACATCCAGAAATATATGTATGTGCGTGCATGAGAGAGAGTCTGGCAAATTCATCTCGTACTCTATTGCACCCTGGACAATTTGACTTGCACACTTTAAGCCATTGTGGCATAGTGGTTTGAGTGTCAGACTAGGATTCCAGGAGACCAGGGTTCGAATCCCTGCTCAGCCATGGAAACCCACTCTCTCTTGGCCTCAGAGGGAAGCAATGGCAAACTTCCACTGAAGAAATCTTGCCAAGAAAAAACTTGAATCGGGTCATGTTGGAGCTGACATGAAGGTACAAAACATCAACAAACCATTGGGAGCCAGACTGGTGTCATGGTTTAAGTGTTGGACCAGGACTCATGGAAATGGAGGTCCGAATCCCTTCAAAGCCATGGAAACCCATTGGGTCCCCTGGAGAGATCACACTCTCTCAACATCAGAGGAGTGTATGGCAAATCTCTTCCGAATAAATCGTGCCAAGAAAACCCTAGGACAGGGTTGCCATAAGCCAGAGTTATGTATTGCAGATACATAAAAAAATAAAAATAAAATAAAATAACAACATCAGTGTTTTAAGGGATCATTTTAAAGGAATGATTAGTTACATTTCTATTTTGCCTTTCCCTCAATGAGCTCAAGATAATGTGTATGGCTCTCCTTTTCCCTCCTTCATCCTCCCAACAGTCCTGCGAAGTAGGCCAGTTTGAGAAAGGGGGAGACTGGCTCAAGATCACCCAGGCAGTTTCGCAGTGGGGATTTGAACCTGAATCTCCCAAAATCCCAGTCCGACCCTCTAACCACTACTCCACACTGGTTCTAGAAATGCCTAGGATTAAGGCACTGTAATGATGTGCCATAAAAACAGCAACAACAATTACCCCATAAAATTTCCCTGTAAATTAAGCCTAAGGATATATATATATATATATATATATATATATATATATATATACAAAATGTGGCCAGCAATTGCCTCTGTAAAATGAAATTGCTTCTTTGCCACATTGTAAAGCTGCAGGAAAATGTTGTGCCCATTGTATTGTTCCTTCAGAGGAACAGCAAGGCCTAACATTGGCCAGCCAGTACCTCATGTAAACCAAGAGTGAATTCATACAATCCTGTATCATTTGGAACTTGCAATGACTTTTTTTAAAGCAAAGATGCTGACATCTTTTACTGCCCTTCCTTCTGCTAGTGCTTTCTCTTTAAACCGGATTTGGACTGGGCAGCTTTTTTTGTAGAGAACTTTCTCTGTAAAATAGACACATGCTATAAGGGTTAGACTGGGCTCCCAGGAACCAGAAAACTCTGAAATCTACTAGATCACACACTGAATCATAGCGATGGGGAAAAATAATTTTTGGGGTTGCAACTACAAAGTGAACTTGCATTTTTCTTGGTGTATCTGATGTATCTTAATGCTGCTGTGCATATGGTCCTCAGTCAACAGGATTATTCCTGGATAATCTGTTCAAATTTCTATCTGAAGAAATCCTGCCAAGAAAACCTTGTGACAGGGTCGCCATAAGTCAGAATTGACTTGAAGACATGCAACGACAACAAATATTAAACAGGCAACCACTTCTCTATTTTCAAAAAAATTCCTCTGTATTCATGAGGGCTAGAAACTTGCTGCATCTTTTGTCAAATAAAGATCCAGTCTGGTGCTCTAAGCCAACAAAATACACAAGTAATTCTGATGGAACATGTATGCATACGCTTTGTAGTTCAACCATAAAACCCTACTGCTATGCATAACTCTAACTCCATCCAACACATTCCCAGGCCAACATCTGTTGAACATTGTGAGCTGCTCGCCCTTGACAAAGAACATCATACCACCCATGATTTCTGTGGTTTCACCTGAGGACCACACCATCCAAGAGCTTCAATGTGCAACCCAGGTTCGAAATGACATCTTACCATTCATGTTATGTGGCCAACCTAAACTGCTTGTGGATACTCAACCACAAGGTTCCCACCAGTGCATGCTGGTATCTTCCATGTCAATGGGGCAATGAATCCATTCCAGGCTTGAATTTAAACCCTACAGGACCTATCCAAGGTGCTGAAGCCAATCTTCAAAACAGGCTGAACACCTTGGGCCCTTCCTTTAAAGTTTGGACTAAAACCTGGAGTGGAGTCAATACCTCAATGACATGGAAGCCATCAGCTGCTGGTGACTCCTACAGATGTTTTCCACATCTCCATCAGAGCTAACAGAAGGAGAAGGAGGGAATCAGTAGGTGGTTTTTACAGTAGAACCAGAACTGGTGACTTTGGGGGATTGCACCTCTCAGAAACCACCAGCTGCTTGGCTGGGGGATGCTGGGAATTACAGCTGGAAAAACTTTTCTGAGCTGCAAACAAAACAGCCACAAGTCCCACATGCTCTGAACGCTCCAGAGAACCCTGAGCACTGCATTTTGGCTAAAACACATACAGACACCAACTTGTCACATAATCTCCATAACCCCAAATTTTGCATTTCCATGGCTTTTCATACAGTCTGATTGCAAAAGTCTTTCCTGGGCACCATGCATCCGAGGAAGTAGGCCAGGCCTACAAAAGTTTATGCTGCAACTTCTTTGGCATAGTTAGTCTCAAAGGTGCTACAAGATCCCTTGGCACACTGTTGCACCATGCCTTGTATGACACAACCTGCCGTTACAACCTTTCTGGGCTAAAACCACAAACTGCCCGGCTCTCAAGTTAGTCAAAAGAAAAGGTCATAAATCATTTCTTCCCATTCTCCTCCTGCAGCTTGTAGGACGGCTCTGGCACAAAGGCAGAGACGGGATTTCTTTAGGTACCTGTTTCATCCCTGGGAGTCATGTCTTCCATGCTCGCTCTAGGAGGCGGCTGCTTCTGGGGTGGAACAGGCTCCGACTGATTGACAGCGGGAAGACAGGTTTTGCAGAATTGGCCAGGCAGGATATAACTAAGCGGGATGGAATTTGGCACGAGAAGCCAAGCCGACACCTCAGAGCCCGATGCTGGTGCGTCATTAGCCAAGTAATTCCAGCAATATGTTTTTTTAATGCTACTTGTGATCCCGGAGTCATGTCACCAAGATGTGTGAGTGTGCCTTTGTGCGGTGAGGTGTATGCATGGCGCAAAAAAAATATCCTCGCTGCTCTTTTCACCACACTGGGGTGGGGAAGGCAGAGTGACAATCCAAGCCTGATCCGGAAGGAAAATCCAGAATGTGGAATAGTCTCCCAATAGAGAAAACCGAGGGTGGACTATCTACCCATAGAATGAGATGTTCTAACAGACCTGGCCTGAAGCAAGGAATGGGTTTGTCACAAACATTGCAGCACCCAGCCAGAAAACAGGTAAGTTGAGCACGCAAGGAGAGGAGAGGACACTTAGATATACCTGGCAGAGTAGCCATGTGATGGAGGGCATATTGCAGCGGACGGCATATTTTGCCCCCTCCTTGGTTCGTTTGGAGGCAGGAAGGTTTGGAGTAGTGGCAGCAAATTGACCTAAAATGTTTTTGTGACAGCTTGGGCATTTGGGGTCCTCCCTTTTTTTTTTTTTTTTGCAACTTTTAGACCCCCCCAAAAAGAGACTTGTATGCAAGCAGACTAAGGAAGGGCTTTAGCTCAGTGGCATGATTAGCACATAGAAGATCCCAGGGTCAACCCCTGCCATCTTCAGAAAAACTTCTGTCCGAAACGTGAAAGAGCTGCTGCCAGTCAGTGTCAGCAGTACAGAACTAGAAGAATCCCTGGGCTGAAATTCCTGAAAGCTTTGGAAAGGGCTGAGCACATACTTAGCTTACAGAAGGTCCTGGGTTCGACCCACTCCCACCCCTGCAGGGCGCTTACCGTCTGTGACTGCCACCTCGAGGAGAGAGCTTCGTTCCCTGGGGTGTTAAAAGCAACTTGGCATCATACCATTCTGGCTGTGCCTGGGGCTGTGGGAGAAAAGACAGAAGCAAGCTGAGACAAATACACTGTAAGAACACAGAGGCAGGCAGTATTAGGACGCAGGCAGAGGTTGTGACAAAATGGAGAGCATGGCCAGGAGAGAAAGGCTGGGACGTTGATCCATGCCATTTCCTACTCATGCTGTGGCATCTTTCTCTTCCTCCCTTCCTCTCCGTCTTTCGGTTTCACAAGGATCATGACTGATGCACTTTCAGAGCATCTCACCTCCCAGCTTCAAAGGACTCCTGCAGATGTGGTTTGTGCATGCCATCCAGGTTAAGCAACAAATGTTCCCATTGCACAGGTAGAAACATTGAGGCACGCCAGAAGGGAGCGGCTTGTCCACAAGCCTGCAACCGGTTTGTGAAGGATGGAGGAAAGGAGGAAAAGAATATGTGGAGCAGAAGGACAAGAACTGAGGACACAACCACAACTCCAGCGGATTCCAACTGTGAAGAGGAAAAAAGACTACAAGGGAACTAGGGGTGTATTTACATTGTAGAAATAAGGTGATGTGACACCACTTAAGGGCTGCATCTGCACTGCAGGAATAATCCAGTTTGACATCACTTTAACTGCCATGACTGAATGCTATGGAATTGTGGGAATTCTGGTGTGTTGTGTGGCACCAGAGCTCTCTGACAGAGAAGGCTAAATGTCTCACAAAACTATATTTTTAAGAATCCCATAGCACTGAGCCATGGCAGTTAAAGTGCTGTATCTCTATCCTATGGGATCTTAGGATTTTAGTTTTACAAGGCCTTTACTTTAGCCTTCTTTGCCCAAGAGTGCTGGTGCCTCACAAAATTACAAATCCCAGGAGTCTGTAGGATGGAGACATGACAGTTAAAAGTGGTGTCGCATTGGATTATTTCTATGGTGTTGATGCACCCTAGGTAACAAGTGTAGTTTGCTGGTCTGCCTGGATTGGAAAGAACAATTATTAACAGCAGAGTTTGGAAAAAATCTGGACTGGAGAAATCTGGGAGTTATAGTCCTCAAAAGTTAATTTTCTCAAGCTCTGTTGCCAGTAGTTTTTCTTTCCTAGGTCCTAGCATCCTTCTATTGCATCATGGCCAGTCCTTTTCAGTCTTTCTCCCTTTGCATCCGCAAATAAATTTGCTTCACCTATGCAAGTGCATGCAGGCTTTTACAGATTCTCTACCTGGGCCACATCTTTACACGCAGGGAGAGGGAAAAGGAAGTTAAAGGACTTGCTTTTCAACACTCTCCTCCCCACAATCCACACTTCTTGCAACAGACATACTTCCCTGAGAGCCCCAGTGGCTATTTTCAGGCAAGGCTTGAACGACGGAGTACATTCACTTCTCCTTGAGAAACCCCAAAAAGCAAACATTGCAAATAAAAGGAATATTGCTTCCCTCCCGTAACCATCTAGTGTGACTTGCTAAGATTATTGGAATGTAGCAAAACAGGGCTGGACTCAGAACGACAAATCCTAAAATGTAAAGCAGGGTAAGCAAAGTGAAGCCCTGGAGTTTTAAGCCCCCATCACTTCCACCAAATGCTCCATTGTTTTGCAGATGAAAACTAGGATATGTGTGGCCCAGCAAAATCCAATTGTGGTCAAGAGAGGGCAAGTTATCCATGAGGATGAACACACAATCTAGGAGGAGAGACGGAGGCAGCTTGCTTTTAGGTATGCCTTAAGGTTGCCATAAGTTGGAAACAACTTGAAGGCACACACCACCATCATCATCATGTAGGCAACAACCTGAACCCGGCTGTTTAGCCCATTGTGTGCTTTCAAGTCATTTCCAATTTATGGCGATCCTAAGGCGATGTTTTCTTGGAAAGATTTTTTTTTCCTGGGGGGCTTTGCCCTTGCCTTCCTCTGAGGCTGAGAGAGCGTGACTTGCCCAAGCTCACAGGCTGAAAATCAACAGTTCTTAAATGTCTCCTGTTTGCTACAATGGAGCTTCGGTCTTGGCATGAAAACTCTTTGAGGTATTTTCAGTCCTCTGTGAGCAGAGACTGTTTTTCTTTGCTTTGGACAGCAGCTTGGGATCTCTCCAGATCTGGATCTCCTCTGACCAACAGGACCGAAGGTGATCAACGTGCATCTTAAGCTCTTTCACAATGACCGTCGTGATATTTTGACTCAACCACTTGTTTTGAACCAGATATTCGGGGTCAGTCCACATGAGATGACGGAGATCCACCCTAGGATCTCCTGGAGTTTCTATTTTTAGTAGAGTAACAGCTGCCTACACTGGAATGGGACAGCAGAATTTGGTGCCAGGAGGAGGGGAATGTAATTCCTTCAGCATGGGTTCGATTCCCTGCTCAGACATTAAACCCACTGGGTGACTTTGGACAAGTCGCACTCTCTCAGCCTCAGAGGAAGGCAAACCCACTCTTAACAAAGCTTGCCAAGAAAATCCCATGATAGGTTTCACGTTAGGGTCACCATAAGTCGGAAATGACTTGAAGGCACACCACAACATGTGAAATTTCCATGGCCATCTCCCCATTGTTGCGGAGCTGCTATTTGCACTAGAAAGAAAAATAACAGCCAAGGGTGTGTGTAAGTCCCCCCCCCCCCCGCCCGACTTATCTAATTCAGCTCATGTCCAACAAAGCTAATTTTGATATCATCATCATCTCACTTTCACAGTCTGCTAGCTGTTACTGACTGAAGTTTTGGAGTGTCAACATTTTGGATTGCATCCAAGAATCTGGAAATCAATGAGGTATAATCCCGAGAAAAGTTGCAACCTTGGCTGCATTTGCGCTGCAGAAATAATGCGGTCTGACCCTGCATTCACTGCCATGGCTCCATGCTATGGAATCCTGGGATTTGCAGTTTGTCTGTAGCACCAGAACTCTCTGACAGAGAAGGCTAAAGAGCTCACAAAACTGCAAACCCCCAAATTCTATCGCATTGAACCATGGGAGCTCCTTGGGATGACTAGTTGGCAGCAATGATGGTGGAATAGCAGGAAAAATTGCCCATTAATCCTAAAGCTCTTATTGAGAGGAATGCTTCCCCTGCTCTTTCAGCGATGCTCTTGGGTGGCTTCTTCTATCCTGGCACCCTCCATATGTGACAGACTACAATTCTCATCATCCCCACCAAGCAGGCCACTGGTGGTTCCGGCTGTGAATATATCAAGCTCAGAAAGTGCTGGGTTGGGGGATTCAGGTATTATTATTATTATTATTATTATTATTATTATTATTATTATTATTATTATTATTATTATTCGGCATCTTACTTTGGCATATAGCACTAGCAACTGGCCTACCTGTCATCCCCTCTTTCTCCCAGACTACTTTGGGAACTGTTGCTCCAGATAAGTGTGGTGTGTGCATGCGTTTATGTGTCTCAAGCGAGGGATCTGATTCTCTTACGGAACCCCTGACGAATCGCAATTCCCACAATCCTTTGGGAGAAGCCATGACAGTTAAAGACAGTTATCAAACCAAGCCAAGTCTGGGATATAGATTTACCCCAATGAGGATGGGTGGTGAAGCTCAGACCAGCCTAAAACCAGATGCCTTGCCTCTGCTCCAAACTGCTTACGGATAGCAGCACTGGTGCAATATTTGGCGCATGCTCAGAGGCACTGCTGTCTTTATCATCATGTCATGTACCTTCTGTAGCCGAGCCCAAAGAGAAGGATTTTGGAATACCGAATGGCAAAATCTGAGGTCGAGATCCCTTGAAGAGAGACAAGTAGGGATGGAAGGAGTTTTGAGTCTGCTCAGTTTAATGATAGTAGGTGAGTAAACAGAGGCAGTGGCTTCAGACTTTGTTGTTGTTGTATGCCTTCAAGTTATTTCTGACTTCTTGTGGCGACACTAAGGTGAGCCTATCATGGGGTTTCCTTGGCAAGATTTGTTCAGAGGAGGTTAGTCATGGTCTTCCCCTGAGGCTGAGAGAGTGTGCCTTTCCCAAGGGCACCCAGTGGGTTTCATGGCCGAGTAGGGAGTCGAACCCGGCTCTCCAGAGTTATAGTCCTACACTGCTGGCAGACTATTTGTCCACTTAGCCAAAGGATGGGCAAAATCTGGCCAAAAGGGCTGCATGTGGCCCCAAAACTATTTTTGTGGCCCTTATACCTATCCAGATTACCCTTTTTTCCTGGCTAAAAGAAAAAGTGAATTGTCTCTGAAATCTCTAGTAGTAGCAATTCGCCTTTTGAACAGTTTATAGCCTCCTTTCCCTGCACTGTTTAGACCAGTCCTTTTTTGCGATGGCACCCTGGTTGAGGAATGAGCCAACTGAGACCGATGCTTTACTACAACACTGGGATAAAACTGGCTTTTTAAATTAACTTTTGCACATCTCTGCACAGGTACATACAGGTTGAGTCTCCCTTATCCGAAATGCTTGGAACCAGAAGCATTTTGGATTATTATTATTATTATTATTATTATTATTATTGATTTTGGACTATTTGCAGATACGTACGGAGATGTCTTGGAGATGGACCCAAGTCTAAATATCAAGTTCATTTCTGTTTCATATACACCTTGTACACATAGCCATCTTTAGTATTTTATATATAAAATACTAGTATAAAATACTACTAGTATTTTATATATAACAATTTTAATAATTTTGTGCATGAAACAAAGTTGGGTATAGTGAACCAGAAGAAAGCAAAGGTGTCCCTATCTCAGCCACCCATGAAAAAAGTTTTGGATTTTGGAGTATTTTGGATATTCAAATGGCAGATAAGGGAAACTCAGCATATAATTTTAAACTGTTTTAATGGCCTCATATGCTTATGTACAGTTCAAGTTAAGCTTGTTGTTTTGAATTTCAAATTGTTCTCTAAGAGGGTTGAAATTGATTCTATCTGTCCACTGCCTTGATGTCTTGCAATGTAGGACAGGATATAAATATTTTAACAAATACGTTAAAAAGGTATCCAATGATTTCCTCTTTGTTACACACTTCAGAGACTCTCCTGCATGACAAGGGGTTGAACTAGCATACTTTCCAACCACCCCAATTTGGCAGGGACAGTCCCGATTAATCCTCTGCCATCCCACTTTTTCACCTGCTTGTAAAATGCCCCAGTTTCCTCTCTCCTTCTCCCACTTTGCCCATTTGTCCTCAGCTTACTTTAGTTGCTGCAAAATGAGTTCAACACACAGAAGGAGAGGATAAAGGAATTACTTACAATTATATAAAATAAAAGCAATAAAAAAATAAATTAAGGGGTGGAAGGGGTGGCACAATAAACAACTTGACAATATTTGGAAAGTCTTACCTTCCACCCACAATAGAGGTCCAGCAGGTTGTGAGCCAGCATGGCATAGTGGTTTAAGCATTGGACTACTGCTCTGGAGACCAGGGTTCAATTCCCAGCTCTGCCATGAAGCCCATTGGAAGACCCTGGGCAAGTCACACTCTCTCAGCCTCAGGGGAAAGCAATGGCAAACCCCCTCTCAACAAATCTTGCTAAGAAAAACCCATAGTAGGTTTGCTTTGGGGTCGCCATAAGTCAGAAACAACTTCAAGGCATACAACAACAATAGGCAAAAGATTGAAAAGAAGGCCAAGCTGGACTTAACCATGGAAAATAAAGCTTGCAGCTGCAAAGTTTTCCAACTGGAGAAGAAGCTTTCTTTGGAGGCTTTGTGGCCGGAGGAACATCTGAATGACCCCTTAGGTCTCCGTCCGGATGGTACCCACCTGTGTGCGGAATGACAGGCCCGAGGATTCGTGGCATAAGGCTGGTGCTCCGGATGCCGGGCAGCAGGTGCTCGGTTCAGTCTCAGCAAGCTGCTTTTTTCTCCTATGAGCGTGCAAGAAGAGGAACAATTTTTTAAAAAGGAACGTATTATGCACAGGGAGCCTCAAAGGACAAACCTGTTGGCGACAAGAGATGACTTTTCCATCCCTCCTCACTCTCCGGGAAGGGAAGATCTACAGGAGGAGAACTTCTCCGGCACAGAATGAACCCAAAGGCATCCACGGTGGTGTAAGCAGAAATGCACAGCTCAGGTTTCCAGCCAGATAAATATAGTGTCTTATCTGACCTCGCAGCAGGATGCTTGGAACACTCTCACATTCCAGCCTGGGGAGACTTAAAGGGAAAGCAGATCTTTGGAGGCCTCGGCGGCATATTTCTGGAGAGGTTTTGGGGGGATCCGCTGTGAGAGAAAGGAGGAGCAACCCAAATTGGGGATGCTCCGGGAAAAGAGGAGAAAGAGCGGAATCTGGAAACGTTCTTTCCCCCTTTTTTTGTTTGATTTGTTTTGGCAAAGGGCTTTACTAAACTTTGCTGTCATGTGCCTTCTGTCATTTCTGACTTATGGCAACTCTACAATGAACCTTTTGCTATTCTTGCGTGCCTTCAAGTCGTTTCCGACTTACAGCGGACCTAATGCAGACCCATCATTGGGTTTTCTTGGCAAGATTTGTTCAGAGGTTTGCCGTTGCCATCCTCTGAAGCTGAGAGAGTGTGACGTGACCAAGGTCACCTAGTGGGCTTCATGGTTGAGCGGGGAATCGAACCCCGCTCTCCACAGTCATAGTCCACCACTCAAACCACACCATTCTGGCTCTATCTGAACCTATCACGAACCCATGAACCTATTTTAGGGTTTTATTGGAAAGATTTCTTTAGAGGGGGTTTGCCCTTGCCTCCCTCTGAGGCTGAGAGAGTGTGGCTTGGCAAGGTCACGCAGTGGCTTTACATGACCAAGTGGGGATTTGAACCCTGGTGTACCAGAATTGTGGTCTGATGTTCAAACCACTACTTTGTACTGGCTCTATTTATCTTTACTAAAGTTGTTGTTGTTGTTGTTGTGTGCCTTCAAGTTGTTTCCGATTTATGGAAAGCCTAAAGTTAACCTATCATGGGGTTTTCTTGGCAAGATTTGTTCAGAGGTGGTTTGCCACTGCCATTCTCTGAGGCTGAGAGAGTGTGAAAGAGAGAGAGGGAGAGAGGGAGAGAGAGAGAGAAATGCTTCCAAGCTTACTTTATGGACCTGTTGTTAGTTATTTTGTGCAGCTCTGAGGTGGTTTGCCTTATAATGAATTTTTCTTGGCAAGGTTTGTCAGAGGCTGAGAGAGTGTGACTTGCTCAAGGTCATCCAATGGTTTTCCGTGGCCGAGCCAGGATTTGAACCCTGGCCTCCAGAGTCCTAGTCCAACACTCCAACCACTATGCCACGCTGGCTCTCACTTCCTAAATCTACTTGGACTATAATCCCCAGAACTCACTCCCGCAGCCATTTTAGGCACTATGAGTCCAAAAAAGGAACTTCTCTAACACGGGAGTGTTTTGTATGGGCACCGAGACAGGCTCCTACGCTTCTGCACACAGATGGGTGCAAACCAAACGGCTATGAAATTTGAGACCTCCGCCAACGGAGGAATGGGATTAATCTGAGCATGAAATTACGCAAATTCATGAGGACTAGAAACTTTAAGGAGTTGGAGGGAATTAAAGCAGATTTCCAAAGGCGTCTGAAGACTGTTCCCAGCACTGATGCTACAGCCGCCTTTCATCTTTAACATCTGATAGATAGCTCTTGTTTATTTTATTAATAAGCATTTACGGGACGATGGTACCAATTATGGTGACCATTAGCAAACCAAAGGCCATGTTCGCACAGAGGGAATGAGGAAGGAAAACACTGAGGCTTGCTCCACCTCGATTAGATCTCATGACCCTTAGGCACAGATAACATCTCTCTGGTTGATATCTGTAAAATGGGCACATTAGCAACCTGTCTGCCTTGCTATGCTGTTGTGATGCTGAATGGGGACAAGGAAACCAGGTTCCCCACCCAGAAGATCAATGCCGAAATCTAAATGGAAAACATCCTTTGCCATTATCTGTACCAGCAGCTGGAAGTGTCAGAGAGAAACCAAAGATGTAAACCTTTGGAATTATTAATATTAATATTAATATTAATGTATTTTATTTACTTATATCCTGCCTTCTTCCTCCCAATATAGGGACTCATGGAGGCCTTCCACTCAAGAGTTTGCAAAATGAATGTGCTAGAGTCCCAGTAGTTCCCACACTTCAGTCCTCCAGCTGTTTTGGACTTCAACTCCCAGAATCCCCAGCCAGCTTGGTTAAGTGTCAGGAATTCTGGGAGCTGAAGTGAAAAACACCTGGAAGAGCAAAGTTTGGGAATCACTAGTTAAATATTTGGCTATTTAGTGTGACATTTTTTAAAATTTCTAAGTGGTGCTTTAGTAGAATAATTCTGTTATGTTTTAATGTAATTATATATATAATTACATTAAAACATAACAGAATTATTCTACTAAAGCACCACTTAGAAATTTTTTAAAAATTACATTAAAACATAACAGAATATATATATATATATATATATATATATATATATATATTTGGTGTGTTTTTATGTGTTTAAAATGTTGTGTTGGGAGCTGTTCTAAACCCTGGAAGAAAAGTGAGATATGAGATAGACAGAGAGCATGGCATAGTGGTTTGAGCATTGGACTATGACTCTGGAGACCAGGGTTCGAATCCCGGCTCGACCATGTAAAACCCGCTGGGTCCAAGTGGTGTCAAACTGGATTATCTCTGCAGTGCGGATGCAGCAACAGCTGACTTTCTTTAGTACAGTGGGCCCTTGGTGTTTGCAGGGGTTTGGTTTCAGGAGTCCGTGGATGCGCAAGTCCTATTAAATACAATGGTGTAGTAAAATGGTGTCCCTTATCTAAAATGGCAAAATCAAGGTTTGCTTTTGGGAATGTAAATATTTTTTAAAATATTTTCAAGCTGTGGCTGCTTGAATCTGTGGAATAATAATAATAATAATAATAATAATAATAATAATAATAATAATTTATATACCGCCCTTACTCAGAGAGAAATCTTTTAATCTCTTTGGAATATTTCCAGAAGGGAGGCAAGGCTCTCCTGTTTTGAGAGAACAGAAAATTCAGCCGCAGCATACCATGATGGACAATGAGTCCCATGGGGCTGGTGAGGCATGGGATGTCCAGTTGTGCTTCTGGGCTCCAGGGCACATAGCAATCTGGGCAGTGATTCATCTTGCCAAAAACAGGGGAGGATTTCACAAAGCCTGCGTCATCCTTCAAGAGATAATAACAGCCCTGGCTCCTCTTTCTCATGCGCACCCAAGTTAGTCACTTGCACCCTTTCCGAAGAAAGAAAGGTCCAGGTCACAATCTCAGCCACAAGGCATCTCTCCCCCAATTGCCAAAGTCAATGAATGGCTGAATTGCTTTAGTTCAATCACAATGGGATCTGTAGTTTGGTGAAGGACTAGATCTCTCGGGCTGAGAATTATGAGCATCTCACGAAACTACCTCTCTGTTGTTGTTGTTGTGTGCCTTCAAGTGGTTTCTGATAAGCCACCTTATCCTGGGGCTTTCTTGGCAAGATTTCTTCAGAGGAGGTTTGTGCCACGGCCTTCCCCTGAGGCTGAGAGAGTGTGACTCGCCCAAGGTCACCCAGTGGGTTTCCATGGCTGAGCCAGGAATCAAACCCTGGTCTCCAGAGTCACAATCCAGCACTCAAAGCCATGCAGGTCCTGATCACTAAAGTCAAGGAATGAACGGATGGGTTTATTTCAGTCACGGATTGGGACGATAGCTAAAGCAGGATTTGTAGTTTGGTGGGGGACTAGAGCTCTCTGGCTGAGAGATCTCACGAAGCAACAGATCCCAGGTTTCCATGGGATGGAGCCATCCCAGTTCAAGTGCTGTGGAAGTCTATGACGGTGGAGTAGTGTGAAAGAGAGAGAATGAAATATAGTTGTGAATATACACATTGCAGCACATGGGTCCCCTTTCCCTGCGCATCCCACCAAGGAAGATCAGAGAGGAAGGAAGGAAGGAAGGAAGGAAGGAAGGAAAGGAAGAAGGAAGGAAGGAAGGAAAGGAAGGAACTGGCAAAGCCACTCTGAGGAGTCCTGGCCTAAGAAAACCCTAAGAAATTCATGGGGGGTCACCACAAGTTGACAGGGGGCTTGAACAACTTACACAACTCACACACAATCACAGACACAACTCTCACACACAATCTCACACACACAACACACACAGTCACACACACAACTCATACACATAACTCACACACATAACTCACACACAGTCACACGCACAACACACACACCACCCATTTTGTGCCTTCTACAGTGGTCAAGGGAAGGGGAGAGCAAAGTTTGGAGAATGCAGCAATAATAATAATAATAATAATAATAATGATAATAATATAAGGTGGACGTATCTGCCCTGTGTGCCCATCCTTTGCACTGAATCATCATCATCATCATCATCATCTAATGGGAGCTTCTCCTCCTTAGGCATTTTAGGGGATTTAGGACACTAAGGCCATTTTTGGAAGGGTGGCATCACTCCTGGCTCCCTGGTGTGTGTGTGTGTGTGTGATTGTGTGATTGTGTGTGAGAGTTGTGTAAGTCCTTTGGAGGAGGAGGAGGAGGAGGAGGAAGCATCCAGGGGCAGAGGAGGGGTGGTGTGTGTGTTGTGTGTGTGACTGTGTGTGAGTTATGTGTATGAGTTGTGTGTGTTGTGTGTGTGACTGTGTGTGTGATTGCGTGTGTGAGTTGTGTAAGTCCTTTGGAGGAGGAGGAGGA
The DNA here is from genome assembly GCA_026167975.1 of Phrynosoma blainvillii. Taxonomy (NCBI): domain Eukaryota; kingdom Metazoa; phylum Chordata; class Lepidosauria; order Squamata; family Phrynosomatidae; genus Phrynosoma; species Phrynosoma blainvillii. Next base: position 31,158,169 of record JANUYF010000006.1, on the reverse strand, counting down.
GGAGGAGGAGGAGGAGGCATCCAGAGGCAGAGGAGGGGTGGTGTGTGTATGTTGTGTGTGTGACTGTGTGTGTTGTGTCTGTGATTGTGTGTATGAGTTGTGTAAGTCCTTCGGAGGAGCAGGAGGAGGAGGAGGAGGAGGCACCCAGGGCAGAGGAGGGTGTGATTGTGTGTTCCTAGGGGCCGAGAGCTCTTGCCTGCCTGCCTCCCTCCGCCGCGGCCCTCTCGCCCTCTCGCCTGCCTTTGCCTTGCCTCGCCTCTCCTCGCGTGGCTTCTTGCGTGGCTTCTTGGCGTCCGGAGCCTGAGGTCACAATCCTTCTTCGGGTGACGCGGAGGAGAGCCCCCGGACGGACCGACGGACCGACGGACGGACGGACGGACTCCAGGGATGGAGCGGGATCGTCGCGCCACACGAGGAAGGAAGGAGGGACGGGTGGAAGAAGCGGAGGGGGGAGGAAGGCCTCTCTGCACTGCACAATTAATCCACTTTGATGCCGCTTTCACTGCCCTTGGAAGGCTGGGTTTTGAGAGGGAGGGATGGAGCCTTCGCCCCCCTCCCAGGATTCCATAGCAGTCCAAGCGGTGTCAAAGCGCATTAACTCCCCAGTGCAGATGCAGCCTGCGGGGCGTAGTGGTTGGGGCTTTTTTGGACTGCAAGGGGCCAGGGTTCGAACTCCCCACTGGGTGACCTTGGGCAAAGTCACACTCTCTCAGCCCCTGAAGATGGCAATGGTAGACTGCCCGCTTTGGATAAACCTTCAGCCAAGAAAACCCCAGGAAAGGTTTTCCTTTGGGTCACCATAAGTCAGAAATGACAAGAAGGAGAAGGAGAAGAAGACGGAGAAGAAGGAAAAGGAGGAGAAGAAGAAGATGGAGAAGGGAAAAAAAGAAGAGAAAGAGAAGAGAAGGGAAGAAGCAGAAGAAGGAGAAGAAGATGGAGAAGGAGAGGAAGGAGAAAAAGGAGAAGGAGAAGAAGATGAAGAAGGAGAAGAAGAGAAGGAGAAGGAGAAGGAGAAGGAGGAGAAAAAGGAGAAGAAGATGGAGAAGAAAAGAAGAAGGAAAAGGAGAAGGAGATGGAGGAGAAGGAGAAGAAGAAAATGGCGAAGAAAAAGAGAAGAAGATAGAGAAGAAGAAGAAGAAGATTCAATCAAGGAAGGCAAGGCCTGACTTTGCAGGACCTGAGCAGTTCATGGCAGGCTGTCTTGGAGGTTTCTCATTCATAGCATTGTCCTACACTGAAACGGATTTGATGACAAACAAAAGAACCAACCCAGTTAGTTAGTTCAGGAGTGCCGTATTGTCAGCAATGGGAAGAAATGTGGGGAATGCCACCTTCCCGCCTCCCTTGGCCATTCCTTGCCCACATTTGTTCTCACTGTTGCAGTTGACTTGGTTTGCGCCCAGTGATGCCAACTTACCAGCTTTGAGAAGCATCCCTGTGCTTTCCTTTGGCTGAGAGATGGAGGAAAGGGAGGAGGTTGGCTTCCTCATATGCTTTTCTTTTTTTGCAAGTTTTGTTGAGCTGGGCTCAAAGACAATACCAGCCGGTAACTTAGGATGGAGAAGAGAGAACAGAGAAGGACCTGCCATGATGAAAATGAAAAAATTTCTGGAGATGGGACAGTAGGTATAAAACGTACTTTGCAAAAGACGTTCTCTCTCGCTCAGTTAAGCGTTAAGATGCTAGAAGATCCCTTTGCATACTGATATTCCGGAGTAACACAGCTATGTCTCTGAATTCTTCCAAAATATAGTTTTTGTTTAAACTGTTGTGTGTGTGTGGGGCATCCATAAGAGATGTTTGGGGGCTCGGATCAAACTCTATGCAAGGATTCTACCATTCCAGATCCAAAAAATTGTGAGCCCTCCCTTCATGCCTTGTCAAATTAGGAGCCGGGAAATAAATCTTTGCTTATTTCATTCTCACATCTAAGAATAAGTCATTCCCAAAGCCTTTACGCTTTACTGGATGAACTCATGAGTTTTCCCATCCTTTTTGATAATTCAACCCCCCCCCCATAAAACATTCACTAAACTTTGTTTATGCAAAAAGATTTTTGCACAGAAGTGTATTTTTGTGTGTGTATGTGTGTGCAATAGATACTGTGTATTGATTTTGCAAAAGATATTGTGATGTTGTTTTTCTTTTGCAAATGACACAACGTGTATTTTTCTTTTCTTGGCAAAAGGAGTTCTTATAGAGAGATCACACTATCTGTGAGCAGCTTTGGGTCCCTCTAGGGAGGAAGGCGGCATATAAATGAAATAAATAAACAAATAAATAAACAAATAAATTGTAGCGTAGCTGGGGCTAAAAACAAAAGGACGAGACCCCAAATGTTCCTGTCATAACCTCTAACTGTCCCGATTTGGCTAGGACAGTCCAAGTTAATCCTCTGCTGTCCCACTTTTCCAGCTGCTTTTAAAGTGTCCTGGTTCCTCTCCACCTCCCACTTTCCTCTTCTGCTTCTTCCAGTTGCTCCAAACTGACTTCAAAATGCAAAAGTAATTTGCACTCCACTAACTCAGCAGGAGGAGAGGACAAGATGGAGCAAAATCTTGCCCTTCCCAGGAGGCTCAGGCAAAAGCAAACTGCTGCAGCTGCTTCTAGCCTTGCGTCGTCTTCTTCCTCCTTAAGAACATTTGCCATCTTGACCACGCTCTGATGTTGCTTGCCCATGTCTGCCCTGGTTTTGTCCGTGAAGTGTTGGAGGGTATGGCATGTGTGCCAGTTTACAGCTGGTATAGCCAGTAATTAAATGATTTAAATTAAAACGATTTGAATGAGAGAAAAAAATGCCCTGCAAAACCTGAGAAAGCACCATATCATGAGGATGGGGGCATGGCTTTCTGGGGAAACTTTGTTAAGTCAGGGTGCATCTACACTGAAGAAGTAATGCAGTTCGACACCACTTTAACTGCCAGAACCCTGGGATTTGTAGTTTTGTGAGCACTCTTTGGCAGGGAAGGCGAAAGACCTTGTCAAACTACAAATCCAAAGATCATATAGGACGGAGCTACAGCACTTAAAGTGGCGTCTGACTGCATTATTTCTACAGTGCAGATGGACCCACAGAAGGCCATATTGGAATTTTAGGAGGACCAGATTAAGCCCCAAGGCCTGAAATGCCGTTCCTGCGAAGCAGACCACATTCATCTGCTTTTCGTTCCTCTCCACCAGTAAAGGCCTCCTTTGCATATCCATCACCCCATCCATCTCAGCACTGCTATGTTCCCCCCCCCCCCCCAGCCCCACGCTTCTTTGGTTTCAGTCCATTAAAATACAATAAGAATCACGCACACGCAGGCATGTCAAATATTGTTTGAATCATTTCCCTCGGTCAGATCTCTTATAAGCCAGCAACTCAAACAACTTGGAAGACAAAACAGAACAAAGGCAAGCGACGCCCAGCAAAATGGCTTCCATCACCCAGCTTTTGGGCAGGCAAGGTGGATGGGTGAGGAGGTGGACCAAAGAGACAAAATGATATATATAGAGATATATATAGAGATAGATATATTCAACAGCGCGGAATGAAAAAGCAGTGCCTTGGGGAATGCCGTTTCGCTTTGCACGGGATCTCCTGATATTGTGCTAAAGATCCTCTTTTTCTATCATCCCAATCCCTCTGTCCCCGTGATGCAGGTGATGGCGGCAGGTAGCGCAGAATCCATCACTCCCACTAGCTATGTGGCTATATATAGCGAAAGAGAGAATATTGAGCGATACAATCTGGGTCCGGGAACAGATCGGCATCTTCCACGGTTGCCTCTTTTCCAAAACAAAACAAAACAGTGACAAAAAAAGGGGGCCACATTCCATGGGTAGGTTTAGGTCCATTTCCTGCGTGAACCTTCCTTCTTGTTCCCACTTTGCTCCTTCCTTCCTTCCTTCCTTCCTTCCTTCCTTCCTTCCTTCCTTTCCTTCACAGAGACACAAAATCCACGGCTTGCAAGAGAGGCAACGAGAGGAGAAGCAAAAGGAGCCAAGAGGTGTTCTGGATCAAGAGGCTGATGCCGGCGCATTTCTCCAGACGCTCTGCAAAAGAAAAAGGGAGAGGAAAGGAGAGAAGAGAGGAAGAGCTCTAAGCCTGGGTCGGAGCAAAAGCCAGCTTTCAGAGATGGCCAAGTGTTGGGGATCTGAAGGGTGACCCATTATCCACTCTACCTAGGACCCCCTAGGCTTCTCTTGCCTCTTTTTTTACTAAACTAGAAAGGCTTAGTACAGGGGTGGGCAATTGGTGGTGGTCAGGACACATTTTTGCCCCCCGCCCCGTCCAAGGGCCTTGCAGGGGTTCATCACTCCATTGCACTCCTCGAAAAAAACTTGATTTTTTTGGGGGGGGAGGGAGGGGCACCCAAATGCTCTTTCAAATATTTGCAATACAGTGGTCCCTCCACATTCGCCAGGGTTAGGGGTGGAGGACCCTTGTGAATGTGGAAAAATCGCAACTTAAAAAAACCTCACTTTTTTTACCTCTCTAGGAATCTCCAGGGCCTTTGATGCAACGCTATGATCAACATCTGCCAGATGTTGATCATAGAATCATCCTGGAGGAACTACAAATGCCTAGAGAAGTGTTTTCTCTATGAACTTCTAGGTCCTCCAGCACAACTCTATGGTCAACTTCCAGCAGAGTTGCGCTGGACATATGAATCAAAACCGCAAATAATCAAATCCACCAAAGTCAATGCCACAAATGTGGAGGGCCAACTGTATTTCGGCCCTTCTTTCATTTTATGCTCTGGACATGCTTACTTTCTTTCGTTCCAACAATAAGTGGCCCAGAAAAGTGGCCATCTTGAAAAGAAGGTCTCTCCTAGGCCTGAAATTAGTCCAGTGGTTGTATGTTCAGTTCTCATTTTGAAAAATATCCTCAAATAGTTTAAAGGCCACTTGAAACTTATTTTATTTTATTTATTTATTTAAAAGATTTATATTCCACCTTTCTCCCACAATGGGATTTAAGGCGGGTTACAATAATTTAACAGGTGAATTTCATAATCTCCAAATGTCCTGGTTTGGGAGGGACAGTCCCAATTCATCCTTTGCCATCCCACTTTTTCAGCTCCCTTTAAAATGTCCCAGTTTCTTCCTCCTCCTCCCACTTTCTTTCTTTGTCCTCAGCTTGCTTCAGTTGATGCAGACTGAGTTCAAAGTAGAAAAACACTTTGTACTCCGTTAACTCAGCAGTGGGGAGAGGAGAGAGGAATCTTGCTCTTCCCAGGAGACTCAGGCAAAAGCAAACTGCTGCAACATCTCCAAACTTGCCTTTTATTCTTCATTAAGAACTTTTGCCACCTTGACCTCGCTCTGATGAGGCTTGGGCTCACGTGTCCCTGTTTTCATCTGAGAAACGTTGGAAGGTATGGAAGATGCCAATTCGGGAAGCTTCACAGAACAGCAGTTTTTACCCTTTTTATGGCTAGAAAGGGATCCAGATAATTTGGAAATTGTGGCTAAGGGTCACAAAAACAACCTCAGGCTGCACTTTGTCCACTACTTTCCAAGAGAGCCAGAGGTGTAGTGGTTTGAGTTTTTGGACTATGACTTTGGAGACCAGGGTTTGAATTCCTGACTGGGGTTACATGGCTCTACTCAGGACAAAAGCATGGATAAATTATTTTCTTGGGCTAGCCGCATGCATAGTCCATGGCTGGGAAATATTTGGTGTTGTAGTCCAGAAAAAATATGTAAGCTGCCTTGAGTCCCATTTTTAGGGAAATTGTGAGAGTGTGGCATAGTGGTTTGAGCATTGGACTGTGACTTTGGAGACTGGAGTTTGATTCCCTGTTCAGCTATGGAAAGCTGCTCGGTGACCTTGGGCAAGTCACACTCTCTCAGCTTCAGGGGAAGGCAAAGGTAAACCCCCAGCATTTACATTTCTATACCACTTAATAGTGAACTCAGCACTCTCTAAGCAGTTTGCAATCTGTTTGCAATTGCCCCCAATAAGCTGGGGACTCATTTTAATGACCTACGAAAGGATGGAAGGCTGAGTCAACCTTGGAGCCCTGCCTGGGATCGAACTCACAACCTTGTGGCTGCAGTATCGGCATCGAAACACTGCGCCACCTGGGCTCCTGAACAAATCTTGCCAAGAAAACCAAGCAATAGGGAACGACTTGAAGGCACACAAATTCTTCATATTGAGGAGGTCCCCTCACCTTTGATCACAGTGATGTTCTTGGCCTGGGTCCCATAATCGTTGGTGATCTTCAGCTTGCAGATGTAGACGCCTTCGTCGGCAGTGGTGAAGCCGTGGAGGTAGAGGCACACCAGGTTGTCAGTTACCGTAATGTTGGTGCGGCTCTTGTAGATGCTGCTGGCCGTGTTCCAGTTGCCGGCCACCACCGCCCCCTCCGTGGTGTCCTTGCTCAAGCGGAATTCGTAGGTCAGGGCGTTGTTGGTTTTCCTCTCGTAGCGGCAGTCCAAACGGAGGCTCTGTCCGGTCAAGCAAGCCGTCAAGCTTTTGATCCGCTGGCAACAAGCGATTTGGAGCACTGGAGAAAGCAAAGGGTTTCTAGGTCACGGAAATGAAGAACTGACAACCCTAGACAGCAAAATGGAGGAAGGATGCAACCTTTAACTGATGCATTAGTGGAATCAGTCAACTCACTGGTTATCCCTTCCAGTTTAAATCAGGGAAGTCCTTCTCTTGATCATTGTTTCAGCATCAGCCAGCATGGTGTTTCCCAGCGACTGGCATTTACCCTCCCTCTGGTTATGATGGTAGCATACCGTGGCAGCAATGGGGTGTAGTGATAAGCATGCTGCACAATTTCCAACTGTCCCGATTTGACAGTGACAGTCCCGATTAATCCTCTGCCATCCTTAGCTTACTTTAACCTTAGCTTAATTCAAATGCTGCAAACTGAGAGCAAAAGCAGCTTGCTCTCAATTAATTCAGCAGCAGGGTGGTGAGAAGAACGGCAAAACCTTCCCCTTCCCAGGAGGCTCGGGCAAAAGCAAACTGCTGCAGACTCTCCTAACTTGTGAGATATTCCTCACTGTCCCCATCTTGACTACATTTTGACGTTGCTTGGCTGCATGCATTCTGGTTTCCACTTGTGTTTGATGGGCTTCATTTGCACTCCAGATATAATCCTGTTTGTCACCACTTTAACTGCCCTGGCTCCATGCTATGGAATCCTAGGATTTGTAGTTTGCGGTGGCCCCAGAGCTCTCTGACGGAGAAGGCTAAATGCCTCACAAAAACTGCAATTCCCAGAGCTCCATAGCATTGAGCCATGGCAGTTAAAGTGGTGTCAAACTGGATTATTTCTGCAGTGTGGGTGCAGCCTGGGAGTTCAAAATTCTTACTAAGCCTTAGGGGGGAAAAAAAAAAACACTGGGTGACTTTTTGGCCATTCATTCTCTCTCAACCTGGTACAAGTAAGGGGGAATTGCTAAATACATGTCCCTGAAGGCAGGTTATAATGGAAAGAAACAAATAAACCAGATCCCCTCCTGCAAAATTTGTGATAACCGGCATAGTTTTGGTTTTGTCCAGTTCTCTCCCCAGACCGCTAGATGGAAGCACAACACCAGCAGCATTGTTTTACCTGTCAGAAGGACCGCTATACCAATGGTCGATTTCATTTTCTCTTCTGTGGAGGTGTCCTGGAACACAATGTGCGTATGGCAAAAATCTAGGGGGAGAAGGGACAACTGGTTAGAGGAGGAGGAAACAGGGGATGAAAAGGAACCAGTGGATCCAGATCAGGCACATTTGCTATCACTGATGCCCTTGAATGTTTGCAGTGAGAAGCAGAGATGCAAAAATGCATGGTGTATTTGTGAAACAGGCCAAGATGCATGGGATTTCTCATGGGCTAAGTAAGACAGGGATGCCCTACTAGGTCCATGTGGGTCCTTGCACCTTCAAAAAAGTTGGTCTGTGGACTCAGTAAAAACTCAACCTGGCCCATTAATCTGGCCTAACCAAAAAGGATCCAGTTTATCATCTTAGCGCTATATAGGACTCTATTGGTGTCACTGGATTTGGAAATCTGGGCACTGCTTCAGTCTTTCCATTAAAAAAACCAAAACCAAAACATTACTGAGCTAGAAAATGTTTTAGAAAAGGGCAACCGGAATGATCAAAGCATACATCTTCCACGCAAAGAAAAGGATGAATCAGTTGGAGGCATTTAGAAAAGAGGCAACAAAGAAAGGAGTGATGGTTTCTAAAAGGACGCATGGCTGGAGCAAAGTGGGTAGAAATGCATTTCTTCCCAGATCTTTATCTACTGGGTAGCAGCTAAAGGATAGACAAAATGAAGAGATCATCGCAGCATGAAGAATAAACGAGAGCTGGATCTGGAGGAAGGGGCTTCTTGCTATCTGCCCACTTGGATTCCCCACTCCTTGGGGCATGTTTTCTCTTTGCTCTCTGCAGTGCCAGGGCCCACCCATGGATTTTACTGCCTGAGGCCAAGGGCAAGACGCTACCCTACATTTCTCATTCCAAAGCGGTTTTCCTTCAAGCATCTGAAGAAGTAGACTGAAGTCTACGAAAGCTCATGCTGCCAACTTCTCACTTTCTTTCAGTCAGTCTTAAAGGTGCTACAAGATCTCTCTACATACTTCCTTCCACATGTGAGAGGAGAGACAGGCTCTCCCACTGCAGCTCCAGCACTTTGCTGCTTCTTGCCACCCTTCTAAAGACCGCTGCCTGAGGCAATGGCTTCACTCCGCCCAGTGGCAGAGCTGGCCCTGCAGAATGGATACAGATCCCAACTCTGCAGGGTGTATTCAGCATCGGATGACTCATCCTGGCGGTTCCGCAGTGAGGGAATGCGGCCAAGAACACAGTCGAGAAGAAGGAGAGCGAGACAGAGACAGATGCCGGGGGGGGGGGGGGGATGGAATATACCAAAATCTTTGCAAGACAGTGCTGTGGTAGTTGCAGCCTGAGAACGATTCTATAAAACCTGGGCATGAATCCATGTTTTCTTCCCCCTCTCTGCACCTGTCTCTCAAGCCAACGTGTGCCAGGGAACTCAGCATCACCTCCTCAGTTGCATAAGTTAGCTAGCAGGAGAAGCACAGGACAAGCTTCTGCATGTTGACACAGAGATAAGCCAGCCTGGCATAGCGGTTTGAGCACCGGACTATGACTCTGGAGACCAGGGTTCAATTCCCAGCTTGGCCATGAGCTGGGTGACCTTGGGCAAGTCACACTCTCTCAGCCTCAGGGGAAGGCAAACCTCCTCTGAACAAATCTGGCCAAGAAAACCTCATGATAGGTTTGCCTTAGTTGGAAATGACTTGAAGGCACACAACAACAATAACAACAAAGTCCCATTTTAACCCCAGCTTTAGAGGAGCTGTCCAAGGTACCAACTCCATTCCATAAATTGGATCAGCATCTTGGATAGTTCTCATTTAAATCTAGCAAAACCTGACAAGGATTCTTCAGCCCAGTGAGATGCGAGCTACCAGCTGCCACTGTTCCAACCTACTTCTGAAGACTTCTTCTCCATTGGTCTTTCAGCTTCTGCCCCTTTTTCTAACTCTGTCGTTGAATAATAGTTATGCAAACAGGATCTTGGGACTCAGAGCTTAAGAATTTTGCTTTTGAAATACAGCTTGCAGAATCCTTCAGTCGCCATATGGCTGCTGCACTTTGGGGAATTGTAGTCCCAAAAAGTGACTTTGCTAACAATGTAAGCTGCTTTGGGTCTCATTTTGGGACAAAAATGTCATAGACAGTACAACCTCCATATCTGAGGGGGACACAGTCCTGGACTTACCGTGGAAATGCAAAACCATGGATAATAGCGAACCTGATTGAAATGAATGACATCAATCACAGAACTGCAGTGGAGGACCTAGAAAATGCCTAGAGAGAATACCTCTCTAGGAATCTCTAGGTCTTCCAGCACAACTCTATGGTCAACTTTTCACAGAGGCATACCACAGAATCACACTGGAGGACCTAGAAAATGCCTGGAAAGAACATGTTTTTTTCAGATATGGGTAGATGAAACTGCAGGTACTGGCCCCATAGATGTAGGGATCATACTGTAAATCAAATAGATAAATAAATATTTTTTAAAAGGTGTGTTCAAACATGCTTAGTAACACATATTATTTGATAGACCCCTCCATCCTTTCATTCAAGATACACAAGGACTGGATGTTTTATTGCAACTCTTCAGTGATCAAGAAGAGCCATTCTGCACATGCTCAACAACTCTGCTTTGTGCAGATCCTTCTGGTGCTGCAAAGGCATTTTCTCTTTCCCTAGAGATGTCCAACCTTTTCAGCCCCAAAGACAGTGGTGGCTGGTGCCTCAGAGAGGATATGCATCTGCTTTAGGACCTGCTTTAGAACTTACTTTAGGAGGAGAACTTCTCCAAAATTCATACTACGACCCAGGGCAGATTCACTTCTTAACTGGCATGGAAGCCACTAGCCCCTGCTATTTGGGTCAATTTGCCACAATTCCCAAATAACATCTCATCTATCAATACTATCCATTTACAGGAGGGTTTTACCAGATGGTAAACCCTTGCCCTGAGAGGCTTACAATTAAAAACATAAAGACACAGGGAAATGACAATGGGGGGGAAAAGGGAAACAAGAACCCAGGGATGAACAGAGGAAAATCCTGCAAACATTTCCATCCCACACCCCCTGGATTTAGATATACATGGGCAAGAGTGGGCAACAACCCTGATAACCCCTGGGACTGGCCCTGCTGAACTGGGTTTATGGGAGTTGTAGTCCATGGCTGGAGGGAAGCAGCTTGGTGAAAAACCCAGTCTGTTCCTCAATTGAAAAAGCTCAGCCACCATTTTCTGAATTCTCTTGTGTATATAACTATTCCATTTGCAAAATGGCTTCTGTACTATATCTGCATATATGCTTCAAAGAAAGCTCCAGAAAAGAGGCGTTCTCCTAATTTGTATCTCAACCTTCTTCTTCTCTCTCTCTCTCTCTGTAGAATTCAAAGACATGTTCGCCTGGAAAATCAGTATGCAAAGGGATTTTGTAGCACCTTTGAGACTAAGTGAAAGAAAGAAGCTGGCAGCATGAGCTTTCATAGACTTTCATAGACTATGAGCTTTCATAGACTTGAGCCTACTTCGTCTGTTCCTGGACCATCCTCCCCATGCATCTGAGGAAGTAGACTCACGTCTACAAAAGCTCATGCCACCAACTTCTTTTTTCCAGTTAGTCTCCAAGGTGCTACAAGATCCCTTTGGCAACTATCCATCTATCAATTTATCCGTCTATCTATTTATCCCTTCCCTCCTGTGCAAACACTTTATCTTATGATAATACCAAAAATCAGACCTCCTCCCAAACTGGTGGCCTCCAGGCCTTCTGGACAATAGACCTCACAATGCCATAGCTAGCAGATCAGGGAAAATGGCCAAACATTTTACCATCGCTTCATATACCAGGAGGCTCTCAGTGAGACAAGCAAAATGATGGGCATCTCTTTGTCTTTAAAACTGAAATGGGGACTCCCCATGCCTCATGACTTTTCCTCCCTAAGGCTTCAGTGCCAAGGTGTCTCGAGGCTGCAGTGTCAATGGGGCTGTGGATCCAGTCCAAGTTTTCATCCAGACTTTGCTCTCCAAGGAGTAGATCCCATTCCCACATATAGGTAAAGCATCTTGGACAATGCCTTCAAAGCGAGGAGCAAACGAAAGCGTGGATTTATCACCTCACTGACATGGAAGCTAAATCGGATACTTTTAATGATGGAGGATTTTCTCTGCTTCTCCCAGTCCACCAAAATGGAAGCGGGTGGCAAATAAGGCGTGTGTGTGGGAATCTGAATGCTGGAAGTGCTTATCTGACTGACCCCTTTCATAGTTGATCAAGGAACAAATAGTCTTTCTCTCAGTACAAAGTTAAAAGCAAAGACAAAAACAAGAGTTGAGAAAGTGGCACAGAGATTTGTCTTCTTCAAACTGCAAAACCATGTGAAAAAACGAGAAACCAAAAGAATGATAGAAGGAGATATGCTCCTGCCCCACATCCTCCTCTCTTGTCCCCAAATCTACTCCACATGTTGGATAGGACAAGGGAGAAGAAGCCAAATGAGAGCAAATCTCTCTCTCCTTTCCTTGCAGCCCCCACCGCAAAGATTCGAAGCCGGATGAAACAGAGCAGTGAGACATTTCAGAAAAATGTGGCCAGATACCAAGATGGCTAGGCCATGATCCAAAGGGTTATGAAAAGCAGATCAAGACTTCCAGTCAAGGAAAATGGGAAGCCACAAAGCTTCGTTCCCAGGGCAGATTTTATGAGAAAGGAAGAAAGGAGGGAGAAAAGGGATGTCAGTGAAGGGAACCATTGTTTTAAGTTTGCAGGGGCATATGCTGCAATGTAGGAATGCCACTCTGCTGCATGTGCTTGGAAACTCTTTCACAGCACCAACAACTTCTAGAAGAGAGGCAGGGAGCATAAGACAGTCCACACACATTGGCAGACTTTGAGCTTCATTATCTCTAGGGACCCAAAGTGCTGGATGGGGCTGATGAGAGTTGCAGTCCAATCTGGAGGGTTTTGTAGGTACCCCACCCTGCCTGCACATGTATATGTGCCTTTTGGTCGCCGGTAAACTTATGGCATAAGCTTTGAGCTTATTGAAGATTTAAAACTGGAGTGAGAACCATGCAGCTCACCAGACATTATTGGACTGGAGCCCCCAGCATTCCTCACCATTGATTGTGAGGTGTAAAGCTGCTGGGCATTGCAGTCCAGCAACATCAGAGGGGCTGCATGATTCCCACCCACAAGGTTTATCTGTACCACTTCCAAGAAAGGATCATTTCAGATGAAGAGCGAAAGCAGAGAGGCACGCAGGTCTTGGGTTCAGTTCCCAACACTTCTAGGTAGGATTTGGGAAGACTCTTCTCTGAAATCTTGGGGCATTGCTGCATGCCTATGTTGGAAGTATTGGCCTCCTTGGGCTCATAGCTGCTTCTGTGGCTTCCTACAAACAGAAACCTAGATAGCCTTCCCCAAGCCAGAGCCCTTTAGATGTGCTATAATTAGGATTATAGCTATTGGGGGGTGGGGAGAGGAGCCCATTGCCCCACAATAAAATTCTCTCCCCCTTGTGAAATTTTCCTTCACTTCTCAAATTTCTATCATTCCAGAGAGTCAGAAGGCAAGAATCGTCCACACCTAGAACTCTTCTGTTCTTATTAGATGAGGCAATGGCCTCATTTACCCCTTCAGCTACACTCTTGTCTACAGTCCAGCACATCTGGAGGACATCAGGTCAGAAAAGTCTGCTCTATAAAATCACCAGATGAGCTTCACCTTTAACAAAGTGGCTGCGGCCAATGTTAAAAAAGTCTTTCCCCTTACAAAAATCCATCAATATCTACAAAAGCTACATGCTGGGACAGGGTCGGGGGTGGGGAGTGGGGTTGCCAAATGACCAGCGAAAGCTCTGTCTGTTCTGCTGCACTGACTTTCTTACTCCTGTCCTCCTGAAATCCTCCCTTTTTTGGTCCTTGCAATTGCTGTTCAAAAGCTGTGAACTGACTTTTGTATGTTTTTGCCCTCTTTGAGTTGGGAGAGGAAATCGCAATGAGTCATTTAGGCTCAAAGCAGATGGGATGAAGGAAGAGCGAGGATTCTGTTCCATCACATTTGTGTGTGGGTATTTGTGTTTTTTAAAAACGCTAACCATCAGCTCCAGGCAGAAAATCTGGGAAATGAATCTATGGCAGAATAGAAACATGAGCCCTCCCCACTCTGGAAGATGCTATTAAATCTACAGAGAAAAGAGAGAAATGTGAATGGAGGTGGGTGGCAGGATTGGCATCTGAGAATGGCAGGAGAGGGAGAGAACAAAAGGTTTTGACCCTACCACTCCCAAGAACCCTTTCCCCGGTTTCCAAAGGAGACCCATTGCATTGAACAGAACAACCCATGGAAGAGAAGAAAAGAAGTGAAGAAGGGATAGATAGGTTGGAGCCCATGAGTTTTGAGATCCTCTGAGAACATTCCCTTTGCAAATTGCCCCCCATTTACTGGACACCCCAACTTTATGATTCCACTCCCTTTTCTTGTGGCTGGGGTCTCCTATTTCAATTGTTGTGCACCTTCAAGTCATTTCTGACTTATGTAGACCCGCCTAAGGCAAACCTATCATTGGGTGTTCTTGGCAAGATTTCTTCAGAGGGAGTTTGCCATTGCCACCCTCTGAAGCTGCGAGAGTGTGACTTGCCCAAGGTCACCCAATGGGTTTGCATGGCCAAGCAAAGATTTGAATCCTGGCCTCCAGAGTCTCAGCCCAGCGCTCAAACCACTACACCATAGGACTGTTAATTTGTGCCCAGTTTTCATCTGAATTTGCAAAGCACTTTATAAGGTGATGAACTGATTGGCAGGAAGGATAGGGTTCAACACCTTGGAATGGTTCTTGGAGTTTCAGATGAAAACCCATCACCAACTGACTTCACGCTCTGCATGGAAGCCACCAGCTCTCTGCCACATGTCATGGCTCACTTGGATCCACTCCTATCCTTGTCTTTGTTGTTGTTATTTCTGAGCTATGGTGACCCAATCATGGGGTGTTCTTGGCAAGATTTGCTCAGAGGGGGTTGTGGCCTTGCCTTCCTCTGAGGCTGAGTATGACTTGCCCAAGGTCATTAGTGTGGTTTTCCATGGCCAAGCCAGGATTTGAACCCTGGTTTCCAGAGTTGCAGTCCAAAGAATATGGATGGCCATATTCCAAAGGAGAGAAGGCTCTCCTGCACCTTTAATACTTGTCTAGAGGAGCAGATTTCAACATGGAACCTAGCATGGAACCAGACCTGTTGAAAAATCCCTCCTCCACACCACTGTCAAAGATGCATGAGTCCTATCTCTACAACAATCAATCAATCAATCAATCAATCATCTGGCCATCCTACTTCTGCAGCCCTCTCTTTCTCTCATCCCGGGAACAGAGAGATAATAAGCACTGAAAAACCGAGGTCCAAATGGGAATCTAGAGGGTGGCATCAGGATGTTCAGAGTTGCTCTAGGATTTGCAGTATTGCAAATATGGCAAATACCGTAAAAGGATCCGATCCAGTCTGATCTTGGAAGCTAAGCAGGGTCAGCCCTGGTTAATACTTGGATGAGAGACTGCCAATGAATACTAGATGCTCTAAAGTATATTTCAGAGTAAGGGACTGACTAAAATGACCTATGATGATTCTTTGCCTATGAAAACCCTATGAAATCCATGGGGTTTCCATAAGTCGACAGGTAACTTGAAGGCACACCTGCACACTCACACCCAAAAAGAGGTTTGAGCATGCTCAGTTGCTATGAATTGCTGAAAGTCAGTTGGCAGAGGAAAAATGGAACAGGGCAGGGCACAGATGGGAATGGAGCATCCTAGAAAAGGAGAGGCTGAGCTGCAAGATTTGAAAAAAACAGGTCCCAGGTGCAATGGTCCCAGTGGCACAAATCTATGGATAGGTTCAGGACTTTAACCAGAGCCAGACTAGATCAGTATAGTTCCCCATCCTGCAAAACCTTTCTCCACAATACTGGAGACAAATGATTTAAGACTTTCAGTATAGACAGGACAACAATTTATGGCCAGCCTGCAATCCTGGCCTTGATTTTTCTCTTGCAATGACTGCAGGGATGACTGCAGGATTGTGCTGCAAGATGCACAAGGATGCCTTTTAATGCAAAGCAAGCAAGCAAACAAACAAACCCCCAGAAATGTCACCGGACTGAAAGAGAGCTGGTTTAGTTTTGTACATGCCTAGGTGGCAAGGGAGTCATCTGGACAAATGCAGGTAGCTCCTGAAGAAGATCACCAAAAACACTGAGCCTGCATGAAAAAGAAAACCTCATATTTTCCAGTCTTGTGATCCCTTTTACATGCACTTTCTGTACTGGCAGGGGTTAGACTACATGACCCTCAGGATCCCTTCCAAATCTATGTCACAGGGCCCCAGTCATAGAGGTGAGTGAGAAACATCTGTCTGCCCAACATCTGTGCCATTGAAAGAGCTATGTTGGCATGAGGCGGTTCTTATGATGCACACTGCAAAGTCAAAGTGATGCACTTCATGCACTGGCAGGAGGTTGGGTTAGACCTTGAGGGTCCCTTACAACTTTATATTTCTCTGTAAAAGTCCCACCAGTGCAAAAACAAGTAGGTGGGTGAGGAACGTCTGTCTGGCCAACATCTGTGTGATCAAAGGACCTATGTTGGCATGGGGGGAGCTTTCCTACGACACAAAAAGCTCCCCCCAATGCCATGTGGCACAGACAAGAACTAGACCTTGAGGGTCCTTGCCAACTTTATAGTTCTGTGTCACAGAGACTCAAGCAAGGCAAATATGGCATGCAAGGGAGATGCCTCTGCCTGCCTCATGTCTGTGTTACAAAAGGGTTTATTGACATGAGGGTCCTCTGATACGATCTTCTCTGGCCAAAGAGAAAAAGACTGTATTAGTTCTTTTTCTTTTACCTCTTGAGTGTAACAATAGTGGCTCCATCTCTAAATAAATCTGCCTCTGCTCATACCTCCCAACTCCCTCACGATCCTCTGCTAATGCTGACCCCTTGTAGGTTGAAGGACCCAGTCCCTATGTCTACACTGTGCCACCTGGTGCCACTTGCCACAGCCAGAAAAGGAGCAGGTGGCAAAGGTGCCAACCCTTGCACAATGGAACTGGACAAAATTAAAAAGCAGAGCAGAGCAGAAATTGAGAGGGGCACTTTGCTGCTTCCTGCTGTGACGACTGCAGAGCGTTGTGCCAGATGTGCCCTGGCACCCTGGCAAAGAAGAGGAGAAAGAAGAGATTGAGTTACTGCTTTCCCAACACACGTTTCTCCCTGTGGCACCACTGCGGCAAATTTCCCAGAGCACGTGGGGTCTGGAAGGATGGGGAGCTAGTGGATTTCAAAGCCCAATGTGTGTGTGTGAACGTGCCTTCAATTGCCTGTCACCTTACGGCAACTTACCCTAAGAATTTCATAGGGTTTTAGGCAAGGAAGAGATGGTTTTGCCAGTTCCTTCCTCTGAAATACAGCCTCCAGCGCCTAGGATTCATTGATGGTCTCTCCTCTCTAGTACTAACCAGGGCTGACCCAGCTTAGCTTTCAAGATAGGACAGAAGTGGGTGCCTTTAGGGTATTGCCCTGGTTTAATCTGCAGTTTTAGAAAAACACTGCAGGATTGGATCCCCCTGAGTGGTGCAGACTGGATCTGCACTCTTCTAGCCAGCCGCCTGCCTCCTCTTTCCATGCATGCATTGTGGTGCATAATTTGCGTGTGTGTGCAAGCATGCATGCATGTGCGGAGTAAGCAGGAGAAGCAGAGAAAATGGAAGAAGGAAGGAAGGGTGTTGCATCCTTCCCCTCCAGGAGTCCTTCAAGCAGAGTTTTTGTGCACCCAAAAGATTTGACAGCTGGGACAAAAAAGACACCGCACTGACCCAAATCTTTCTTCCTTGAAAGCTGCACAAGGAAAACACCAAGTGGGTCAGGAAGGCAGGAGAAGAAGCCAAGCATCCTCTACCGCTGGCAGAAGGAAGGAAGGAAGGAAGGAAGGAGAAAGCACCTTAATTCCTCTAATTTCTCCCCTTTCCCCCTTTTCTGCTTAGGGCTCCTAGCCTTCCCTTCCCCCTTCTCTCCCTCTCTGCCATCATCCCAAAGGATGATCCTCCAAGCTCTTGTGGGTCTCCTTCACCTCCTTTCCCCCCCCTATTCCCTCTTTCCTGCCCCTCCAAACATTAATGCCCCTTCAATCAATCCCACCATCCTTGACACCTTTTGCATCCTAGGCACCATCCTATAATGCAGTGGCTCCCAAACTTTGGTCCTCCGGATCTTTTGGACCTCAGCTCCCAGAATCCCTGACCACTGGCCAAGCTGGCTGTGGCTTCTGGAAGCTGAAGTCAGAATGACCAACTAGAGGGGCAAAATGTGGGAACCACTGCTATAATGCATGCCCAATGCAACATACCAAATGCTACTATAGGACTGTCCTCCCACTCCCCCCTTTTTCTCTCCAGGACTTTGGCTCCCCCTTCCCTTCCTGTATAGCCTTCTCCTTCTGCTTTGCAGATACCATGAAGGCTGGCTCGCCTATTGCTTGCCTATTGGTCCTAGGATCTCAGACCTCCCTCCACCCATCTTTTCCTCTCCTCCATCTTCTCTTTCCCTTCTCCATCTTTCAATCTCTTCACCTTCCACCACCTCCATTTTTAGACATCTCCACCTTTCCTCTTGCCAATCCCTTCTCCTTTTTCTTCGTAAAATCCCTCTGCCCTTTCTTTGCATTCTTCTTTCTTTGCATCCCCCTTTCTCTGCATCCTCCTTTCTTTGCATCTCTCTTTTGCACCCTCCTTTCTTAGCATCCCCCCATTCTCTGCATCCCTCTCCTTTGGCACCCTCCTTTCTTTGCATCCCTCTTTCTTTGCATCTCCCTTTTGCATCCTCCTTTCTTAGCACCCTCCCTTCTTTGCATCCATCCTTTTCACCCCCATTTCTTAGCACCCCTCTTTTGCACCCTCCTTTCTTAACATCCCACTTTCTCTGCATCCCTCTTTTTGCACCCTCTTTTCTTAGCATCCCCCCATTCTCTGCATCCCTCTCCTTTTGCACCCTCCTTTCTTTGCATCTCCCTTTTGCATCCTCCTTTCTTAGCATCCTCCCTTCTTTGCATCCATCCTTTTCACCCTCCTTTCTTAGCATCCCCCCTTTCTTTGCACCCCTCTCTTTTTGCATCCTCCTTTCTTTGCCCCCCACTTTCTTTGCCCCCCAGCCTCCCATTGCACAGCCATCCGGTTACCTGCGTCTCTGCGCGGCTGCTGCTCCTGCAAACTGGGAAGGGCAAAGACCCAGGTACCAGACTGACAGCCCAGAGGGGGCGGGCCCCCAAGTGAGGCCCCGCCCACGGCCCCGCCCCCTGCAGTACATTTCTGCAGAGATGAAGCTGGGACCAGTTTTGCAGGATGGGGAGAGAGGGGCGAGCAGTGCTTCCTCCATTCAGACCTTGTTGCATGCCTTCAAGTCCTTATGGCCACTCCATCACAAGGTTTTCTTGGCAGGATTTCATCAGAGGTGTTTGGGTTTTGTTTTTTGTTTTGCTTTTGCCTCCCTCTGAGGCTGAGAGAGTGTGACTTGCTCCTCTCGAAACTGCCAATCCCAGGATTCCACAGTGTGATGTTGCCCATCATGATACTTGGATTGGACAAAGACCCTTCCTCACTTATGCACATGTTGAAGCTCTTCATTTGCCTTTGGATGGCCCTCTCTTCCAAAGTTGAAAATCCCTGTAAAAGATGTATTTTTCCTCCTCATTCACCTCTCCATTCTTGTCTGAAACATTTGGCAAATCATGTCCTTTTAAAAGTGGGGTCTGTATTTGCAAGACTGGGGAGGCAACTAGACATAATAGCTGATAATAATGCCTTTTCTTCTTTCCATGTCTTATTCCCAAAAATATTTGAATGGCTCATAATCTCTTATACTCTCTTGTCTAGTATTATCTAATATTTGATATCTTATAAACCAACTTAAGTCATATTTCATATTTCTTCTGTTATTAATTTTTGTCCCTTTCCCCATAAACTTGATACTTTCCCCCTTTTCTCCTCATATTGTTGAACTGACCTTTTGTCGACATACGTTGATAGACTATCTAATACAGCTAGATTATATAGTTTTATTATCCATTGATTCACTGAAGGTAATATTTCTGATTTCCAATACCTTGCGTATACTATACGGGTGGCATATATCATATATAATATATATCATATACAGTTATCATATACACTACAGTAATACACTTATTTCCTCCTGTTTCATATTCTCTTCAATTATATCTGTTATGTTCAATAAAAAAAAAAGTTCTGGTCTTTGTGGTATACTTTTCTGCATTGTTTCTCTAATATTTCGATGTACATTTACCCAGAATCTTACATTGCCACCACATATGATATAATGTTCCCATCTTGTCATTACATTTCCAGCAACTATTTTTCCTTGGTTTTTAAAATCTTAACGCTCAGCTTTACTGGCGACCTTTTGCACAAGTCCCAAAGGATAGATTCCCTCCCTCTGGGCTCCTACTTTTAACCTGTTGTTGTTGTTGTTGTTGTTGTTGTTGTTGTTAACCCAATAAAGAAACCCTATGTGTGTGATGTAGTCCTTTGAGTGTTGGACTATGACTCTGGAGATCAGAGTTCGAATCCCACTCAACCATGGAAACTCACTGGGTGACCTTGGGCAAGTCACACTCTCTCAGCCTCAGAGGAAGGCAAAGGCAACCATCTCTGAACAGATCTTGCCAAGAAAACTCTGCGATAGGTTCACCTTAGGGTTGTGAAAAGTAGGATATGACTTGAAGGCACACAACAACAGCAACAGCAACAATTCTACAACTGCTATTCCATTACCAGTCAAACAGTAGAAAGGATTAGCTTTTGGGGCTTATTTTCAGCTTCGACCTTGGGAACCAGGTTTTCTATGCTGAGTGTGACCATTTCAAGGATTTTCACTGCTACCACTGAAAAGGCTGCAAATCTTGTTGAAAAGCTTTAGGAAAAAAGTGCCTGCATGTGTATAATGTTTCATAAGTCTTCTGAATGACATTCCTATGGCGAGGCTGGGTTTTTTGCTGTGTCAGAAAGAGACATTTTGCTAGATATATATTCTTGCCAGATGCTTTAAGCAGGTGGGCCCTGTTTATTTATGTCGCTTGCCTTAGCTCTGAAACAAAATAAAATAAAATAACAGAGATGAAAATACTGGGCTCAGCCCAAACGACTCTGGTTTTTCCTCCTTCTCATAATGTTTTTCAATAGAGTTGAAACATAGCTCCCTCTTTATATTTTCCCCTGCTTAAGACAGAAATGTAGTGTAGTGGTTTGAGTGTTGGACTATGACCATGGAGAACAGGGTTCGAATTCCCGCTCATCCATGAAACTCATTGGGTGACCCTGGGCAAGCCACACTCTCTCAGAAGATGGCAAAGGCAACCCCCCTCTGAAGAAAATCTTGGGATAGGTTCGCCTTAAGAGTCGCCATAAGTCCGAAATCACTTGAAGGCACACAATAACAACAACCACAACAAGGCTGGAAGAGCCAGTCTGGCTTTGAGACGGAGTGAGGCAATTGCCTCAGGTGACAGATGTTGATTTGTGGCATTGGTACAAAGCAGAGCTTTGGAGGCTCCATCCTGCACCTTCTTACTTGTCCTCAGCTTTGGGAAAGAAATGTTTTCTTCTTGCCAATTTGTGGAAAGAAAATTCAGCTGCCACTCCAACCAAGGGATGGAAAGACCATTTGTAATGATTTGTTCTCTGGTTGAAAAACTGGTTTCCTGACAGCCGCTAGAAACCTGTAGGGAAGAGTAATAGGCTTGCAAGATTTTGTACAATCTCCTCCTATTGTTCAACACCCTGAAATGTTGCAGAAGAATTATTCTGCGGAGGATTTATGATTGTGTGATGAAAAAGATCTTGGGGTTTGGTGTGCAAAAATACTCCCTTGGTTTTGCAACAGAAAATGGATTTCCTGCACAGAAACACACTTTCCTACACAATGCATCTGAATCCAAATGCATCTGAGGAAGTAGGCTGAAGTCTTACCAAAGCTCATGCTGCCAACTTCTTTCTTTCAGTGAGTCTCAAAGGTGCTACAAGTTCTCTCTACATACCGATTCTACAGACTAACATGGCTATATCTTTGAACTTTCCTACACACGAACCTTGTTTTTTGCATGATAAAGCACCTTTTGTTCCTCTATAAAATAATTCCTCCACAGCACAACAACAGAAAGAAGGGACTGAGAGCCACAGAAAGAGTATTGGGGTCATCAATTGCCCCATGGTCACATTTTGCCTTTGTTGTTGTTGATGATGTTGTGAGCCTTCAAGTCATTTCTAACTTATGGTGACCCAATGGCAAACCTATGATGTGTTTTTTTTGTCAAGATTTGTTCAGAAGAGGTTTGCCATTGCCTTTCCCTGAGGCTGAGAGAGTGTGACTTGCCCAAGGTCACCCAGCGGGTTTTTATGGCTGAGCAGACAATTGAACTCTGGCCTTCAGAGTCGTAGTCCAACACTCAAACCATTACACCACACTGGCTCTTGCATTTTTGCCCACATACCAAATAAATACATATTTAGAGAGCAGCATTCTTTATTTGTAGCAACCATTATCAGATGTGGGGGAAAAAGGGAAAGAAAAAGGCAAAATCCTGGGATAACTGCACAATTGTGGATCAGATTTTCAGACGATGTTGCACAAAATCAGGACTTTTCCCAGGAAGAACCAGCAATTGAACAGGGACAAACTATTCATGGGATATCCCATGAATAGCCTTGTCAATACCATGGGTGAAGTGTGATTGCCAGGGTGCAAAAGGTAATCACGATTCATTCGTGGTATTTGGGAAGCAATCTGGGCTTTTTGAAGGTGCAACACTGGCTGAGGATCTTTCCCTTTAGAAGCGACTGTGGGCAACAGCCAGGGCTATTTAAGATTTAAAGGGCTGTGGGAAGCAGCCCAGGAAATTTAATGTGGAAACGGCACATGCGCACAACGATCAATTACAATGCAGCATCAAATCAATTACAGATATGTGTGGAAGTCAGTTGCGCAATTCTACGGGTTTTGAGTTGAGTTTTCACACGATAGTGCGGCTGTATGAAAACACTGAGTTGTATAGCTCAATTGTTCCTTTTCCTTTTCACTACTGCAGTTATTGCTGAATTGGACCTGGTATGATAATCTTCCGTGTTTCCATTCATGGGAATTGACATATCCATCCCAACTTGAGTAGGACTGAACAACTGTGTTCCAGAAGCAACCATTGTTTTTCAGAGTTAAGGCTTACCTGGCATTAATTTTGATGACTTAAAAGCCAAGAGGCTGAGTCTTCCAGGAACAGATGGAGATGCGTCTCCTGGCTTCTCCCCCATCTTAATTCCTATTCCTTTTTTGCCAATGGGGAAGAAGTGCTCCAGCTAATATGATGAATTGGGCCATTAGGACTGGGATGGTGGTGGCTGGCAGAAGGATGGCACAGTAAGCAGATGATTTGTTTAAAAGCTCCATCATTCCTTCGGATCTGTGCCAGTGGCTGATGCTTCTCTAGGAGTTAGTTAACATTTAATGAAATTAAGGGACCATCTTTAACCCCCTCTCCACTCCCTCTTTCCTGGCCATATGTCTTATTTTTTTACCGCTCCATGGAAATCAGAGTGCAATATCTTCCCACTCTGTGACTGTATCTCTGCACCAGGAAAAAGCTAGATCTCTTGCTGCAAAATCTTTAAAAGCTAAGCAACACTGCCTTCCCTAATGTAGAAACCTAGCAGCTGCATTTAAAATACCCCCACTGGGTGTCTGCTATGCGTGTGCATGTGTACATGCTTTCAAGTCGCCGGCCAACTTATGGCAAGTCACACTCTCTCAGCTTCAGAGGAAGGCAAAGGCAGACCCCTCTGAACAAATCTTGCCAAGAAAAGCCCTGTGACAGGTTCACCTTAAGAGGCGCCATAAGTCGCAAATGACTTGAAGGCACACAACAAGGACATCAAGCACATCCATACACAGAAGAGTAGGACACTGTTAAGGGCAGGAGGGATTGTGGCAGTGCAAGGCTGACATCTAGTGGTCCATGGAAGAGCAGGGATGTCTGTTTTGCTTGGGAGCCAAAGCATGTCGCAGAAGGATGGAGAGTTCTCAGGCTCTTTGTACCAAAGGAATTGCAGGGCCCAGGTTGCGGTTGCTCCCTGGAAGAGATCTCTGAGGCTAAGTGGCATCTTTTGCTGACATTAGTGGCAGCTGATGCCTTCTGGAGTTGGGAAGGGGACTTGCCAAGGGTCCCCAGAGAAGGAACCAGCAGCTAGGTCTAGGCTGCATCCACACTACAGAAAGAATCCAGATTGAGACTACTTTAACTCCCATGGCTCAATGCTATGAGAGTCTGGGAATGGTTGTTTTGTGAGACATTTAGCCCTCTCTGTCAGAGAGCTCCGGTGCCACAACAAACTCCAACCCCCAGAATTCCATAGCATTGAGCCAGGGCACTTAAAGTGGTCTCAAACTGGATTCTTTCTGCAGTGCAGATGCAAGCCTTGGTTTGCTACCCAGCTTCCTTCCTTGCAAGGCCCAGCCTTTCAGTAGATGGAAAGAGTGATGGGTTTTAGGTGGCTAGTCCTCCATCTGCCCAACAATAGGGCAACCCTTGGCTGACATGTTGCTAGAGCTGAGGCACATGCAGAGGAAGCCATCATGTGGGAATTGGGAAATCAGAGAATGGGGCCAGATAAGACTTCATCCAGGCAAGGCTGAAGGCCAGCCAGGAAACACGTATGTCCTTCTTGTTGGGGACAGCCGAAAGCTCTCCTATTGGGGAGTCCCTCCTATATTTGAGGAGTCTTCCCTGCCTAAGCAAGGCCACCCTTGAGACATTTTGCTGCCTGTGGAAAAGGGCTTAGATGACACCTCCTTCATTTTATGTATAGAAGCTGAACGGATGGACATAGAATATCAAATCTTAGAATTGGAAGGGGCCACAAGGGCCATGTAGTCTAACCCCATTTTGCCGTGCAGGAATACACAACTAAAGCACTCCAGAAAGATTGCCATCCAACCTCTGTTTAAAGACCTCCAAAATTGGAGAGTCCACCACCCTTTGGAGGCAGTCTATTCCATTGTCCTGACAGCTTTTACAGTCAAGAAGTTCTTTCTAATGTTTAAGTCAAGAAGTTTGTACAGTCAAGAGGTTCTTTAAGTGGAATCTCTTTTCTTTCAATTTGAATCCATATGTAGAAGAGGGAGCTAGCTTGTTTTCTGCTGCTCCAGAGACTAGGACACAAACCAATGGATTCAAATTAGAAGAAAAGAGATTCCACCTGAATGTTAGGAAGAACTTCTTAACTGTAAGAGCTGTTCAACTATGGAATAGTCTCCCTCGGAGGGTGGTGGACCCTCCATTTTTGGAGGTCTTCAGAGGCAGGATGGGCATCTTTCAGGAGTGCTTTAGTTGTGTATTCCTGCATGGCACACAGTTGGACTAGGTGGCCCTTGTGGGCTCTTCCATTTCTAAGATTCTGTGCTTCTATGACTTCAACTCCCATGCTGGCTGGGAGATTTTGGGAGCTGTAGTCCAAAAACATTAACGCTTCCAAGCTCTGCTCAGGAAAAGAGTTTGGAGAATTTTTATCACCAGCATTGAGCTAGAGATATGCAGCTAAATGGCTTTAAAAATGATCAGCGCAAAAAGCCATTCCTTAGCAGAGACAACATGCGGACAAAGAAACCAATTTGTGAGAGAGGTTGGAAATGGCTTGCGGCGTTCTGTCCCAGGATGGTGGAAATGAATCATGTAACCCAAATAAATAATCATCCACCGTACAAACACACAACCATAGCCAGTTCCCCTTGCTGCCGTGTTCATGTGTCTAGCAAAGCAGGCAGTGAATTTAATGGCAATGGAGCCTATTAGCAAGACAAATGAAATCTGTTCTTTCCATCTTTGCAGGTAATAGAAGGGTGTTTAGAGGCCCTTGTGGACCCAAAAACTCTGCGAATTGCTTTACCAGCTCAGTTCATTCTTTGTCTAGCCCAGCATTGGGCAAAGTGGGGCTCTTTTGAGCTATTGTCATACTCTTAGCACCCAGCATTCCTCAACACTGGCTAGGATGCCTAAGGTTGATGGGACTCATAGTCCATCAACATTTAAAGGACCACATTTTTTCCCCCTCAGTCTAATTTGGTATCAAACAAGTAGAAGTGGGTGACTCCAGTATCAATGATCTGTTAAATGCACTCTCGTACTGTAAATCATACTGTATTTTTAAACAAGTGTATGTTTTAACAGTTACGGATTTAAGGATAACTTGTTCTATAAACCTCTCCATCAAGTCCCAGTTATCAATGAGGGACTTATATAATCATAGTGTTGGAAGAGACTCTCAAGGGTCATCCAGTCCAACTCCGTTCTGCCATGCAGGAACACATAATCAAAGCATTCCCGACAAATGGTCATCCAGCTTCTGCTTGAAAGTGTCGAAAGATGGAGACTTCTCCTCCCTCTGAGGCAGCATCTTCCACTTTTGAACAGCTCTTACCATCAGGAAGTTCTTCCTAATGCTGAAGTTGAATCTCTTCCCTAGTAGTTTGAATCCACTGCTCCAGGTCCTATTATCTGGAGCTGCAAAAAACAAGCTTGCTCCATCCTCAACATGACATCCCTTCAGATATTTAAACATGGTTGACATGTCACCCCTTAACCTTCTTTTCTCTAGGCTAAACATACTCAGTTCCCTAAGTCACTCCTGATACAATGTGGCTTCCATGAGAAATGAGCCACTTTATTTCTTATGTTGGGTTTTTCTCTTCCTTCCTTCTTGATAAAGAAATCTAGGTCATCCACACCTTTCATAACTTTTCTTTGTTCTTGAGGGATGACTTTGACTGATTCCTTAATAGTGGCACATGAGGGAATGTTCAAGTGTGTCTCTGTATTTCTAGCATATCCTAGTTTAGTATAGCCTGTATCATAGTCCACCAGACAAGCTGAGAATTGTCCTGCCATCCTTCTCAGGTCAAGAAGCAGCCCTGGTGGAAAGGGGCAGGGAATCTCTCTGGGCTCACTCTCTTCCTTCCACAATTGGGGAGTGAAGCCACCCACTTCTGCAAAGGAGCCAGGAGAATCAGCCATTCCTTGTCCTTCCTTCCTTCCTTCCTTCCTTCCCCATTCACACCATGAAGTCTTTCTCTGCATGCATGAATTCCCCTACAGAATCAGTTGCACATTTTTGTGTGGCAGGGAATGTCTACACGCAGTTCCACCATGGAAGCTGGAGTGGTGCAAGTAGTGCCATTTGCACATGTGAATGTGCTTTTGGTTGTGCATTCAGTTGCACAATGAGTTGCCTTTCAGTGCAAGAATGGAGTTGCACATAAAGCAAGCCTGCCAAGTTGAGGGCCATAAAACCTTTTTGTTATTTTTTAAAAATGTATACCAGTTTTATAGGAATTTGGTGTTCCAAAGCCAAAAACGACCTTTAGGTTTGCTCCATCTTTGTACAGCTTTTTTCACAATTTCCTTCATCGTTTCTATGGACCTTATCACACATGGCCCACAAAGCGATAATAATCCTGAAATGACAAAACCCGAAAAGAAACCACAAAGAAACTGTCATTACGCAAATGGTGATCACATGCAATTAGCATCGTCGCGCATTTAAGGAAATACGTATCTGCTGTGCACACACTAGTGAGGAAATCCCGTACATGAACAAGCAATGATGTTCTTGCACATGAGCACTATGCTCGTCGCGGCTGTCACTCACTCGCCGCGGCTGTCACCCTTTCCCAGGTCGTCCTCGGTGCAGCTGGCCCGCCTCAGTGTTCACCGAGGAGGTCCTCCTTGGAACGCCGGCCGTGTGGAGGGCCGGCTGCACCGAGGACGACCTGGGAAAGGGTGACAGCTGCAGCGAGTGACAGCTCCGACGCAGGGCCGGTGCTCCAAGGGGGACCCTCTTGGAGCGTCGAACCGATGCAGGGCTGGCTCTCCAAGGGGGTCCTCCTTGAAGCGCCGGCCCTGCATCGGATCAGCGCTCCAAGGAGATCCTCCTTGGAGTGCCAGCCCTGCTTCAGCACGGGGCTCCGAGGAGGTCCCCTTGGAGAGGCGGTGCTATGGGGAAATGCTCCCCAATACGTATTTGGAGATATGTATTGGGTGACCATACTTACGGCAAAAGCGATATTAATCCCGTCGCACAATTGTACTTCCTGAAGAAACCGAAATTCAAAAGAACTCGGATCATGCTGCATTGTGTCGGGGTTCTGTCAGGGTTCTGTGCGACATCGTGTGTAAACATGGAAAAATAATACGTATTAGGTCGGGATTCCTTTTGGATTCTGTCAGGATTTGGCCCCGTGTGATAAGGTCCTATGTTGTGATTTCTTTATTGTTGTTGTTGTGAGCCTTCAAGTTTATGACTTATGGTGACCCTATCAAGGGATTTTCATAGCAAGATTTGTTCAGAGGAGATTTGCCATTGCCTTCCCCTGAGGCTGAGAGAGTGTGACTTGCCCAAGGTGACTCAGTGGGTTTCATGGCAGAGCTGGGAATTGAACCCTGGTCTCTAGAGTCGTAGTCCAACTCTCAAACCACTAAACCACACTAGATCTCATGTTATAATACATGTCTGAATCAAATGATCCTGCAAAGCATGATCCTACAAAGAGTAAGAAAGTCTCATAGACTTTCAAAACACTTTACGTCACTGACATGAAACACAAAAATCCATTGAAAAGCACTAAAAGAAATCACACTGGACCATCGGTGTCCACACTTAATCAAAGGTGAGTAACAACCAAATTGATAAAAATATTACATTTGTGAAAGAGCTGTTTGTAGTATGACGTTTTTACTGTGTTTTTTAGAATTCAGCATCCCCAAATAGATTAAAAGCAGTTTTTCATCACAAGTTTGTGGAATCCATGTACAAGTGTACATGTACAGATTCTGTTGCACAATGTTGCCCATCAATGCAAGGATGGTGTTGCGCACAAGTGATGTGCAAGTCCTCACGCAGTGATTGGGCAGCACCATGTTGCCCTTCAACACAAGGATGCTGTTGTGCATCGTGATTGTGCAACTCCACCTGTGGCAATTCAGTTGCACAGTGTTGCCCTTCAAAAAAAGAGAGATGGTTTTGTGCATTAACAATGTGCAACTCCACATGTGCAGAGTCACAGTTGCACAAGGTAGCTCTCTAACACTATGATGATGTTGTGCATAGTTAATGCGTAACTCCACATCTGGAGCTTAAGTTGCACAATGGTGTTGTGCATAATCAATGTGTGACTCTGCATGTGGAGATTTATGCTACACAACCTGGAAGTGGAGTCTCAGCCAATATCTCACTTTGTAGTGACATTTCTCTGTACACATGAACTGCAAACATTCACCTGCAAGAGTTGTCTCACCAGTTAGTCACGCTGTTCTCTCTTTTGCACAGTTTGGAGGACAACCAAAAGCCTATAACCTCACTTCTCATACAATCTTGTGATTTAAGAGGAGTCAAGAATTGCCATGGAGGAAAAGCGTGAATAAAAATAGGGCACCCGTACCCCGACTCTAGCTTAATGAAAAGGAGATTTATTAAATATTTGAGGCAATGCAATCTGCCTTTTGCAGCAATAATATTTAACAAACAGAGCTATGGACAATTTAAATGCAACGATTCCCTACCGCCAGTGCTACATTTGCAAAAATATAGTTGAAATAAATCAAGAAAAGAGGCATTAAAGGCAACCAAAGATCTGTAAACAGGAATTAAATCAAGTGTGGAAAATGTCATAAATACTTCAAGCCTCCCTGAACCCTCCCTGCTCCCCCCAATGCAATCTCTGAGGAGCAGGGTGCAGAATGGCCTTTTGCATAATAAAAATGTTTTAATTGCTTTTCCTGGAATGCATAATGAGAGAATCATGAGAAAGAGGAGTTGGAGCGACCCGGTGCCCAGGCTTGAGATGCAAAGAGCGACAGTTTGATAACCAGATCTGCTGTTCCAGGCAAGACGCTATAGGATCAAATGTGGGTGGCAGACACAACTCTGACATCAGAGATGATACCATTAAAAGAAATCTATCTTTTCAGGACAGTCGGCCACTAACCTTAAAGGAGCCCTAACAGAGCAAAGAAACTTAAAAGGCTGCAGTTTAGTGAGACATTGGCTGCATCAGCAATGCGGAAATAATCCAGTTTGACACCACTTTAACTACCATGGCTCAATGCTATGGAATTCTGGGAATTGTAGTTTCTTGTGGCACCAGAGCTCTTCTTCGTCAAAGATGAAGGCATCCTGACCTCCTTAAGGAGAGAATGCCAATGCCTGGGAGCAGCCACCTAGAAAGCCTTCTCCTTTCTTCCCACCAAATGATCCAGAGAAGGGACCTTAAGACTTTAATATCTACTGTGTGTGCCCAAGAAGATGGCATTTCCCCTGCTTTTACCACCCCAGGAAGATAGGAAAGCAAGATATGCTGAGATCCTTATGGGCCATCACATTTAGTTGAAGTCCTCTCTTTGGTTAAAGGTTGGATCAATCTGGTTTGGGTTATCCTCACAATAGAGCTAGATGGTCACCAGGCAGGGTTACTTTAGCTGTGGATTGCCATACTGGCAGGGGATTGAGATAGATTATTTTCTGGGAGCTTTTCAAGTCTAAAGTTCTATGATTCTGTAAGAACGGTTAAAGTCAAATGTCTGCAAAGCCAGGGTGCAGCTTGGGAAATTTACTCTCTTGGGAGGCTGCAACTCTGCTAGCATGGCCAATGCTCATGCTGTCTGGAGGATACTGGGAGCTCAACAAAGAAACTTCTCCAGGATCACATCAGGCCAGGGATCCAAATGGAGTTATGTGCTTTGGAGAGATGTGCTTTGGACTTTTAGCAAGGAGGGGTCAAATTGGGACGCGGATAAAAATTGAATGTGCCGGACATCTTGAGGTGTGGAACATTTCTGATGGAGATGCAGGTCTCTTTTGGAAATTTGCAGACTTTCCTGCCAGCAACCAGCAGAGGCCACTCTTACCCTTTGATAAAACACACAAGGCACATCTGCAAACATCAGCTCCAGACAATGGTTAGGCAAAAGCGAGAGACCACTGGCCATTCAGAACTGTAGATCTGTGTCTCAGTTACTGGCATTTTTGGGGGTGGGAGGGCTGTAAAGAAAATGTCTACCTGAGAACCTAAGTGTATACAACCCCCTTTTTGGGTGCATTTTCATGGACAAAGCTAATATTGTGTGTCTGTGTGTGTCTTCAAGTCACCTGTTGATGTATGGTGACCCCATACATTTCGTAGGGTGTTTTTTTTTTTTTTTTGGCAAGGAAATCTTAGAGATGGTTTTGCCAGTTCCTTCCTGTGAAATAGAGCCTCCAGCATGTGGTATTTGTTGATGGAATCCCATCTAGGAACAAAACAGAGCTGATTATGCTTAGCTTCCAAGATTAGATGGGATTGGATGCCTTTAGTGTACTTAGTTCTAGCTAATATTGAGCCAAGAAATATTTATGGTGTGTGTATGTCTGTGTGTGTTGGGGGGTGGGGGCATGGGAACTTTGTGCTAAGACAATGCCCAACTCTTTGGGATCTGAATAGCTGTCCCTTTCCTCTCTGCAAAGCCTGTTGTTTTTTCATTATAGTAGTGCCACTCCATGTTGTACCCCCCTTCCCAAAACCAGACCCCTAATCCACTGTTCCAGGATTCTGGGGAAAAGGTGTTGATCAGTGGCCTCCTTTATGGCCACGATGAACTCTTGCATTTCATGGCCCGCATCCTAAAACCTGTGCTCTAATTCCCTACCGGAACAAGATTTACACTTTCAATTTTATGTCTACTTGGTTAATGGGCCATTACTGTCAGAAGGATCAGTAGCTAGATGTTAAATCCTGCTAGATTTATGATAAGGAGGGAGCCAAAGATGCTGGCTGGAAAAAAAGGAGAGATCAAGGGAACTTGTTGCAGGATTCCCCCCCCTTTCTGAGGAAGAGGCCTCTTTGAGATTTGGCAAAGAATGATAGCTGGGGAAGGGGGAGGAATGTACCAAGTTCAAGAGGGAAGGCTGCGTGTAGGTAAATTTACTCCAGAGTAGATCTTGCAGACTTTTGTTCCAAGTAGCAAGTTTGCAGGAAGAGACCAGAGCATGAGTTACATGCAACAGAGAAACCTGTAACTAGTTACTTCACCCCACCCCTCCCAAAGGTGGAGCAAAATTACATTTCTGAAGTAATTCAACCAGCGGAAACCAAGTTGCTGTGGCATGTGCATATGTGTGTCACAAGTAACAGTACTGACTATCTTATTCATTACTTATAAAGTAATGGTGGCAACAGGCTTCTGCCATCAGCAGTGCCATGAATCCGCTTTGGGTTTTAGCCCAAATTTTAAAGGCCCTTTCCAAGGTTTTTTATCTATTTCACTGGTTCCCAGACTTGGTCTTCCAGATGTTTTTGAAGCCAGTTTGGAGAACTCCTGACTCCTGGCCAAGGGGGCTGGGGCTTCTTGGAGGTGAAATCGGAACATCTGGAGGACCCAAGTTTGGGAACCACTGAACTGTTTGGAGGGATAGGTTCAAACACCTTGGAGAACTCCTTTAATGTTTAGACACAGCCTAACCCATCCTTGGGATTGGTAACCTTGGTTTCCCATGCCCATGTCTGGAAAAAAGGTTGCTTTAGGCAACTGGAGGTCCTCTAGTGCAACTCTATGGTCAATGTCCACCAGAGGTTGATCATAGAGCTGTACTGGAGGACCTCCAGATATCTAGAGAGAACATCTCTATAGGCATATGGAGGTTATCCAGGATGACTCTATGGTCAGTATCCATCAGACATTGACCGGACCTCTAGATATCTAGAAAGACCATCTCTCTAGGCATATGGAGGTTATCCAGCATGACTCTATAGTCAGTATCCATCAGACATTGACCAGACCGCTAGATATCTAGAGAGACCATCTCTGTAGGCATATGGAGGTTTATCCAGCACGACTCTATGGTCAGCATCCATCAGACATTGACCATAGAGTTGTGCTGGAGGACCTCCAGATATCTAGAGAGACCATCTCTCTAGGCATATGGAGGTCCTCCAGCATGCCTCTGTGATAAACTTCCAGCCGCAAAATAGCGTTGACTGTTATCTGCGATTCTTACTGTACACAAAAAGTCTGGGAACATATCTGCTGTGCATAAGGGGGTCGGACTGTATTTTTAAAGTAAAGGCAGCTAGTGGCTTCCATGTCAGTAAGGCAATGATTCCACTCTGTGCTTTAGTCCAGATTTTAAAGGATATATCCAATAGCAATAACTGTTATATTCAATATAATAGCTAATATATCCAATAGCTTGGATACATCCAAGGTGCAGAACCTGTTTTTTTTGTGGGGATAGGAGAGCCAGTGTGGCATAGTTGTTTGAGTGTTGGACTATGAGACTCTGGAGACCCGGGTTTGATTTCCCACTTGGCCATGAAACCCACTGGGGTAACCTTGGGCAAGTCGGGAGAAGACAATGGTAAACTTACTCTGAACTTGCAAAGATAACCCCATGATAGGGTTGCCTTAGGGTCGCCATAAGTCAGAAATGACTTGAAGGCATAACAACAATGGGGAATAACATTTAGTGTCTTGGAAGCATTAAAGTTCAGACTAAAATCTGGAATGGACTTAGCACTCTCACTGTGATAGACGCCGACACCAGCTTCCAGTGGCACCTTTGCTTGCTGAGCTGTAGCGCTAAGGCTGCCTTCATGGAAAGGTCTGTCAACAGTGCCGACCTCCTCACTGGCGCATGAGGGTTTATCGTCGGGTCATAAACACGCTCTGCGGTCTTCCAAACACATTAAGTGAGTTCCCCGACAAGTCAGGGAGATGTAGGTTTGTTATTTATTTTACAAACAACAGAGCCATTTATTTTTGGTGGCTGTCGCATTGTAAACAAGAGCTGCAAATAAGAAAGTTTGGCAAGGGATGCGGCTGAGTCTCGGAAGGATGGAGAGGAACGGCTCAGGAAGCTCATGGACACCTTCAGTCACTGCAGAGAGGGGAGAATTTTGACCTGTGCAGCTTCTCAGGCCACCCAATACTTCAAGTGTAAAGATAACATAATTGTCATATTTAAGATTTCTGAATGGCTGTTTTGTAAAAAATTAAAATCGCTCTTTAATTAAAGAAAAGAGCAAAGAGCAAATGCTGCATTAGCTTGCAGTGAAATTTACAACTTTGGGTGCCTTTGCACAGTAGAAATAATGCAGTTTGGCATCACTTCAAGTGCTGTAGAGCCATCCTACAAAATCCTGGGATTTCTAGTTTCACAAGGTCTTCTGCCAAAGAGTGGCTGGCACCTCACAAAACTGCACAACCCATGATTCTGCAAGGTGGAGCCATGGTAGTTAAAGTGGTGTCAAACTGCATTATTTCTACTGTGTAGATGCACCCTTAGTTAACACAAAGTGCTTCAAGTATGCAAAGGGACCTTTGGGACTAAATGAAAAAAAGAAGAAGTTGGCAGCATACTTCTTTCTTTCATTTAGTTTCAAAGGTGCTACAAGATCCCTTTGCACACTGATTTTCCAGACTAACGTGGCTATGTCTTTGAAAAAGTGCTTCAGGTGCTGTGGTAGGGGTGAAAAATATATAATTTTGGGAGCACCAGATCCCTTTGAGCTTGGAGGCTAAGCAGGGTTAGCTCTGGTTAGTATTTGGATGGGAGACCATCAATGCTGCAGGCTCTATTTCAGAGGAAGGAACTGGCAACACCACCCATGAGGATTCCATGCCTAAGAAAACCCTATGAAATTCATAGGGTCTCCATAAATCGACAGGCGATGTGCAATCCCATACGTACGCATACATCCTGTATTGGATTGAATCATAACTCCCCAAATGCAAGAGAGGAAGCTGGCAAGTGGGCAGCCATGATTTTGCTTCTCCAGACAGCACCGCTGCCGCCGCCGCCACTGTTGCAGTAGGCTTGACAAGATGAATCGCTGAGAATATGATGTTGTGTCAGAAAGATGGATCGGCCCGGCTTGGATAAATGTGTTAAAGTGGGTGACAAACAGCTTGGTCGGGTGGCAGGCGCTATATTTATCTTATGCAAATGGTGTCTGGTCTGGTGCTAATTTATTTAATTGCACAGGGAATGCCATAAGGGAATGATGCAAAGCTTGGAGGGAAGTGCGGGGGGATGCATCCTTCCTGTGCTAAGACCTTAGGATGGGATGGACAACATTGGTGGGTTTGGGGTGGCCAGTTTCTTGCCCTGGGACCCTCTGGGGTTTACATAGTCTGCAAAAAAATGCCCCAAAGTGGGGAAAAACCAACTTTGGAGAGGCCAAAAGTCTATATCTAGTTTTGAAAAATGGGTATTTTTTGATGTTAAAACCCTATGGCTTTTTTAAAAGGTAAATTGCTTCTCATGGAGGATTCATTCTTTTCTGACGACAACGATGATGAAGACTACTACTACTACTACTACTACTATATAATAATAATAATAATAATAATAATAACAACAACAACAACATAAAATAATGAGGCATCTATAAGAATCTTGGTGTTAGCATCTGGGACTTGCAAAAGAAGCATTGGAGGGTTGCATGTGGGCCCCGAGTCAGACTTTGTCCTAGGGCTTCAATGAAGGGAAAGGGATGGAAATATATCTTTTTAAAGATTATAGCAGTGGTTCTTAAATAATGGAGCCGGATCCCCAGTAGGACACAAGAATTGCTTAAGGTGTGTGGGGGGGATGAGATTTGGAGGCCCTGGTTTGGAAGTCCTCCTCCTTTTTCCAAACTTTGTACAGTTTAATCCTGTACTGAGCTACATGTTGAACGTATTTAAATAAATCTGTTCCAATTTGAACAATGTTTTTAAAAATAAGATATTAAAATATGAATATTCAAATAGAAATATGCACTCTAAACAAACAAAATATTTTTGTTCTTACACTACATGGAGGTGAGTGCGCGACATCCGCAGGTAGACGTAAAGGAGGTCATAAGAGTAAAAAGTTTGGGAATCACTGGATTGCAGGTCCTAGAATCCACCAGCCAATGTAA
Source organism: Phrynosoma blainvillii (assembly GCA_026167975.1). Taxonomy (NCBI): domain Eukaryota; kingdom Metazoa; phylum Chordata; class Lepidosauria; order Squamata; family Phrynosomatidae; genus Phrynosoma; species Phrynosoma blainvillii. Next base: position 31,122,565 of record JANUYF010000006.1, on the reverse strand, counting down.
CCCCCAGCTATATATATGCTATGGGATTCTGGGACTTGCAATCCAAAGAAGTAACTATACACCTACAAAGAAAGAAAGAGAGAGAGAGAGAGAGAGAGAGAGAGAAAGAGAGAGAGAGAAGGGGAGAGAGAAAGAGAAATAGGTAGATATGTATGTGTGCCTTCAAGTCACCTGTCGACTTATGGCATCCCCATAAATTTCACAGGGTTTTCCGAGTCAAGGAATATCTTCAGAGGTAGTTTTGCCAGTTCTTTCCTTTGAAATAGAGGCTACAGCACCTGGAATTTGTTGGCAGTCTCCCATCCAAGTACTAACCAGGGTTAACCTTGCTCAGCTTCCAAGATCAGATCAGATCTAGTGCCTTTACAGTATTTAGGCAGGCAGATACATGGTGTTATTTTCAATGGTGATGATGATGATGATGATGATGATGATGATGATGAAAGCCAAAGAAAAGGGATGGGGGAAAATTAGGAAGACACTGCTTTTTTTTTTTTTTTTTTAATTTTAGAGCAAAAATGACTCACAAAATTGTCTCTCCCCTTTGCCACAGGAGGACAATGTAAGCATGTGTTGTTATGTTCCGGGAATTACAGTACAGGAAAATATTGGATAGAATTCATTTTACGATGCATTTTATTTTTCCACCCTAAGTGCAGTACCTTACATTTCTTCGTGTTGAGATTCATTTTGTTAGCTTTGGCCCAGCTTTCTAATCTATTCAGGTCTGCTTGAATTTTGTCTTCTGGAGTATAAGCTACTCCTCTTAATTCGGTGTCATCTGCGAATTTGATAAGCATGCCTCCTATTCCTTCATCATGGTTCTGCATCTCCTTCCTATATTTTCCCAGGGAGACCATAGAGATTCTGGATTGGTGTTTGAATGTTGCATCGGATGAAGCTAAGCAACCTGGATTTGTATTAGAACCATACAGACATTCTGTTGGTCAGGAAGCCTACTGGTCCAGAGGCTCAATGGCAATCAATTTGACATCAGGTTACACAGGACACCCATTTCTTTAAGAAGGATCCACAGTTTTTCATGATCTTTGCAATCAAAGGCTTTGCTATAATCTATAAAACACTGGCTGAACTCCTTTTGAAATGACTGGGTGACTGTAATGCTTTTCTGTGTGGAGTTACCCCAGGAAACCTTTTTGGAAAAAATTCTAGTAATGCTCATTGCTGCTTCTAAATTTTTGAGTCAAATGTGTATTTTTAATGTTGTTAACCACCCTGATTGGATTACCAAAGGGTGGTATATAAATAAATTTTATTATTTATGATGATGATGATGATGATGATGATGATGATGATGATGATGATGTGATCCTCTTGATTGTCTATTCCAAGGCACATTTGATTCTGTTTCTGATTATAAGTTATCGATTCTGGATCCCTGTTGCCTTTTTTAAAAATACTGTTTTTAGCATCAAGAAGTGTTTGTTATCTATTGAATTACTTAAAATATTGTTTTTTTTTGTTTTTTTTAAAAAGGATTTGTTTATTTTGTGTCTCTCATTAGCTGCAACTCTCAGTGCCTCTGTTGGAGGGGAAACACAGTGAAGAGAGGGTAGGGGAAACAAAATAAAAAACAAATATATAATAGAGATTAAAACCCAGGAATGCAAACTGAGTGTCGTCTGTGTGCAAGGCCTTTTGATGAAGCAATGCAGCCGACAAAGTCAATGTTATGGAAAAAAAATGGCAAAGGCGTTAATCGGCGTCTTCCCTGCAAATAGGGCACAGTCCTCTGGGTTGTATCAATCTAACTACTAGGTTTGAATCAGAGAGAGGAACAGTTACTTTTTTAGACTACATATTGGTTGGGGGATATTTGTAGCATTGCAGCCAGTAGCAACTGGTGGCCTTCGTAGGGGTGGATTGGTGGTTCTGTTCCGGATTGTAGTCTGAACTTTAAAAGTGCTATTCAAGATGCTGGACTCATGCGGGGATAGGGTTCATCCCCTTGGACTCTCCCATAAACTTCAGACCAAAACACAGAATGTGATGAAGGCTTTAAAGGTGAACATATTTTTTGTCAGTAGCCAACCTGTGCCATAGTTTGCATCATTTTAAGGCCACTTAATAGTCATGGTGGCACGCAGGTATTTTATCTTTTGATGGCTGAACATGACAGCAGGTGTTGACTTGGGCAAAGCACATGATGTGCAGGAAAAGGAAGCAATGGCGAGGCATGAGCATTCATACACACAGCCAATGCGCCAGCACCATCGCTCATTTGCTGCTGTTGTGCATCCCCAAAATAAAGTAGAGGTGGCAGGGAATATGCTGTTATGTATAGCGAACCCACAACAGATGGCTGAAATAAGAAGTCCACAATTAGATTTTCCATTCTGGTGTGAGTATAGCAACAGTTCATCACTCTTTAACTGACAAGAGATTTTCCATTATCCCAGTTCTCCCACAGTCCTTGCTAATAATCGTCCTGGAAGGCCTATCTCTGTGCATATGTACCTTCAAGTCTCCTGCAAACTTATGGTGACTCCATGAATTTCTTAGGGTTTTCTTAGGCAAGAAATCCCCAGAGGTGGTTTTGCGAGTTCCTTCCTCTGAAATAGAGCCTACAGAGCTTGGCCTTTGTTGGTGGTATCCCATCCAAATACTAGCCAGGGCCAACTCTGCTTAGCTTCCAAGATCAGATAGGATCTAATTCCTTTTAGGGCAGTGATTCCCAAACTTTGGTCCTCCAGATGTTTTGGACTTCAGCTCCCAGATGCACCAACCAGCTTGGCTAACAGTCAGGAATTCTGGGAGTTGAAGTCCAAAACATCTGGAGGACCAAAGTTTGGGAACCACAGCTTTAGTTTAGGGTATTTAGGCTCTCTAAGGCCTATAGATTGGAATGGATTTCTCCAAATGGAGTTTAAATAGGCCAAGTAATATACCACTATACACTCTGAACACACCCAGACTCCTCTGATTTTGGAAACTAAGAAGGGTTCACTCTGGTAAGTCCTTGGATGGGAGGCCAACAAGGGATCCCAGGGATTTCCACATGGGGCTAGATATGAATGGTTCCTGACACCTTGAACAGTTATTGCTGCCAGTCAAAACTGAGATGATGATGATGATGATGATGATGATTTTCATAGAATCATAGAATCATAGAGTTGGAAGAGACCCCAAGGGCCATCCAGTCCAACCGCCTGCCATGCAGGAACTCCCAATCAAAGCATCCCCGACAGATGGCCATCCAGCCTCTGCTTAAAGACCTCCAAGGAAGGAGACTTCACTACTCTCCGAGGGAGTGTGTTCCACTGTCAATTTTATTTCCTTATATCCCACCTTTCTCCCAATATAGGGACTCAAGGCGGTGGGGTCTGACTGAATGTATGTTCCTAATATATTTTTTAAAAATACAATTGTGCCATCCATATCTGATGTGGGGGACTGGCAGGCCTTCTCTCCTTCCCAATGTGCCAAGGGCTGGCACCATAGTGGTGCCCATTGATGACAATTGCTTTCTGGAAACTCATTGCTGGCTGGCAGCTAATAGCTCATCCATAGACCATCACTTGGAGTAACTCCAGCATACACACAGCAAGGACCCACAAATCTCTTTCTCCGCCAAGAACAGTCCCTTCATCTTGTTTCTGTTTTTGCTTCGTTCTCTGGCCTCGGCTGGATGGGCTTGTGTTTTATTTTGCTCTCTTGTGCTTTAATGGAAACCGAGTGTTGTGCTGCGATTAATTAATTTGCTGCTCCTCGCCATTTGCCGGCCCATCTTTTATTCATGCCTTGCGTAGCACAGGCGCGAATTGCTGCCATAACAGAATGCGGCATTAATATACAATCCGCTGATCTGCCTGGACAAAACTACAAGAGTACACCAGGGAGCAAAACAATTGCAGTGGGATGGAGCTTGTTGGATCTCAACACCAAAATCTCTTCCCTGTAATCACCAACATTTCACCAAAGGAAACAAGCTACGTTCTTGTATACTTTGGCCATCTCTCTGCTTAGTATCAAGTAGAGTTGCTAAGTCAGGGCTACGTATTCTCCAACAATTTAAAGGTAGAAATCAAGACACGTGTCGCCAAGCCAACATCAGAATCTGGTCAAGGTGGCAAAAGATATAAATGAGGAAAAACACATACGCTAGAGGAGGCTGCAGCAGTTTGCTTTTGCCCAAGACTACTGGGAAAGGGGAAACTGCATCTTTTCTATACTTTCCCATTGAATTAATTGAATGGAAACAACTTTTGCACTTCAACCCTATTTGTAGCAGGCAAAGCAAACTGAGGACAAAGGGGGACAGTGGAAAGAGGAGAGGAAAACTGGGACATCTTAAAAGTAACTGAAAAATTAAGGCAGTAGAGGTATAAGTGGAACTGTCTCTGACAAACTGAGGCAGTTGGAAGATATGGGGGTGTATTGGATATATGTGTGTGTGAAATCCCTACAAGGTTGTATGGGATCCCATGTGAAGATTCAACTCATTTCCAATGCAAATGCTCTTTTCCTAGTCCAGAGGTGGGCAACCATGAAGGGGGAGCTTTCCTTTCCCCCTGCATCTCCTACCCTTGGCAGCCAGATTGGCTCCCCTTTTAACATCAGATTCTGGGAGTTGTAGTCCAACAAAGGAGGTCTTGCAAGCTCAAAGCTAGGATGAAGGGCAGAAAAGGGTACAGATATGCCAGTGTGGTGCAGTATTTGAGTTTTGGACTACAACTCTGGAGACCAGGGTTCTATTCCCAGCTTGGTCATGGAATGCACTGGCTGATCTTGGGCAAGTCACATACTCTCAACCTCAGAGGAAGGCAATGGCAAAGCTCCTCTGAACAAATCTTGCCAAGAAAACCCCATGATAGCTTCGTCTTAGGGTCACTGTAAGTCAAAAATGTCTTGAAGGCACACAACAACAAAACAAAAATACCTCATTTAACAAAGTCGATGTGTCCTGGAGCTTCACTTCTTTAACAGAAACTTTGGTACCAGAGGCAGAAATAACATGGAAAGAATAGGGAGTGGTTCCTACTCCACACACATGGACACAAAAGCAGTTCAACATGTTCCAGCAAAAATCTTACTCAAAACTAACATTACACATGTGAAATGAAACAACCAGGTGAGACAAGACTTGCATAAATAAATGCAAATATTTTGAGCCTTCTAAAGACCACTCGAAAGTTGCTTCCAAAATGCACCCCAGGATTTTTCTTTCTTTCTTTCAGCAGCTTCCACTTTTTTTATGATTTCCTTTTTGTTGACAACATTTATAGATAGTTGCCTTTCCCTCCCGAAATGCCAGGGTAGCTGGTGAGGAAGGCTCCTCTGCTTTCCCATTTTCTTTCTATTTTGCTCTTCAGACATATTCAGTAAGTGATCTTGGAGGCAGTTGCTGTTTTTCTTGCCTGTTGTACCAAGCACACTTCAGTGACCATAGGATCAGTTAGAGTCCTAGGCGATCGCCTAGATCACCCAATCTTTTCCAGGTCAGGTTTTATTATATTTTTTACTGGAGACACTGCTGCAACCTAGTACTAAAAGTCTGTCTTTCCCCAGCTTTTCCTTCACCATCCTCCCAATGCCAAACAAATGAAAAAGCCTTCCAAAACAAAACACTCACAAAACAACAACTACAACAAGAAGCTTGCTTCCACTGAGACAGAGGACAAGAAAGGAGACATTGACTGGGTTCCCATAAAAAGACTTTGCAAAAAGGAGCTTCTTTGTCAGAGGCTTTCTTAACTGAGACATGCCTGTATGCGGAAAGCAGGGCTGACAGTGGCCAGTGTGGCTCTTTCCTTCTCCCCTTGGCTAGCAAAACCAGAATAAATGGGACACAACAAAGTAAATTCTCCACATATCTTCCCTTTGTGTCAAATCCACCTTTTCTCTGCACCAAATTTGGATTTTGCTACCGAAAAGCCTCTGCAGTGTTCAGTCTGCTTGGGAATAATGGCGACAGCTTGTGGGGATTCCTGGCTTGCAATGCTAGCCCTTTAACCCCTGTTGTAAAGACATCTAGAGCGCCCTGACATTTACCGTATGCTGAGCAACTCAGTCATGGCCTCCTTTTCATCCCTGCTTTGTCAACAAGATGCCATCGGCCTCGGAGAGTGACCGCAGGTGGACCAAGTCGCAGCCCGCCTGCTGGATTCTTGCGCAGTCTGGTGACATTTGTCCTCCTCTTTCTTGCAAATGTAGCACCAGGTTTTTCTAACCTTCTTTTTAGAAGTGCTCAATATTATCGAAAGAAGCCTGCCATGGGCTTTAGGCCTCATGCACCCCAAAATGATGACAGTCATCCTGCGGCACAGTGGTTACTGGGCTGAAGCTAGGGTTGCCAGCTTTCAAAGTCTTTCCCTAAGTCTCCAGTTTTTTGGGGTGCTCATCTCCAGGCAGGAGACAAGGGTACAAAGTCTCCAGCTTTGGTCGGCTCATCTCCAGACAAGAGGAAAGTGTCCTCTCCAAATCTCCAGCTCAGCTACTAGAACAGCAGCTTTCTGCACTTTGCAAGGCTTAACTGATTTGGTGCTTCTCTGTCAAAGAGCTCTGGTGCTATAACAAACTACAAATCCCAGGGTAACAAGATGACCATTAAAGCGGTGTCAAATTGTATTAATTATGCAATGTGGCATCAGCCTGAGACTTTCCATTTTCTGCAGGCATTTGGTACTCAATTTTTTATTTTCAGCTTTTACTATTTAAGTTTTATGGCTGGCTCTCCCCCGCCCCACCTTATCTTTTATTTAACATTTTACTACCATTTTGACGGATTTGTTTTCTTTTGGTTGCACATTCCAGGATTTTATTGCTTGCTCGCATTTTGGGTTTTTACTAACAGGTAACCACTTCACCTAAAGTCCTTGGGGGAAGCTTGGATCAATGCCACTCGTTCACTGTTTGAACAGATGCGTCACTGAGCCACATTGAAAGAGGAATCTGCAGCAAAATGTACAAGTTAGATCCAAGAGTGCGTGGAAGGACTTCAAGGAGCAGCGTGGCCATGCAATCTACAGAAGACTTGTACAGTGGCTTGGCTTAAAGATAAGAAAACCAGAAACAGTGGCGCCTGGTATCTTGCGTGTCACTAGGGCAGTGAATCTTAGGGGCTGTCCACATGGGCAAAAAAAGTGATTTCATGCCGTTTTGATTGCATTTAAACAATGCATGTGGCCAAAACAGGAGGAAATTGGGTTGTAGCCACACCCTGAGGCTAAACACGGGAGCAAAATAACTCCTGGTTTGTTCTGGTACAAGTTGGAAAGTGCACACTATTGCACTGGCATGTGGACTGTGGGACAGTGTTGTGGGCATATGGAAAGGCTCAGGTGGCTAGTAGAAGCAATCCACAGCATGCACCCTGGGCCATGAGATGCAGCTACCAACACCATTGCTCAACCATAGGTCAATGGCCCATTTGATGGGTCCATCCTTTCAGAAAAAAAGGGGGCAGTGTGGACTACTCATAGGTGTTTAGCCCATTCTGGGAGTGGGCAGTCTTCACAATAGGTTTTCCCTGTAAATCAGGAAATCCTGGAGGGAAACTGGATTTCCCCCTCCATCTGCTCAGTGCCCTAGGTATAAAACACACTGCAGAAACAATCCAGTTTGAGACCGCTTTAACTGCCCTGGCCTAGTGCTAGGAAAGCCTGGGAATTGTAGTTTGTTGCAGCACCAGTGATCTCTTGCGGACAAGCTAAATGTCTAACGAAACTACAGTTCCCACAATTCCCTAGCATTGAACCAAGGCAGTTAAATCAGTTTCAAACTGGATTATTTCTGCAGTGTGTTTTATACCTAGGGCACTGAGCAGATGGAGGGGGAAATCCAGTTTATCTCCTGTGCCTTAAGAAAACATTGCTGCCTGAATGGATGATGCCACAGCTACTCACCCTTTGGATGTGTTCTCCTAGCTTAAGCAAATGCATGGTTTATTTGTGACAAGTTACAGTGCAGACTGTCATTCCTGACCTCCCAGATTTAAACGTATTGTGTTCCCTGTCTCGGTCTCTTCTTTCTTGTGCTCATCTGAATGCAGACCTTAAACTGGCAAGGGGGGAAACAGCGCAACTCTCATCCCTCTTGGAATTTGCCATAATGAGGAACTTGTTGAACAAGTAATTGCATCAATTCTTCTCAAGCCACGCTTTGGTCATTAAGAGAAGACTCGCAGCATGGAAACTTAAAAGTTACCAGAGCTGGAGTGGCTCAGGGGATGAACCTCTTGCAACTTTCTTTTTTCTTTTTATTGTTGTTGAAAAGAAGACAACAAAGCTCTTAAATTCTCTAATACACAGATTCTATTTTATGGATCTTCTGATTTTGAAAGCCAGCTGCCAATTCCAATTTCTGTAAATTCAGAGCCCGAGAAAGTTACGTTTTTGAGACTACAGACTTCAGCCAAAGACTATGGCTATGCTGGCTATGAAATGCAGGAGTAATGACCCCCCAAAAGGTAACTTTTCCAAGCTCTGAGCAAATTCCAAGTGTACTTCAATCAATTCCACACTATTTATACCTTGCTTTAAGAAAAGGTTCTGTTTCCAAGCATGACTTTTTCGAGCAATGATTTCCAGCAACATGGGTTTTGCAATCTTTGTGGAGGCAACTGTTCCTGGATGAATGCCTCATTTCTGAGAGGACCAAGATGCATTGGAGCAAAAGAGTTGTTGTTGTTAACTGCCCTCAAGTCAATCTTGACTCATGGCAAAAGAGTTTAAGTGTCATAAAAAATACAGTGCCAGAGGGTTTGTACACTGTTGGAAGGCAGATTCTATTTTGGAAAAAAGGTGTCCCCTCACATTTCACAGGAATGAGGGGTGACCTATTATTAATTGATGGGCAAATGGGATCCAGTCCTTGCAAGCCATCTTACTAGCCCATTATCTCCTTGACAAATTCCAAAATCTCTTCATCAGCAGAGGCCTCTCTCTCTATTTAGCTCTTCCTTGTTGGCTTCCTTTGTTGTTGTGCAATAGATCTCCAAAATGCTCTGTGTGTGTGTGTGTGTGATATGCAAATCTGACATTTAATTTAGACATATCGAAAGAGGCTGCAGGGAAATTCTGCTGATTGCAGCCTCCACAGTCCGGAAACTAAAGCCACATTCATTAAGGCTTCCCTCCCACTCCCACCACTTCACGAAAAATCTGTCTTTGGCATTTACATGCCACAACAATCTACATGTTCAATTCTCTGCCACCACCATCTTGCAACAACCCAGGAGGAAAAGCAATATAAGAACAGCTTGTTTCTAATCAGCTTCCCCATTTCCAATAAATACCTTTCTCTTTGCTTTTATCTTGCAGGTGGAAGAACTTGGAACCATTGGGAATCATTGGACTCTGTCTTGCATAGGATGGTCACCTATAAATTGCTAAATAAAAGAGAATCTATAATCTTAAAAAGGGGACATAAATTAATACAGGCTTGCATAAAATGTGCATATGTTCTGTGGAGACGCAGAGTTATGATCACCCATGTGAATTTCACCCATGTGAAATTGTATTGCGTCTTACCGGAAGGCGTGAACATGGTGATCTGGATCTCATTCACACTACAGAATTCTAGCACAGGTTGAGTCACCCTTATCTGAAATGCTTGGGACTAGAATTGTTTTGGATTTGGGGATAATTTTTTTAATTTTGGAATAGCTGCATTTACATATACATACATATATCTTGGATTCATTTATGTTTCATATGCACCTTATGCACACAACCTAAAGGTAATTGTATACAATATTTTTAATAATTTTGTGCATGAAGCAAAGTTTGCATACATCAAACTATCAGAAAGCAAAAGTGTCATTATTTCAGCCAGCCATGAAAAAAAGAGCATACAGTGTCTAAATGCAACAGGCTGTAACAGAAGTGGCTCCATGAACAGGTTGTATGGGAAGTGGTAAATGGAACAAATTACATAGAAAGTAGTGAAACAGAACTGATCACAGACAGGAAATGCTATCTTGAACCCAGGAAGAGTAGAAGCAAGGTAGTACCTACGACAGCACCATATGTCTGTTGTTGTGTGCCTTCAAGTCGTTTCCAACTTATGGCGACACTAAGCCAAACATATCATGAGGTTTTCTGGGCAAGATTTGTTCAGGGAGGGTTTGTCTTTGCCATCCTCTGAGGCTGAGAGAGTGTGACTTGCCCAGGGTCACCCACTGGGTTTACATGGCTGAGCTGGGATTCAAACCCTGGTTTTCAGAGTTGTAGTCCAACACAATCAAATCACTATGCCACGCTGACTCACACCACATGCCTACTGCTAGTTCAAGGTGGGTTCAAATCCCCTGTTGGCTATGGAAACTCACAGTGTGAACTTGGATATGTCACAGCCTCCCAGCCTCAGAGAAAGGCAAAAGCAAACCCTTGCTGAACAAATCTTGCCAAGAAAACTCCATTATTGGTTTGCTTAGGACCGCCATAGGTTAGAAATGGCTTGAAGGCACACAACAACACAACAGTGTAAGGATGGACAATTCACAGCTATAATGAGGGGAAGAAGGTGGGACTATTTACAGAGGCTTACAGCCAAGGAACTCTCAAAATGTTGATCCAGCACTGTTTATCAACCCCATCGAATTCTTCCAGGTATATACCTACAGATATCTCATCCCATAGCCAGGGGACTCCATCTTGGTTGGGTGAACTGATCCCACCAAAGGACCTTTGGAAGCCAGCACTCTGTGACTTTCACACTGCAGGAAAGCAAAGCCATGGAGGGGAGAAGGCTTGGGGTTTTCTAGAGCCATAGAGAAGGTGTTTGCATGTTTAGATCCTCCTGTTCCATGACACGTTCATCTGAGGTGCCTCCTCTCCTTGAGAATTTGGCAGTGTCAAGTTTCTCCAAAGGCCTTTTCCTGCATGATGTCAAGGCATGAGTTCTTGTTGTTAGCAGCTTGCTGAAAGAAGGAGCCACCACCAGCACTGCGTCTTCCCTTCTCCCCAAGGGAGCAGTCACTTTCTTAGAGCTTTGTGTCTAATGAGAGGTGACAAGATGTTTTTGGCCAACAAAGAGGAGGAGGCTGCAGCAACGAGAAGCCTCTGGTAAAATTTCCAAGGCTATTTCTGGGCCTGCAAATTCCATTGCCTCGCCTTTGAGTGGTGAGAAGCTGCTTGGAAGAGCTGATCCTTGGAAAGTTTGTGCTTTACGACTTTTCAAACCCATTCTTTTCTGTCTTATAAAATGGGTTTCAGTGCTGTTGTTCCAAGCAGATACTGTGGGTAGGGTGGGCAGGTATTGTCCCGATTAAAAAAAAATGGCTTGGTTGAAAGGTATTCATGCATCTGTTGCTGTTGTGCAATATTCTTCTTCTTTTTGTGTCTCTCTTATTGTGTACCCTTTATTCTGGTTTGCTAGTCATGGGGAGTGGGAAATACAGTATGACCCCTGTATCCATGGGACTGGTACCCATGGTTTCACTTACTCATGTCCAAAGAAATATGTTCTCTTTAGGCATTTTCTAGGTCCTCCAGTGTGACTTTTGAGTATGCTTCTGGTGGAAGTTGGATATGCTTCTGCTGGAAGTCATGCTGGAGGATCCCAAAATGCCTAGAAAAGTTTTCTCTCTAAGAATCTCTAGGTCCTCCAGTGTGACAACCTATGGTCAACTTCCTCCAGAAATCATTCCTTTCAATAGGCTTCACTATGATCCATGGTTTTGTGTTTCCACGATAAGTCTGCATCTGTTCAAACAGTCATGGTGCCTTTTGGCTTCCATGTTAGGTGGGCTTTCAATTGGCTTTGGGGTTTAGTCTGAAGTTTAAAAATGCTGGACCAGTGATGAGACCGGAAATCAGCACAGTGGAGAGATCCTTCCAAGTTTAGACTGGAAGCAAATGCAGACGCACCAGTATTGGTCCAGTGTTTTGTTCATGGAGATTGTGTGTGATCAAGACTGACACTCATCCATCCTCCCATGGCACAGGAGACAACAACTGCTGGCATTCTGCACATGCAGGGCCTCGGTTGGGTTGTGTGATGGCTGCACATCTGGCGAGCTTGTCATATTTTTAATGGGCCAGATGACACCAAACAGTCAAATGCGGAATATCCTTAACAAGGTCAGAGAGATATGGCAGGAAGGGCCATCGGCTAATTTAGAAATGACACTGATGTGACAGAACCTCGGAGACAGAAGATGCCCACAGGGTGCTGGGTGGGCGTGATGGGGAAGGAAGAGAGACTGACAGAGGCATGCAGCTTGTGCCTGGAAAGGGCTGCATTTTGTCAGCTTTGTTCTGGTGCAGGGATGAACATAAAAAAAGGAAGTGGATTATGGGATCAAGGGTGCCTGGTGACCCCATAGCATGTAGGTGTAAGTTTTGTGGGCGCAACCCTGTTGAAATCTTTGTGTGTGTATGTGTTCAAGTCATCTACCATCTGCTGGGGACCCTATACATTTCACAGGGTTTTCTTACACAAGGGATACTCAGGGGTGGTTTTGCCACTGTCTTCCTCTGAAATATAGCCTACAGCACCTGGTATTCATTGGTGGTCTCCTATCCAAGTACTAACCAGGGCTGACTCTGTTTAGCTTCCAAGATCAGATGTCATCCTTAGGGTATTTAATGGAACTTTAAAAAAATTATTTTGTGTTCCACTGGAATCTTTCTCAATGTGGTGGTGAAATCCAACAATAATCTCAATGAAAGCAGACCTATTGAAACCAAAGGCTCATGCTCCTAGAATCTCCAGAATCAGCTTTGCTAACCAGAGAATTGGAGAGCTACAGTCCAAAAAGGTCTGGTCTAGGTTCACCTTTGGTCTCATCCAGGAGAGTTTTCCTTTGAGCATGGCTGAGATGGCATTACATGGGCATAGAAGTGAGTAGCTAAGTCAGCAGTTTTCACGAGGACCAACAGGTGCAAAAGCATCTGTTGATATTCCCTGATAGTTCCAGTTGCAGTCTTGTTGGTGTCTTTCCATCTGGCCCAGGGATGTGGTTGCATTTTCCTTTTTGCACAATGGACATATTCCATTCATGATTGCCTAAGCAGAATTCTGAGTGTATCAGTTTACACACAGTTGCACTTATTTGGATGCTGTGCATTAGCTTCAGTGTACCACTGGATTCAATGGGATTGTGGAAGCAGCCTTTGTCCACATTTACAGGGGTATTGCTACCAGGACGAAATTCCCCTTCAAGTAAGAATTCTGCACAACTCAATGAAATTTTCAGGAAACTTTATTCTGTGCACGAAACCTTTGTGTTTCCCTCCCGCTGCAGAATAATTTCTACACAAAACTTTGAGACATTTGAATAGAAGGAGAAAAGTGTGTAAAATTTTTGCTGGTCTATTAATTTCCATGATGGAATTGCCTAACTGCCAGAAACCTGTTTTGTTTTGTTTTTTAAACCTAGGAATGAACTGTTATGAATAATCTTTCCATCCCTAGTGGAAAATAAGCTCTATTTCTATGGTGGGTGTTGCTGGTGCATGCAGTTCTTCTAAATACAGAAATAATTGTCTGCAAAGGAGGTTGTCTGTTGCAATTCTTTATGAATCCCTGGTCGTGCCTAGCCTTGCTTTTTACACAATTACACTGATAATTTAATGTGTGTGTGTGGAGTGTGTGTGTGTGTGATTTGATTGATTGTTCCTGCATGTCAGGGGTGGACTGGATGATCCTTGGTGTCTCTTCCAACTCTATGATTCTATGATCTATCCCAGTCCACGATCCAGTCCTGCTGAATGGGAGGAACCCAGGCTTTGCTTCCACAAGGCAGACCTTCTGTGCCTGTCTCTATTCAGGCTGCGGAGGAGGCTGAGTTCATCGTATCCATCTTCCTGTCAGAAAATCCTTACACTCTGAATAGATTTATTCTCTGATCTGTAAGCTATTTAGCACGAAGCCTGGCTAATAAAAAGCAAGGCAAATGAGTCTGGCGAGTTTATCGGCAGGACTGGAGAGTCCAATCACTTTTCATCGACTGGGCTATTTTTATACTAAGATTACCGGAGAGGGTGGGATGGATGAGCCATGTTTCTCTTTGGGAAACTGGGCTGGGCAGCAGGACGAAAAGCTGGCTGGGGGCTGGGGAGAAGAGGAGGCGTATGATGAGCTGCTGGAACAGAAATGGAAGGTGGGCTTGGTTGCCAACTTGCTTTTTCTTTTTTGTTTTTCAGCCCAGAGCTCACAGGCAGGACATGGGAAAGAACAGATGGAGTTGCCTCTGTGTGCGTAAAGAGTGCAGTTCCTTCATCCAAATGATCAAAGCCAACTTTGAAGTTACACAAACTGTTTCAAGTAAAAACAAAAGAAACCACAAAATGTGATGTCGGATCGTTGTGCCTGGGGTGGCATTAAGAAAGTAAGGAAGGAAACATAACACTATGCTTTGCGGGATGTAAATGTACATTCAAGTAATTATGCAGTGCTTAGATGCTACACCTTCCTTCTTCTGAATACCAATGTTGTGCACCAGAATGCATTTCTCCCAATGTGTTTGCTTATTTTTGCCTTATATACTGAAGCATGAGCAATACCCATCTTCCACAGCCCTAGTGACTCAAAAGGCACATCCTCCAACATTTGACAGATGAAAACCGGGACATGTGTGGCCAAGCAACATCAGACCAGATTTGATATCCACTCAGGACTTGCCTAAGGTCTTCCAGTGGGTTTCCATGGCTGAACAAAGATTTGAACCCTGGTCTCCCAGTGCCCTGGTCCAATGCTCAGACTATTAAGCCATGCTGGGACTCATGGCAGGAATTTATGCCAGTATAAAGCCACAAATGCTATAAAGCAAGTGGCTGCAGTTTGTTAGTGGTTGTGAAAGGGTGAGATCCTGTTCAGGGCTGTGCAAGCCTTATATGCAAATACATCCCATTGTCAAAATATTTGATGGGGAATTGTATCATCTGCAGAATCTGTTATGCAAACAATGCAAAACCAATTAACTTCAACCTTGTTACAATGGTGTCATTTTGTTTGTCTTATGGATCCTGGCCCTGGAGATCTACTTGCAGCATCCCTCAGGGAAATCGTGGAGTTAGAGTCCAAAAAAAAAAGTAACTTCCCCAAGTTCCAATTCATGACTAACAGCCCTCAGTGAACTGCTCAGGAACAAAGTGTGTTCACCTCTCTAAAACACAGGAGAGTGTTTAAAGATTTTTATTGGAATAAAACAGTCTTGCCTTGCCGGCTTATACACTCACCTTGGAAACAAAGTAATGAAAAAAAAATTGGGCCAAGGAAGATAAAGGCATTAAATTGTACAGCTTTCCATCTCTGGCACATCATTCCTGACAGGGATGCTTGCAAAGTACCAAAAGAGATAATAAGAAACAGCAAAGCATTGCATTACCAGGGCTAAATTCAGAAAGCACTTTACTTAAGAATCAATTCAGATCAAATTCTGCGGGATAAATGATGGCACAGAAGGGACTGTTGGAGGTCTGTGTTAGGTCTGGGGTCTCATTAGAACTGGGATTGGGTCAATGTTTTGCCCCAGAATAGCTCAACTGCCTGCAAGAATGAAATTCAAAGAGAAGAGCATTAGAAAAGGGCAAGGATAATGAAGATGATGAAGAATGCTTATTAAGACATTGTCACGAGTCGGAATAGCATGTTATTTTAAATTATTTATTCTATTCATACCCTATTTTCCTTCTGTCGTAAAAATTAAGGCAGCATGTATGGGACTTCAAGGTGGTCTCCCATCCAGGCACTGATCAGCATCTGAACAGCTTAGCTTCTTCATGATGGCTTCATCCTATTCCCTGGGACATGATCTCTTAGAAAGTAGCATTTAAAAGTTCCTGCCCCAAAGAGTCTGCAATTAATAATGCATTAATAGTGCTGTGGAAACTAAAGGTTGGAGATAAAGAAGAAGACTGCATGAAAGATGGATTTATTCAATCAAGGAAGACACAAATCTGAGGTTGCAAGACCTGAGCAAGTCTGTTGATGACCAGAACTCATGGGGCCTCTCATACTTATTGTCACCATATATTGAAGCCCATTTGATGGTAAATAACAACAAAGATATGCATGCTTCTGCCTATTAATGATGATAGTAGTTATCTGTTCAAAGGAGTTTTTATTATTATCAATAAAAACAGTCGTAATCAACATATCATCTTCATCGTCATCCTCATCAGTCATGCGGCTGCAGTTGCAAAAAAAGGGTCCTTTCATGCTATACAATTATAGCACTATGGTTCTAGTTTAACTGTCCAGGGCAACTTCTTATGGAATCCTGGGATTTGTAGTTTGATGAGGCAGGAGAGCTCTCTGGTTGAAAATCCTAAATGCCCTTTCTTAAGCTACAAGAAGGAAAGAGAAGGGATGGTATGGATCCTGCTGTTGCTCTCCTCCAGCATTTGCCATCTGGGCAACTGTCTCACTCTGCCTAATGGTAGGGCTGGCCCAAATGGAAAGTGAAATGAAATGACGAGATCCAAGTTAAACCACCTGTAACAAAAATGTAGTGTTCCAGCCAGCCAACTGGCTCTTGACTCTTTTCCTCCCAGGGGCCAGTCAATGTATTTTTAGTCCTCATTGGGCTGCTTTAAGTTCCCTTCCCTGCTCTTGGGAATCCCTCCCTCTTTTCCTTTACTTCTGCAAGTCTGGAAGTTCTGATCCTTCTCTCTTAGGATGTTACCACACGAGCAATTGCAGCAATGGAAACACACTGCTTTTAGGAGCCAACGTGGTATAACGGTTTGAACATTGGACAAGGACTGTGGAGACCAGGGTTCGATTCCCAGCTTGGTCATAGAATCATAGAATCATAGAATTAGAGAGTTGGAAGAGACCACAAAGGCCATCCAGTCCAACCCCCTGCCATGCATGAAACCCACTGGGTAACCTTAGGCAAGTCACACTCTCTTAGAAAACCCTTGCCTAAGAAAACCCTATGAAATTAATGGGGTCACCATAAAGTGACAGGTGACTTGAAGAAACATGCAAAATTGGAAAGAACAGGAACAAAACCTGGGATTTTTCAATCAGTCTGGATGCACCTTCAACCTCAGTTTCTTTGTCCTCTTTCCATTGCATTCTCTTCTACGTCTGGAGCACAATGCTTTCTGGAACAGTTACATAAAGTCTCTCTTGCTTTCTGTCTCCATCCTCCCATCCTCCTCCTTAGCTGCTAAGGAGTAGCTTTCCCTACACGTCTCCTTCTTTTCCTCCTCCTCCTCCGCTTGTCTCTCCTGATGGCCCCATTGCACTCATATAGCTGCGGCTGTTCCCAAAAAAAGCAAGCAAGCGAGAGAGAGAGTTGACATGGATGGGGTGAACCTAGGGACTCCAGCTTGTTACATGCAACATTAAAATTAAAAATAGGCCATACTCACCCGGGTTGCTGTCATTAAAACGGCAGCGCTTTATTGCTCATTTTTTATTGCCAGATAAATAATGTTTCAGGTGCGGTGGTTAAGTAATTCTTGGTGGGGGGAAAAAAGAGAGAATAATAATAATAATAAGAAGTGTGTAGATCTAGAGAGCAGGGCTGGGGATTGGGAGAAACTTCATCTGTGGAACAGCCTCATAATCCTGTTTAAGTGTCCCATCCATCTCTCTTCCCGACTTTCTGCCTGACTCTGCTCCTCTCCCTCCCTCTCCTACCCCATTAATCCAAATTTTGGGACTTAAATCCATGTTTTAAGAAAGTCTCTATTATTTTTCTGAGAGCCAGTGTGGCCTAGTAGTTTGAGTTTTCAACTAGGGCTCCGGGAGACCAGGGTTCAAATCCCTGTTTGGTTATGGAAACCCACTGGGGTCCAAAACACACTGCAGAAATAATCGAGTTTGAGACCACTTGAACTGCCCTGGCTCAGTGCTAGGGAATCCTGGGAACCGTAGTTTATTGTGGCACCAGAGCTCTCTGACAGAGAAGGCTAAATCTCTGACAAAACTACCGTCCCCATAACTCCTTTAGTATTGAGCCAGGGCAGTTCAAGTGGTCTCATACTGGATTATTTCTGCAGTGTGTTTTGGACCTGGGTAACCTTGGAGAAGTCCTCAGCCTCACAAGAAGCCAATGGCAAATTGTCTATTCTGGCCCTGGGAAAGCCAAAACTAAGTAGTTGAGCCAGTGGTAGCTGGTGGCCCTCCTGTTTCTCGGATGGTGGTGAATCCGTTCTGGGGTTTAGTGTGAACTTTAATGGAACTACTCAAGATCCTAAATCTGTTTGGGAGATGAAATGCAACAGTCTGGATATCTCCTTTAAAACTCAGACTTCTGAGAAGAGTACTGTTTATGCTTTCCTGTATGGATCCCCAACAATTGGAAGGCCACTCAGTACCTAAATACTGAAGTTGTTGGCAGAACTGGGGCAGATGCCTCTGCTTTGGTACCCATCTTCTCAACATGACAGTGTGGCGTAGTGGTTTGAATATTGGACTATGACTCTGGAGACCAGGGTTCAATTCCCAACTCAGCCATCAAACCCACTAGGTAACCTTGGGCAAGTCACACTCTCTCAGCCTTAGTGGATGGCAATGGAAAACCTCTTCTGAACAAATCTTGCCAAGAAAACTCCATGATAGGTTCAACTTTAGGGCTTCCATAAGTCAGAAATGACTTGAAGGCACATGACAAAAACGAGTGCCCATTTTAGAGGTTTGGTGGGCAACCTCTGATGTCCTCTAAAATGATTTCCTCCCCATGCCTCCTAGGACAATTTTACCACATTTGTTGCTTTTTAAAAGCCATTTTAAGCCCCAGAAAGACCTACTTCAACTTCAAGGTCATTTCCTGTTGGAAAAAGGTCTTTTAAACAGCTTCTTACCCCAAATGTGTGAAAACCTTCTCCCAGGGAACATTTGAAGACACTTATGCAGAATGTGGGCTGCACTTTCCTCACCTCTGCATCATGGAAATTGCATTCCCAAACATCCAGAGCACACTGGGTCAGAGGAGGATGCTTTATAGACTTGCATTAAGGTAGGGAGGGAGGAGACCAAGTAGGTGATTACTGGACAGAAGCTGAGTTTCCATCCAAATTCTCCAGTGGTGGAAGTTGAGATGCTTTTTTTCTGAACATTAAAAACCAGTGTTATTGAGTCTCCTTTAAACATCACCTGGCTCTGAAAGCTTGTGCATTAAGACCCTGACCTTGGATAGGTCCAGATGTTTAATGGAGCCTTTCAAACCCCTGGAAAGTTGGAAAGGTCTATTGGAGTTGGTTCGTGCTTTATTTCCTCCTCCCCCCTCTTCCAAATTGCTTATTGCTTTTCAATCCAGGGAAATGGCCTGCAGGAACAGTGAAGCACTCAGCTTCACTTCTTTCGTTATCTATTGACAGAGATGTGCCGAAACTGAGTCTCCTTTCCCAGTCCAGATGTGACGAAGGTGATGCTGCTGGCAAAACAGCGTTGCTCAGCTGGGCCGCATCTTATCAGGGAGAAGAACATTTCCCTTGGCCTTAATGCGGGAATAATGAGCCAGGGTGCCTTGCAAGGAAACAAATGTGTACACACATATCTATTTCCTGTGGCTGTCAACCTATTCATAAACTTTGTGGTGATCACACATCTGCCTTTGAAAGGATGAATCAATTATGTTTTCATCCATTTGCATAGTCCCCAAACATCACTGTAGGCCTTGCACTCTCCCTGTACTTTTAAAATAATGAAGGAATTATATGGTAATGCGGTTGTCCTTGGTAGCTGCCTTTGAGTCAACTTTGACTCATGGTGACCCTGTGGATGAGACATCTCCAAGACCTCATATCCTCTAGCTCTCTGCTCAGGTCCTGCAGGTTCAGTCCCATGGTCCCTTTGATTGATTCTAGCTATCTGGCTTGTGGTCTTCCTCTCTTTCTGCTGCTTTCCACTTTTCCTAGCACCATTGCCTTTTCTAATGAGTCTTTCCTTCTCATAGTGGGTCCAAAGTACGACAACCTCAATTTAATCATTCTGATTTCCCAGAAGAGTTCAGGCTTGATCTGTTCCCAGACCCATTTGTTGGTCCTTTTGACCATCCACATCTCTAATGAGTTGATTTTCTTTCAATCTGCTTTCTTTATTTGGTAACATACACTTTAATAAAACAACCTGTCATGCATGGTTAGAGTCTCCAGGACACAACCCTATTAGAATCATAGAAGGAACCTCAAGGGACCTTTCCAATTCTGGGTTGCATCAACTGGAGTATAATGTTCAGAATGAAGCAAATACATAGTTCTACAGACCTCATCTGGAATATTATGTCCAGTTCTGGACACTATAGTTCAAAAAGGATATCGATAAGCCAGGAGACATCCAAAGAAAGGTGACCAAGGTCATCAAAGTTCTGGAAACCAAGGCTTATGAGGAATGACTTAAGGAGCTAGATATGTTTAGCTTGGAGAAGACTGAGAGGTGACATGATAACTATCTTTAGATATCTGAAGGAATGCCATATAGAAGATGGAGTAAGATTGTTTTCTACTGCTCTAGAGACTATAACATGAACCAATGTATTCAAATTAGAATAGAAGAAATTCCATTTAAATATTAGGAAGAACTTATCTATTGGAAGAGCTGTTCTACAATAGAATGGATTGCCTTGGAGGGTGGTGGACTCTCAGTCTTTGAAGGTCTTTAAATAGAGCCTGGATGGCTAACTCTTACGAGTGCTTTGTGTATTTGTTGAGATTTTTTTTTATATCATGGTGACTCAATAGGTCAAGCCACATCCTGAGGACACACTCGTAAATTCACAATGGTCTCTCGTGTTTCCAATATCAGTACCAGTAGGACAGTGCATTCATACTCCAGGATTTCCTCTCAGTTTTAAAGGATCTATCCAAAGTGCTGATTCCTATCTGTAACTTAGGATGCATCTGTACTGCAGAATTAATGCAGTTTGACACCACATTAATTGCCATGTTTCAATGCTATGGAATTCTGGGATTTGTAGTTTGGTGAGGTATTCAACCTGGTCTGTGAGAGAACTCTGGTTCCTCACCTAACGATAAATCACAAGATTGCATAGCATTGGGTCATGGCTGTTAAAGTGGTGACAAATTGCTTTATTTATGCAGTGTGGCTGCAACCATAGATCCAGAATCTTGGATAGCTCTTTTACAGATCAAGCTATAAACTGGAGTGGATTCAATGCCACACTAACATGGAAGTTACCAGTAACCAACAGTATATACAGTGTGTGTGTGTGTGTATAAAATAAACTAATGCAGTGACAACAGCAGGTGGAATCCTGTTGGTGTCATATACATGTTTCAGTGCTCCTATGGAAGATATTGGACATTTTTGTCTGATGCAGAATGGCTGCTTTCGGTTCAAGGCTGCAGATGTGGAGCTGTGACTGCAGTGCTGATGTGCATGCAGATGTGCAGTGGGTTGTGCTTGGGGTTGCAAATGCCATTGTTTATTCAGATATGCATTCAGTTGCACAATGTTGCCATTCAGCACCAGGCTTGCACAATACAACCTGCATGTGACTCTATGCAAAAATGTATTCTAAGCAATGTTTGCATTGAACACAGTGCTGTGCAACTGCAATTTTTGATGTAAGGTCCTAATCACACAATCTAGCTGAGAATAATAAATTCAGCTAGTACTTCTTACCTCCCTCAGTTTATGCTATTACAGGTTGAGTATCCCTTATCTGGAATTCCAAAATCTGAAATACTCCATTATCCAAAATTATCCACATGGGTGGCTGAGATAGTGACACCTTTGCTTTCTGAAGTTTTGGCATAAACAAACTTTATACAGTACTCTTCTCATACATGTCTTAAAGGAGAGATCTACTCTGTTGTAATTTATCCCCCAAATAGATTTGGGACCTTGAGCAGTTCCATTAAAGTTCACACTAAAACTCAGAAGGGATTCACGGCCATCCAGAGATACCAGAGCCACTAGCTGCCACTGGCTTAGCTACTTAGTTTTGGTCTTCCTGGAGCCAGTATAGGCAATTTATCTTCTGAGGCTGAGAGAGTGTGATTTGGTCAAGGTCAACTAGAGAATTTCCATGGCTGAGTGGGGATTTGAACCCTGGCTTTCTGAAGTTCTAGTCCAATACTAAAACCACTATACCATGCTGATGTCCTATGCCCCAGTCCGCAAATGGCCCAGGAAGAAAGTGACTGGAGTGCAAGAACTATTGGGTAGTTAATCCGGTCCAGGTCAGTAGCAGGTTATCCAAACAAGATGAAGGGAGAAGTAAAAGGGTGGTCATCAGCTAGTCCAGAAGTCATTACAGCAATTCAATTGTCCTGATACACAAAGCCAGCAAGGAGTAAATAGAATCGTAGCCAGTCCAAGGTTACGAAAACATGAATGCTGAAGAGTACTGCCAGTCACCTAGATAAGATGGTTGCAACAATGACAATGGGGCGCATCTGGGAGAATTATAGGCAGCTATCTCAAAACACCAGGAGCCTAATTAATCATTGTCTCCTATTTAACAGCCTCTGGGAGTAGCATTGTCTCATCTCTTTGCCAATCTGCAAAGGATGGAACCATGTCTTTAGCATTTTCTACCTCCTGTTGGGGAGCAGGGTCCCCTCTGCCTCAACCCCCAACTCTTTGGACTCAAAGAGACCACCATCATCAAGACTTGGACATCTGAGTCTGTGTCTGAATAATTCAGACAGTGAGTTATGGCAACTGGCTCTCACATGGTAGTATACATCCTCCATAGGTTCTCCCTTATGAAGGAATCTGTGCTTTGAGATCTGCTGGGGAGGCCCTTATCTGTCTCCTACCACCCTCACAGGCATCTCTGGTGGGAACACAGGAGAAACAGGGCTTTCTCAATGACTGCCCCCAGGCTCTGGAACTCCCTTCCCAGAGAAGTTACACCGGCACCCTCCCTACTTTTATTTCGCAAACAAGTAAAGACTTTTCTATTTCAACAAGCATTTGATGTTCGACTATACAAGCCCCATC
Source organism: Phrynosoma blainvillii (assembly GCA_026167975.1). Taxonomy (NCBI): domain Eukaryota; kingdom Metazoa; phylum Chordata; class Lepidosauria; order Squamata; family Phrynosomatidae; genus Phrynosoma; species Phrynosoma blainvillii. The sequence continues at coordinate 31,099,729 of JANUYF010000006.1, read as the reverse complement.
TCACCTAAACAATGCGCTAGATCTTGCTAATTTTTGTGCTGATGTGTGTATGTGCATTTAATGATGCATGTTTTCATCTTGTTTCAATTTTTTTGGTCATTTAATCTCATTTTAACTTTTGTATCTTGTGCATTTTTAACAACGTGCTTTTTAATTTGTTGCAAATTGCTTTTGAGTTCTGAACTGGGAAAAAGGCAGAATGAGAAATAGTAATACTAATAAGTGCATAGTTCAAAGAGTATAAAATCACGGCAGGGGCTGGGAAACAGTGCTGGTGTTCAAAGCTAGTGATGAGATCCCCAACCACTCCACCTCACTGCCCTCCACTTTTTCTGTGGGGCTTCTGGTTTCACTTCTAGAGCTGCTGCAGATTTATCATGCCCCATCCCTTGTGACTTTTTGCTTCTTTTTCTTCTTCTTCAGCCAATCTCTTCCCCCCTTCAAGCCTCTGCTTGTTGCCATAGAAAGAGGAAGCAGAGAGATGGGGGAATCTTATAAAACCAAATTGAAAGAAAGTCTACAAGACCAGAAAAATAGATATATATTGAAAGGGGAGTGGGGTTTTTTTTGTTTTGTTTTATGAAAAGAAATTGTGATTTCAGAAAGAGCCCTTCTAGGCCAGGCCTCAGTGGGGACACAATAGCTGCTTGTGTGTATCTCTGTGAGGCTTTGCCCCCACCTTTCCTGGTTGTTGCAAATATCATTATTTTGCTCGGTTGTAAAAGTGTTCGGGGCAGCTCCCTCTGCAGCTGGCTGCCTGGCATCTCGACTGAAGATGCATTGGCTCTTCCACTCTAGAGAATGAGGTACAAATAGGAGCCGACGTGCCCAGCTGGGATGGTGGTAGTCATTTGTCTAATGGTCCATTGTTTCTGGATTTAATTAGCCAAGGTTTGTTTGCTCAGCGGACGCAAATGAGGATTTAATTTTTTGTGTGTGTACGGTTTGAGAGGTGTCATTCTCTCCCCTCTATTTCTCCTTTAAGCCCATTGTCTGCCACCCTTCCAACAATGCTATGATCCTGCCATGGCCTCCCTTTGCTGAATGCTTTTTCTGATGAACAGCGGAGGAGGAACAATGGATGGAAATGAGGTTGCCCCCCTGGTGACTAGCCTTCTTGCTCAGGCACAAAGGGACAGGAAGGGGAGCATGTTTCCAAGGCAGGTTATCTATCACAGACACATGCTTCCAAGGCATAACTCCTCTGGCATTGTGGGCATCGCTGAAAAAGACCCCGTTGACAGGGGGAATAAAAGGCCTGGGGCATACACAAAGTGTCCTGAGATGTAATGTCACCTTAGAAAGGGATGACTGTAAAGTGATCAAATGTCATCTCAGTGAAAGGCTGCTCTGAGAGGAGGATATGGGCCTTGCAGAAGGAGAAAGTCATGTTGGCCACCACTGCAAAGCATGTTGGGGTAGAATGGATGCATTGAACATTGCAAAAATAATGCAGTTTGATGCCACTTTACAAAGTTTTACAAAGTCTTTAGCCTTCCCTGCCAAAGAGTGCTGGTGGTGCCTCACAAAACTACAAATTTTGTAGGATGGAACCATGGCAGTTAAAGTGGTGTCAAACAGTATTATTTCTATAGTGTAGATGCACCCAATGTTAACCACAGTAGAATGGATTAGCATCCCAGAAGCCAACCAGAGGAGGTTTGCCATTGCCATCCTCTGAGAATGAGAGAGTGTGACTTGGCCAAGGTCACCCAGTGGATTTCCATGGCCAACTGGGATTTGAACCCTGCTCTCCAGAGTCATAGTCCAATGCTCAAACCACTACACCATGCTGGTTCACATGAATTACTCATTGATGATCACCGCAGCGTATGACCAAACACTACACATTGATACGTGTTGAGCACTCAGGGTGCATGTCCATTTGGTTGCCCAGTGTGTTCTGCAATGTCACCATTTGCTAACATGACAGAGTTGCACGATTGTTATGTGACTCCATAAGTGCAAGGTTATACTCTCTCTCTCTTAGTCTGATCTTGCCCACAGCTGGATTCCTGAAGTGGGGAAGTGAAACAGCAATGTGCAAAAAATCAGTTGTGCCTTGCTTTTGTTTCTCTCTTTTTTGGAGGGGAAAGGAAGGAGGCTGTACCTGCTGGCCTTTATAACATAAATGATGACCTTTCCCAGGCGAATCTGCATTGTATAATTGAGGCACAATAGCACAGGAGGTTTCAAGCCAGATAGGGTGAAACGTCATTGTTGCCTTTGGGCAGATGGGAATGCATGCACCAGACGGTAAAAGAAGAATCTGGGGAGTCTCTGTGGGACACAATGCTTTCTCTTCCCTCCCTCCAGCCCCACTCTGCCAGCCATAGAGACCTGCCTACAGCAGATGGTATCTGCTTACCAACATTTAGCCTCATCTGGAGTTAGAGATGTGGTGATCCACCAGGGAGGGCTGCTTAGGGGATGAAGGGAAAACAGAAAGGATGAAGAAGGCAGAGTGTCATGGCTGGCTTCATCAGAAATCCTTGCATCTAGGCCTACTGGAAATAAGGAGAGAGAGGGCAGGGATTCTGCAGGGGAGGCTCCCCTAAACTGCAATCCCCATCATCCCCAACCACTATACTAAGCTGGGGAAAGATGCTGAAGCTGTTGGTCTGGAAATGTCTGTGCCATGTTTCCTAGGTCATATATTGGCTTTCAAACTTGGCTTTTAAATTGGCTTTATTTTGTAAGTCACTGTTTGTTTCCCAGGAAAGGAGCGCAGGAATGATGAGCATACAGATGAATGGATCACTGTGGCTGACTGCCTGGCCTTTCACCAAAGAAAACTGGGAAGCCTTGGCTGGCAAGAGTGCCAAAAACACTGTCGGTGCCATTATACAAAGCCACACCACTTTAACTGCCATGGCTCCATCTGAAAAATAAACACTAGGAATTACAGTCAGGGAGGGATATTTAGATGGTCCCAAGATACCCTGAGAAGAACGAGAGTGAGGATTAAATTAATTTAATTCTTATAGTATAGACACACTTAAATTGCAGGTCAGGGGAATGGACTAGAGCTCTCTGGCAGAATATTCTAAGTGTCTCACCAAACTACAAATCCTAGGATTCCGTAGAATGGAGTCATGGCATCTAAAGGGGTAACAAATTGCCATACCTGTGCAAGGTAGGTACACCTTGGCCTGAATCCTATTAGTGACATCCTTGTGTGAAATATGAAGGGTGCATCGACACAAGAAATAATGCAATTTGACACCACTTTAACTGTTGTAGCTCCATCTTATGGAATCCTGGGTCCTGTAGTTTTACAAGGTCTTGACTCCTCTCTGCCAAAGAGAGCAGGCCTCACAAAACTACAAATCCAAGGATTCTCTGGGATGGAGCCATGCCAGTTAAAGTGGTGTCAAATTGCCTTGTTTCTACAGTATAGATGCAAGCCATGTGGGTTTCCATGGCCAAGTGGCAATTCAAATCCTGTCCTCCAGAGTCTTAGTTTAATGGTCAGACCCCTACACTATGCTCAGGTGCTAAATGGTGAATCCTGGCAAGGCTTTGGAAAATTCCTCCTCCACAATGAGCAGAAGAAGAGATACCATAACCATACATGGGAAGTATGCGTGTGTAGGTCACAAACAGGATGCCAGCTTCTTATTCCCAATGTTCAAAATCAGGATGACAGCAAAACCAATTGAAGTCCGTACTCTAGACTGGCCTAAAGGGACGAGTCCAGAATTCCTCCTGAAAGAAAAGCCTGGTCTATTCTGTACATGGTCCCTCTTTATCCTCACCCCCCTCCAGTTTCAATTGCACCTGATGGGATGTGCAGCTGTGGAGGGAGATTGTAATTTTCTTTGGCTTGCCAGCTGTCAATCAGGAGAACAATATCCTTCTAATGAAATAGCAACGTTGATGGCTGCCTTGTAATGGGAGATTGTTAGTGGTTTTTCACTGCCCAAAGAGAGAAAGGAGGGGAGAGGGAGAAAGAAAGAAGAGAAGGGTGTGGGTGGCTGTTATGCTATATTTAGCCCTTTACACATGTTCTACTGACTCATCTGGAGAGTTACGTCTGGAGTGAAAAAGTCCTGGTTTTTATTTTAAATGGAGAATGATTGCAACATAGTGACAAGCAGACGTAGAGTGTAATCTGCTGGTAGGTGGGAGACATCTGTCCCTGGGCACATCTGTCCCATGCCCTGGCTATCTCCATGGAAAGCCCTTAGATTGACCATTGGTGGTGTTTCTGCAGAGAGAAAGTGCCCCCCCCCCGTGGATCCAAAGACCTTCCATTCCTTGGGGTGTGTATGTATGTGTGTCCCTGGATTGGGTCCCTCAGCCATACCTGCACAGGTAAATTCCTTTTCCTTTGAGACCATTGAGCGAACATAGTATAGAGCAGGGGTAGGCAACCTTTCCCCTTTAAGGGCTGAGGGACTTTAGCTCCCAGAAGCCCCAGCCATGTTGGCCAATAGTCTAATGTTGGCCAATAGCTACTGGGATTCTGGGAGCTGAAGTCCCTTGGCCCTCAAAGGGGACAGGTTGCCTACCCCTGATAGTATAGAGAGGTTTGAGCATTGGACTGTAACTCTAGAGATCAGGCTTCAAATCCCAGCTGGGCCAATGAAACCCACTGGGTGACCTCAGGTAAGCCCCACTCTCTCAATCTCGGAGGATCACAATGGCTCTCTGGAGAAACTTGCCAGGAAAACCCCATGATAGAGTCACCTTAGGGTCGCCCAAAGTTGGAAATGACTTGACTGCACACTACAACTAGGTAATGGTAAAGATATTCCCCATTGACAAGGTTGTCATGTCGTGTCTGACCGTAGGAGGAATTGCTCATCTCTATTTCTAAGCCAAAGAGCCAGCATTGTCAGAAACTACTCTGTGATCCTGTGGCCAGCATGATTGCACAGAACGTTGTTTACTTTCCCACCAAAGTGGTCCCTATTTATGTACTTGCATTTGCATGCTTTCGGACTGCTAGATTGGGAGAAGCTGGGACTAGTGACAGGAGCTCACCTCATCATGCAGGACTACAACTACAACAACAATAATCATGCACAACCATGAGCAATGCGTAATGCACATTCAGAAATGCACGCACAATTCTGTTTATGCAACCCTGAAATTTTGCACTGGAGAAAAATGTCTAAGTCAGAAATGACTTGAAGGCATTCAGCAGCAACAACAACAGTCCTCCCACAAGCCCAGAGGGGAAAAGATACCCCAGTTGTCCACCCTGACAGAAGTAGTGTAGCACTTCACCCTCTCCCTGAAGGTTGTGGTTAAAAGGTTGTATCCCCCAAACTAGCTGTCCCTTTCCCATTTTTTTCTGGAATTAACTGAAAAGTGCTCTGGCTAAGTCAGAGGGATTGAAAGGTTTGGCACCTGCTAAGAGGAGCTGTCCATCAGCACCAGCAGACTTATATTGAAGCTAGAGAGCAGTGTAGTGTGTTGAACATTGGAATATGAATCCAAAGATCAGGATTTGAATCCTGGCTCAGCTATGAGAACCCACTGGGTGACCTTGGGCAAGTCACACTTTCTCAGCCTCAGAGGAGGGCCATGGCAAATCCCCTATGAAGAAACTTGCCCAGAAAATGCTGTTATGGGTTCACCTTAGGGTTGCCATAAGTCGGAAAAGACATGAAGGCATACAACAACAACAATGAAGCCAAGGACTAAACATTGGGGGAGAGCTGTCCAGGAGTAAGCTAGAACCAAGATCTCCTTCCCAGAGTGGTTCAATGAACAACTTCTAGGCAGTAAGTGGAACCATCTGTCATCTGACAGTGGACAAATCCATCCAGAACAGTTGCAGTGGTCCAAAACACACTGCAGAAATAATCCAGTTTGAGACTTCTTGAACTGCCCTGGCTCTGTGCTAGGGAATCCTGGGAATTGTAGCTTATTGTGGCAACAGAGCCTTCTGACAGAGCCTTCTGACAGAGAAGACTGAGTGTCTGAGTGAAACTACAGTTCCCAGAATTCCCTAGCATTGAGCCAGGGCACTTCAAGTGGTCTCAACCTGGATTACTTCTGCAGTGTATTTTGGACCAATGTTTTAGACATTTATTATGGATGGAAGTAAAGGCAAGAGAAATGGTGTATGTGTTTCTGCTTCTTCCATTCATGGTCCTGTTCTTTTTTTGCTATGCATCACAATAATTGCTGTAATTTCTGTTTTGATGTTCCAACTAGTGGTTGTCCATTTTCTTTCCTCTGGAAAGACAGTAACCCTGCAGTAGAGCATGAAGCATCACAAGAGAACATTGCTAACAGTTTGGGGCTTCGGCAGGCAGATGGGATGCATTAACTCCTAAAGATATGGGAGGAAATGCTCACAGGAGCAATTAAGAGCCGAGTTTTATTCCTGCCTCTCTCCTTGTGTTCCGCTTTATCATCCTTTCCTGTTTCTGCTTCAGATAGTTTTAAAAGGAAGAAGGGGAAAATACAATTATGATATGAAATCTTAGGTTGGGGCAACAGGAAAGTAGTGACGGTGGGGTTAGAAAGAAATTTGGGACTTTTTAGATTTCCGCTGCTTTCTGCTATTTCTGTTCTGCTCCAATTTCTTCTCCTTTTACCCTTTTCTATTACCTCTCTAATCTGAGAACCAGCTTGCTGGAGATCTATTTCTCTACATCATGGTACCGGTGTGTTGGGAAAATGCATGAAGAATGATCAAGGTACAACCTCTTGCCATTGTTGAAAGATTTTAAATGCACTTTTGAAAAGGGGGTGGTGGTGGGGAAGATGGGGAAAGTTTTCTTTTTTCTTTTTCTTTTTCTAAAAAAAAGAACCTGGAAGAGAAGGCAGGGGAAAAAGCAATTTTCTTTTTAAACTGCTGGCTGATTCGAAACAGATACATCAGGCGGAGAAGGAAAAATAGAAGAAACTCGGCAAAACCTTCAGTTTTTCTAAAAAAATCATACAAGCATAGCGAGATGCAATAAAATGGAATCTGTTGTGGTTCTATCTGCTTTCATCTCCTGTAAAACAATATTCGTCCTATCTGCAGAATGGAGATCTGTAATTTATTGGTGCAGCTGCATGTAGGATTAAAAATACAGAGAGAAGGAATTCAAGCCAACCAGCTTAAAGACTATGAAGGAACTAGGAAAATAGGATCAGCTTTGTGGCCTTGTCTAGTGGCCATATTTTCCCCACTTCAGGTCTGTTATCAGAAATTTCAGGGGACAAGAAAGTCCACTTTGGACCATTATTTTTAGGACAGGGGCTGGAAACACAGGCTTCATGACTGAATATGGTCCCTCGAAGCTCATAATCTGGCTCTTTAAGTTTCCTCAGATGGACATGCCTTCTTCTCCATGACATCTTCTTTTGAGTTTCCCAGCTGTTAGACAAGTTCTTCTTCCTATTCTGAAGGTATCAAACATCTCTCCTAAGCCTTAGCTCCCATCAAGAAGAGATAACCTAAAACATGATGGTATATTCAGTCCCAACATTTTGCCTTGCCCACCTCTGGAATGAAAGCCCAAGAACGTATTGGAAATTGAACCCACCTCTCATCTTGAAAGAAGTTCACCATCCACAAAAGCATTTCCCAGTCTGCTGTCTCCAAGGTGTGTTGGACTACAACACTCATCATCCCTGACAGCAGTGCTGTTAAAGTTGGAGAAGGCTTTCTTAGACCACAAAAGCCTTGTGTTTTAGACCAAGGGTCAGGGGTTGACCACAGTACAAGGTCCAGAGGCAAATTGTCCACCCTTTAACCCCACCCTTGGACTGAAACCCCCCAATGGGCCAAAATACAATTGGAAGTGACATCACATTGTTTCCTCTCACCATTTTGTAAGGAGTGATATGATAGCTCTCTTTAAATATTTGAAAGGATGTCATACTGAAGACGGAGCAAGTTTGTTTTCTACAGTTCTAGAGGCTAGGACCTGGAGTAAAGGATTCAAACTACAGGAAAGGAGATTCCACCTAAACATTAGGAAGAACTTCTTGACAGTAAGAGCTTTTGGCATTGGAAGACACTGCCTTGGAGAGTAGTGGAGTCTCCTTCTTTGGAGGTCTTTAAACAGAGACTGGATGGCCATCAGTTGGGAATACTTTGGCTGTGTCTTCCTGCATGGCAGAATAGATGGTAACTGAGATCTCTTCCATCTTTACGATTCTACAATTACTGTTTGGAAAGAAAAAGAAGAAACAAAAATATGTAATCTTTGTCGGTCCCATTGTGTGTCTCCTTCCCTTCCTCTCTCCCTCAGTTGAGTTGGTGTTGAGTTGGCTGCCCCCGCATCAGCAAATAGAGAACTTTAATTAGTTGGAAAATGAACACAAAATAGTTTCATTCAGCTGAGGTTTCTTCCGTTTCTCCACTGATTGCTTTTGCTTCCTCCCCAAAAACCACACAACAATTAGAATGGAGCACTGCAAAGTATGGGAGGCCTCCAATGCATCGAGCTCCGATATTAAAGGAAGGCTAGAAGTGGTGGGATTTTAGGCATTTTGTGCCGGACTGCTTTACTTCTGCAGTGTGGCCATAGCCTTGGTCCAACGCTCTAACTGGGACTCCACACTGACTCTCTGTTTGTTATTGTTCCCACAGATATGTGGAAAGACTGAAGAAGGTTCAGTCTGCAGTCTCCAAGTGAAACCAGGCCAAGGCAAAAAAAGAAACTGAGGGTAGAAAGAAGGAATCGAGCAGCACCTTTGAAAATATTTTATTTTAGCCTGAGCTTTTGTGGATTTCAAACCTCTTCTGTTTACCTGGGAGTAAATCTCACTGAATTCAATTGGATTTATGTTTAAGACTGCATGGTAATCCTGCAATTGCATGATATTTGTGAGTGGTGTGTGTGCATTCAAGTCATCTGTCAAGTTATAAATTTTATAGTTTTCTTAGGCAAGAAATCCTCAGAGGCTGTTTTGCAAGTTCCTTCCTCTAGCCCACACATAGCACACACAGTTCCTATAGCCCACACACAGCACCTGCTAGTTATTGAGAATAGCCATTCCTGTTCCAGGGAGTTGCCTGGATCAACTCTGGAAAAGAGGCAGTTCAAGACCATGGATAGCATATGAGTTATTGGCTCAAGGGTTTTCACTTGGATTCAGGACCATGGCTAGTAATCCTTCAGCAAAGTGTATGTCTGTGCCTTCAGGTTGCCTGCCAACTCTTGGTGACTCCATGAATTTCATAGGATTTTCTTAGGCAAGTATATACACAAAGGTAGTTTTGCCAGTGCCTTCCACTGAATAAAGCTCACAGCACCTGAAGATCATTGGCAATCGTCCATCCTAGCCACCTTCCAAGACCAGATGGGATCTGGTGCCTTAAGGAATTCCCATTAAGCAAAATGAGACTTAATTTTTGGTAAATACAAGTAAGATTGGGTTGAAAGAACTTGTGCTCCCACTTACCTCTTATCACTTACCTCTGATTTTACTTTTGCCTCCATTTTCTCTTCTGACATTTCTCCAGGCATAATGGCTTATATATTGGACTGGGACTACTCAGCCATGAAACTCATCTTGAACCAAGCTTTCTCCCCTCTTTTTCTGCCTGTCTTACCTTATAGGGGTGCTGTAAGGGCAAAGTGGGGAGGTAGATATATCACCTTCATCTCACTGATGGGTTATAAACATAAGCAATAAATAGGACACATCCCAAACAGCTGTGCATTGATGCACCTTGTCCCCGGAGATATGCATGTAAAGCTGTTTGTGCACTGGTGCAATTCATGAACAAAAGAGCCTTGCACTTCTGCTGAACAACTCCATACAGGTAAGCCACACTTGGTCTTCTCAGTGGAAATTCTTGTGCAACACAATTTCATATAACCAATAGAACACAACTTTGCTGCCTTCCCTTGGGAGAAGTGAATGCACAAAATTGTTATGCAATTCATACAAATTCGCAAGAATGCTAAGATCATCATGGGATGGCTTTATGTCAGTCCTGCCACCTTCATAGGCTCACTTGGTGAGGACACAAGAGAGAGCCTTTTCAGTGGCTGCTCCCAACTTCTGGAACTCCCTTCCACAGGAAGATAAAATGACCTCCTCCCTGCTTTCCTTTCACTATCAGGCAAAGACTATTTTGTTTAAGAAGGCTTTTAATGGTTAAACAGGAAACTTTTTAAAAAATTTAGATGTATATTTTACTTGTTTTAGCTTTTACATGGCTTTTAAATGATTTTATAGCATTTAATGTGGGGATTTTTAATTAATTCATTCATTTTTTATTATAAACCTTTTTAATTTGGTATTTCTGGGAGCCACCTTGGGAGAAAGGTGGCATGTAGATGAAATAAATTAATAAATAAATTATAAAATGCAGCCTGAGATTGCTTCCTGAAGGTGTTCTCATTGTTTTATTCTTGGGGCTCACTGGAAAACCAACAAAGCGATATTCCTTGCCAGCCCTTTGGAGTGCATCAGCCTCCAGGATTGTGCATGAACATGTACTCACTTAGCTTGGCTTTAGAAGGCATTAGATATAATGACTGTGACTTTCCTGTTCTCCGTCTCCTCCTGCCTTGTCTGCCTTCAGGGTATGCAACGTGGACCTAACTGCGGAGCTGAAGCAATTAAAAGAGGGATTCCTGGAAAGAGAGGGGACTTGTTTGCCATTAGGCTCAAAAGAGCTAGATTCTCCACCAGCTGTTGCAGAAAGAGCAGCTGGCAGCTAGGGAAGATGCCTATTCAGTGTCTTAGGGCCTTTGAAGACTGCTAGAAATAGTGCAAGTTGAGTCCACTTTAACTGCCCTGGCTCAGTGCTAGGGAATCATGGGAATTGTATTTTTTTCTTAGACATTGAGCCTTCTCTGTCAGAGAGCTCTGGGGCCACAATAAACTACAGTTCCCATGATTACCTAGCATTGAGCCAGGATAGTTAAAGTGGGCTCAATTTGCACTATTTCTGGCAGTCTTCAAAGGCCCTTAGTTTAACACCTCTGGACTTTCCTAGCAGAGTGTGTGGGTACCAGCATCTGGAGAAGGCAGCTAAAGTGGAATTTCCAATGTCCAGATTAAATTGCGTTGTGTAGGCTTGGGACAAATACCATTGCACAGGTATATATTATTACTTGTATGTCCTAACAGAGATAATTTTAACTGCTTGTAGAAGTAGCAGCTTTCTTTGCTGGTTTGGGGCAATAGTTCCAGAGTTTGGAAAAATTGGTTTTTTGGACTGCAACTCCAGGTTTTGGAAATATATAAAATATTAGTAATTACCTAGTTAGTTAGCTTGCCCTTCAGAGTCTAGAATGAAAAAAAATGGCCTATTCTGGATTTGTTAATGCATAATTTTATTGCCATTTTCTTCTTGTACAACATACTGGAAGTTTTATATGGAAAGACAGCTAAGAAATAATGTAACTAAACAGGGAGCAGACAAACTGAATGCCTCCTGACAGTGATGAACTACAATGCCTGTAATCCCTCACCACTAGCCTGATGGGAATTCAAGCCTAGACTAGAGAACTCAGTTCACTCCATGAAATAACTTTCATGGAGAGAGGCCATTTCTGTTTAGAGCAATGGAATTGTCTCAGAGGAGTCTTCAGCAAAGATGCAGTCTGGCAGGACTTCCTACTCTGCACTTCATAATAAAATAAAACCAGTGAACACCAACATGAACACTCAGGTCCCTTCCTGGAGCTGGAGGGTGAATTGTTAATGCCTTCATTAGTCAAATACTCCTCTCTTCCTCCTAAGCCTTTGTGTAGAAAAAAATTAATTATCCTCCAGGAACCTTGGTCTAGCATTGCAGCTTTGAGTGATGGCTAGATTTAATCCCCATCTCCCCCCTCCCTGCAGCAGAATATTTGTACAGATTCTGGCCTCCAGAGATGGAAATATTATATTTAAGACTAGGGCAGAACTAGCATTCTAAGAGTGGAAGGACAGCCCAACTAGATCTGATCAAAGTTCAGCACTTCATAGCCAACAGAAGTCAACCGGAAGCCTCTAGTATAGGGGTGGGCATAGTGTGGCCCCTGAAGTTTGCCACCAGCCCCCCAAACCCACAATTTAAAAAGGATCAGCACAATTTTCAGGCAAGTTTTGTCCCCAAATCATGTAGAAAGCTCACCAAATGCATGCAAGCATGCAAAAAACACCCCTCACACTTTCCAAATGCACCCCATAACTCAACACTGTCCCCAAATACCTGGTTCTTCCTCTGAAGTCCTTCTCAAAATGGTGACAGTAAATGAAATGGCATCGTTCCCTGTTACCCTTTTGAGGGGGACTTCAGAGGAAAATGGAGGCATTTGAGTTTGGGGTATATATGTATGTATGTGTGTATGTGTGTGTATGTGAGATGAAGCCCATTTTCCAGACTGGAGGAAAATTGGCCCTGAATGCCTACACAGTTGCCTATCTCTGCTTTGTTGTGAATGTACATTTTTCCTCCTGCTGCTGTTCTTCTACCATTAGGCAGCTTGAGTTAGAGAGGAGGCCTGCAAAGGGAGGTCCTGCAGGTTAGTGACAAAGTCAGAGCCTGAAATTATTACTTTCATAATTACAACTTCTAGAATCCTCTTTACACTTTAGGATCTTGCCTAGCTCTTTCTTTTCCCAGTTTTAGTCTTTCTCTGATTTCTTCCTGCGATTTCTCTTCTGCTCAATGATTTATCCAAGGCGTGGGAAATACATGAACAGATACATACAAATGGCTCAGGAAGAACCTTTGCCACCTTCTCTGCCAGATGCAACAGGCAAAGCTGGCACAGAGCTGGGGATGAGAAAGAATAGGGCAAAGCTCTGGGAGGCCAAGTGAAATTAAAAGAGCAGATAATGGATGTCTTTAATAAGGCTTCATTTCCAGATACCGTCTGCCACACATGTGCTTGCCAGACACCCAACTTGCTTTGCACTTTATCCTCAATGTGATGTGTTAAAAAAAACCACAAAAAACACTAAAATTTTAGTTAGAGAGGATATGTACCATTTAAACCTTTGGATTGGCATTGGATTGGCATTTCAAACCAGGGAGTCAGACTTTGGGTCTCAAGGCACACATCAGAGGAACTGTTGTTAGATATATCAGGATCTTGGGTAAAGGAGGTGATGGATTCAGTTCAGAATTAACTTGTTGGCTGGAATCCTTTTGGAGACAGGCACAAGCCAGAATGTCAAATTATGGCTGTATATATCTTGTTATGGTTGCTGCAGATGGAGATATCCAGCCTCTCCATCTGCAACAACTGTCAATGCCATCTACCCCTCTGCTCTATAGTATAGCCACATGGCCATTTATTGACCAGGGAAGAAGAAGGGTGTATTGGCTGAGTCTGGCTGTGTTTCTGCAGCCAGACACAATGAAACACCTCCCCCTCCCGGATTTCGTGGGGTGTCTTCCAGAGACTGGGGATTGTATGATGCCATCTTTGTGCATCTGGTTCCAGAAACACAGCCAGATACTGCTTGGGAAGTCAGTCATGTATACAGGCACAGGGAAATGTAGCAGAGCTATATTTTGGTTTTCTGTTGCTCCAGAGACTAGAACATGGAGCAGTGGATGCAAACTACAAGAAAAGATATTCTACCTCAATATTAGGAAGAGCTTTCTGACAGTAAGAGCTATTTGACTGTGGAACACACTCCCTTGGAGAGTGATGGAGTCTCCTTCTTTGGAGGTTTTTAAACAGAGGCTGGATGGCCATCTGTTTCGAACACTTTGCTTGTGCATATTGATTGTGTATATACTGTGCATGGCAGGGGTTGGATTGGATGACCCTTGGGGTCTCTTCCAACTCTAGGATTCTATGGGCCTAAGCAGACTGCCAGAAATAGTACACATTAAATTGAGGCACTGCCCTGGCTCAGTGCTAGGGAATCATGGGAACTGTAATTTATTGTGGCACCAGAGCTCTCTGACAGAGAAGGCTCAATGTCCCAGAAAAAATACAATTCCCATGACTCCCTAGCACTGAGCCAGGGCAGTGCCTCAATTTAATGTGCACTATTTCTGGCAGTCTGCTTAGGCCTTATGATTCCATACTTGATGGAGCTTTACACTCCATAAGGGCAGTGTAGGATCTTGGCTATTATCTCAACAAGACAGGAGAAACTCGTCGAAGAAATGCCCCATGTTTCAGACATATGAAACAGGAAACAGGATTTTATGTGCAGAGAACTGGAATTCTGGGATTTGTAGCTTGTTGCGGCACCAGAGCTCTCTGACAGAGAAGGCGAAATAGCTCACAAAAGTACAAATCCCAGAATCCCATTGCACGGAGCCATGGCAGCTAAAATGGTGTCAAATTGCATTATTTTTGCAGGGCAGATGCCACCATAGACGTCTAGTGTCACTTCCTCCTCACTGTCATTTTGGCCACTTGGGGCAGTCCATGTGGCCCTCGCGTGGCAGGAAATTGGCCCTTGGACCCTCTCCCACTGACCACCCTGGAGCTAGAGGGATGACTGAAAATGTTTGTGAAGAGTTGGAGGTCTTCCCTCCTCTGCTGGGCTCTCCCTGGTGGTGAGCAGAGTCTGAATGAATGATGCAAACTAGCCCAGAGAGCACCGACATGGCATCTTGTTTATATTTTTCTGATGTCAAAGCCCAGAGTTCTTCTTCCAGAACTGGCCAGGAACAGAAGCGTGTTCTTGAAGCACTGGGGTGGAATAACAAATCTTGTAACGCCGGGGAGAGGAAAAGCAAGAGGCATCACCCTAACGTTCCTGCCTCAGTTAATTAACAAAGGGAATGCTTGGAAGAAAGGTGAAGAGACAGGGGTAATTTTATGCACTGCCAGTCAGACCCATCCATCCAGGAGGAGCTCCAGTTTCTCTCTGTGCCATTTTCTTTGTTTTTCCAAAGTGGAGTGCTGAAAGTGGGGCAGGGTGGGTAGGTGGGGGAAGAAATCAGATGAAAAATTAGCAACCAAACTGACAGGGGAAAAGGAGCATGTGTGTGTGTGTGTGTGTGTGTGTGTGTACAGGCATAAGCCTTTTTAAAATATCCTGCTGACATATTTTCACCTCCTTAATAAACGAAACCCAAAGGTGCCTTTGAAATGTTGGCTTCCTCTTTGGGAAGGGTTTCTGGGGATGACCAGTGAGCTACACTGAAGAAATAATGCCGTTTGACACCACTAAGTGCTGTAGCTCTTTCCTACAGAACACTGGGATTTGTAGTTTTGCGGGGCTCTAGTACTCTTTGGCAAAGCAGACTAAAGACCATGTAAAACCACATATCCTAGGATTCTGTAGGATGGAGCTGCTACTACAGCACTTAAAGCGGTGTCAAACTGCATTATTTTTACAGTGTAGACACACCCCAGGTGAGTCAAATGTAGACCCTGGTGTCTCAGTTCTCCTTTTCACCAGTTCCAGGGGTTATTACACTGCTAAAAATGAATATTGGCTGCATGTGTCTGGAGAGTTCATTCATATCTGCAAACAGATATAGTGTGTGTCTGCATTGCACACACATATCGGTTTCATGCCACTTTAACATTTGGAGCTCCATGTTACAGTGGTGCTTCTCAGGCCATCAATTACAGTTACAGAGTGCAATGCCACCCCATTAATGAACTGAAAAATCATGCTCATACAGGCGAATGAACAATGTGGAGCTGTGCACAATGCACACTGAATTTATGCACAACTGTGCACAATGTACATGGATGCATTAATGTGCTATGTAAAATAGCATTACAATCTTGAACTATGTCCCTTCTGCATCACACAAAAATGTGTAAGATACCAGCAGAGTCCCAGGAGACATTGTAGCTGCATGGGTAAAATACTTTTTTAAAATATCTGTTGCTAGTTGTTATTATTGTTTTATTCCTTCAAGTCATTCTGACTTACGGCAATCCTAAGGCACCCTGTCACAAGGTTTTCTGGATCTGAGAGTGTGTGACTCACCAAGGTCAGCCTGGTAGTTAGTGGCTTCCATGTCAGTAGTTAGTCTACCACAGGTTTTAGTTTGATACTTAAGGGAGCTGCCAAGATGATGAACCTATGAATCTATGTTACAGATAGGAATCAGCACCTTGGATAGCTCAGAAGTGGATTGACTGTTCCATAGATATGGGAGCCAGCTCCTGCCATTGCAAACTGCTAGATGTATACTCAAGAGAAATATAAGTTCCAGGTAGAACATAGGTGGGCAACTTCTACCACTTCTGATGTTTGGGACTACAATGTCCACATCTCCTTACCATTGTCCATTCTGAATGGGGCTGATGGACACTGTAGGCCCATCAGTCTGGAGGGTTCAGTGTTCTCCAGCTGTGCTTTAGAGCTCTTTGCTCAAAATGCTTCACATTCATCCAGGTTACAAAGACAATACATCATCATTTGGGTTGGGTGGCAGGATAGTTAAACATGATTTGTGTTCTGAGCATGTCAAACTTGGTGAAGGATATGTAGATCAAAGTAATCTCTTCCAGCATTTTAATTGGTTGTGCAAAGAAAGAAAAAGATCATGGCTTTTTACTCTGCATTTAACCCTGCCTATCTATCCCCATGCAAAGTGTCAACTCATCTGCCTGTCACAGGTCTCAAACTCTCCAGTTATTTAGAACAATGTTCCACTCTGTCTGTCACCAGTCATGTTATTCATCTTTCTTTTTTCCCCACCACTCAACCTTGTATTTTTGAGGTGATTACACAATACATCTCAGGAGCCTTGTCATGAAAGCAGATGCTCTATTTATCTACTGCTCTGCATTCAGCTTCTTTCCAAATGCTCTTCTGCTTTATTATGTTGCTTTGAATTCAGAAGAAGCCTCTCATTCCAACCTGGAAAGAGCACACAGTATACAATTACAGCACTATGATTCCACTTTAACTGCCATGGAAACATCCTATGGAACCCAGGGATGGGCAGTTCAAAGAGGGGCATTGAGAACTCTCAGCCAGAGAGTTCTAGTGCCTCACCAAATTACAAACTCCAGTTTTCCATAGGATGCAACCATAGCAGTTACAATGGCATCATAGCACCATAATGGAATTCTGCTGGTATCCTACACATGTCTATGCTCCCCTATGGAAAAGGTTTGATTCCCACCCTTGCAATGCAAAACAGCCACATTCAGTTCCACACTGTAGAAACAGAGTTGTTCATGCACTGTCACTGCTCATGGATGCACATGTGCATTGATGAGCATTTGCATTGTGCATGGAAGCACATTTGCCATGGTAAACGCTGCACACACAGAGGAGCATTGCATGCCAAGATTGCAGGTGCCCATGACACTTAGTTGTCCACTTGGTTGTGCAATTTGGTTACCCATTTTATCATGTGAGGCAACAATTCACTAACATAGTGGTGTTGCACAACTGCTGCATTACTCCACAAATGTGAAGTCCTTGATATAGAATCTTGGCCTATACAGTCATCTCTTCATGTTTGCGGCTTTGACTTTTGCAGATTTGATTATTTGTGGATTTGATTAATACATTATCTTTAGGAATCTCTGGGCCCTCCAGCACAACTCTGCCAGAAGTTGACCATAGAGTTGTGCTGGAGGACCTAGAGATAATGCTTCTTTTGAGATATATAGGTCCTCCAGCATGATTTTGTGGTCAACGTCTGGCAGATGTTGACCATACAGGTGCACTGGAGAACCTAGAGATTCCCAGAGAGAGAGAGAGAGAGAGAGAGAGAGAGAAATAGTGGGAATTTATTTGCATTTTTCCACTTTCATGGGGGGCCAGTGTCCCTAACTCCAGTGAATGTGGAGGGATGAGTGCATTTTCCATGCTTAGTTCTCCGGATAGCATGGAGCTGTTAACATGCAGGTTGCCATGAATGCCAGAGTCCCAATGTCCCAGCTGTGCTGGAGTTAGTGAAACCGGTGGAGCCGATAATGAGATTTTGCGTTGAGCCAACTGTCTTGCAAGGGGAACCTTTGACCCCGGTTGCATCCTCACTCTGGAGATGGAAAAGGCAAGCAATCAGCCATGGGCCTACATTTGGCTTCATCTGTCCGGCAGACAACCGCCTCCATTGCCACATGCCGCTTCCTCCTCTCTCCTCCCCAAACAGCGAGATCCAATTACATGTAATTATTGAAGTGTTGCACTTGGCTTCAGGGGGGCTCCCAGAGAGCAGGAGAGCGCAAAAGGGAAGGCAAAGCGCTGGTGGTTTATGAAATTAAAAAGCTAAAAAGGAAGGAAAAAAATCAAGAGAAAGAAAAAAGAGGAGGAAAAAAGGTCCCAACTTCACAAGGCAGGGAGAGGGAGCTAGCCTCAGCAACATTTTATCAGTGGCTTTGCTGGGGGACATTTTGGACTTGAAAGCATGGCAGTCCACCAATCGCTATCTCGGCTTTGCACCTTGGCGGCCGTTTCTGCCCGTGAGGTTTCTTCCCCCCTTTCTCCAGTCCCTTTGGTGATATTTTTGTACACTGAGTGATTTCTGCCTGCAGAGATCTTAAGCAGCATTTTTAGCGGAGTGTACAGAAAGACGGGTTACGCAGTGCTTCGTCTGTTGGAAATTGTTTGCAGGAA
Organism: Phrynosoma blainvillii; assembly: GCA_026167975.1. Classification (NCBI taxonomy): domain Eukaryota; kingdom Metazoa; phylum Chordata; class Lepidosauria; order Squamata; family Phrynosomatidae; genus Phrynosoma; species Phrynosoma blainvillii. The sequence continues at coordinate 31,081,312 of JANUYF010000006.1, read as the reverse complement.
AAACAGAGGAGTGGCTGGCCTTAACAGGAAGGGGATATTTTGGGGTGGTTGGGAACATGCATGGCAAGGCTTTTTCACTCAGTTAGGGGCACCTTGCGCTCACAAGTCTTTAAGGACTAGAAACTTGTTGCTGTTGCTGCTGCTAATTTTGGGTAGGATAAGTGCTGGAGCAAAGCAGAGGACAGAATAAAATAGACAAAGGATGCACTTGCAGCATGGCTTGAAGGACCATCTCCCCTTATATTTAATTGCCTGGAGACTGAAATCCTCCTGCAATGAGCTCCAGGTTGTATATATGGACATTGTATATGTATATATTGAATATGTATACATTTTATCCTTACAACAACCCTGTGATGTAGGTGGCACTGAAAAATGGCAATTTACCCCAGTTGTCTCAGTGAACTTTATGGCTGAGCAGGGGCTTCAAATCAGGATTTTGCTACCCTGATAGGCCCTTGCTTCACTATGACATACTGGCTCATACCCTCCCTGGCAAAATATTTGTTGAAATATGGTTGGAATTGTGGTGAAGGTTTGAAGGACAGGTTGGATGTTGTATCAGCAAAGCAGTAGAAGAAATGCATTCTGATTATCTTCCTGTAACAAGCCAGCAACGTCGTTTCATTCCATCAGCAACCTCATGAATACCAAATCTTGTTTTTGCCCCACCTTGTGTGTGTGTGTGTGTGTGTAGTGCAAGGATTGGGACTCCATTTTGACAAAGCAAGCCTTTCTCATGCAAAGCAGAGGCACTTCATTATGCCTGTTGCCGAATTCTCAAGTGTCAGAAACGAAACAATCTTTGCCTCTTTAATTGTGTCAACTTATGTGCTTTTAAACTCAGTTCCCAGTTCCTCTTCCTTGTTCACATCTCTTTCATTTCACATCTGCTTCCAACAGCCCTGTTCCCAGTATGGAAGAGAAGTATTCCACATCCCCCCCCCCCCATGCGGTGTGCCATGAGCCCAGAAACAGAATCTGGCTTTTTGCTCCACTTTATCCAGCTTGGGGTGGGCCTAGTATGCCAGCTGAAATGATTGTAAGCCTGAGGGCAGGGAAATGTCTTATTAACCATTTATAAGCCACTCTGATAGCCTTTTGGCTGAAGAGCAGGGTATAAATACTATAATAATAATAATAATAATAATAATAATAATAATAATAATATATACTGGTCCTGTCTAAAGCGGAAATACAGCTGAAGTTGCCTGTCGACTACAGTGACCTTGTAAATTTCATATGGTTGTCTTAGGCAAGATATGCTCAGCGATGATTTTCCCAGTCCCTTCCTCTGAAATACAGCCTACAGCACCTGATATTTCCTGATGATCTCCCATCCAAGTACTAACCAGGGCTGACCCTGCTGAGTTTCCAAGATTCCAATGTTACCCTTTTAGTTATTTGGCCTTGTTTTGAACTATAAGTGCTTTTTAAGCACATTGTTATTCTGTTATAAATTCAGCCCTAGATTTTTTGTGCCTTTTATTTCATTTTCATCATTGGCACGTGATTTAGTGGGGTACTTTTACCCGTTTAGTAATTATAGAGGCTTTTCCGCTCCAGGGTTTAGTTATTTCTTATATTTTTGTTTTTGAGATAGGAGGGCTATTGTTTGATTTTATTCTTTTGGCACAACCCCTTTCTTTGGTTTTTTGAGTCTCCAAGATTAGACAGGCTTTGCTCTGGTGCCACAGCTACCATTCCCAGAATTCAATAGCATGGAGCCAGGGCAGTTAAAGGGGTGTCAAACCAGATTATTTCTCTAATGTGGATGTAGCATCCCCTGGCCTGACTCTCTAATCCTGCTTTATTGGGCAGTTGCTGCTAAGAGCGTTGGAGGTCTGTTCTCCTGTTAATCTGGACTCAGGATACTGATGTTCCCTCTCTGCCTCTGCTGATCTCCTTTGCAACAGTCAGAAACATCCTCTCACAATTCCTCCTTGCACAAGAGATTACTGGAGAGATAAGGTGAAAATGTCAATATGCTGATCCCTGATCAATAGAAGAACAGACATCCATTGCTCAAAGTAGCTGCTGCCCAGTCAGGTAGGATTGGTGGACTTTTACAATTTTGGCAATAGTGTCATGTTTGTGACTGTGCAGGGACTGTGAATATGAATGACTTATGAATGTGTAGCTCTAGGCGATGCATCCGTAACTGTGATAGTGAATTCCAGCCATCTCTTTGAAGAGTGGTACTGTTTAACACCAGGGGGGGAAAAGTTTTCAAAACCAGAAGTGGACCATTAACCACGTCTGTATTTTTTTTTTAAAATAGATTCAATGATTAGATGGATTAGATGAATTTTGGAGTATTACTCTTTGGCTCCATGATTTTAGATTCAGCTGCCAGGCATCCAGTGTTCGGTAATAATCAAGGAAGGAAAGAGCTATACAATGCTCTACATCCAGTTTTAGCCTCAGCCAGGGCAGACCAACTGAATCACTTATTGAATGTTAAATCAGTGCTTGTAAGAGCCCCATTGACTCAGTGGATACATGTGTGAATGGCACTTTTCTTCATTATTTACTCATCTATGTTGACACCCCATGAAAAGGAAACAGGTTCAGGCACTCTGAAAACCCAGCCCTTTCTTTTCCCAGACAGTCCGATGCGACAAAAATGCATACCTTCTTTCTAAAAATGGTGTAGAAAGATTTGAAACCTCTCCCTCATCCTACTCCACTCATTCAAATCAAGGGCTCTTCCCAGTTCCTGGAGAGGCAGATGTTGCATCGAGGGATCTGCAACACACTGAGCTGGCAGGCAAATCATTTCAAGAAAGAGCTCTGGGGAAGCCCAGAGATCCTGCGCCGAAAATAGAGACACAGTTGGAAAGAAAACGTTTCCCCTGTTTGCTGCAAGTTGGAGGGAGACGTCTCTCATCCACATTTCCGGAAAAGCAAACAGCTGTTCCAATAGATTTATGCTTTCCAAGCATGTTCACACGTCTTTTATGTTCTGTCACCCTTCATTGTGTGTAGAGAAGAACAAGAGCACACAATACAGGGGGGAAAGGCCCTGGATGCAATCCTTCACAAGCTGATGTGTGCAGAGCCAAATGGGGTTTTAGGATTCATTTGTAAATGGCGGGGAGAGGTTGGATCAGTTGAAATTTCCACTAGTGTCATTATTTATGTAATACATATTGGCTGGCATCCTGTTACTGGCACACAGAGGAGTAAGTTATGTTATGCATATGGGCTGGCATCCTGTTAGCGACATACATAGGCAAATGAAAGGAATGACTCCCAGTGGTAGTTGGCCATAGGGTCACACTTGAGAACCTAGATATTCCTACAGAGAGTACCTCTCTAGGCATTTCTAGGTCCTCCAGAATGATTCTATGATCAGCTTCTGCTGGAAATACATCATAGAATCATGTTGGAGGAGAAAGGACTGGGTTTTCAGATGTGGGTAAGTGAAACCACGAGTACCTATTCCATAGATGTGGAGATTGTACCATACTATCCCCAGCACAATGTAGTCATGACAGAAAAGCATCATGAGAGATCCATTTCCCATAGTTCTCAGTGCTTCTGGATAGACTCTGGGAAGCCAGTGCCTGCATTTCTGACTCACTGCAAGGCATTCAGTTCTTGTTTTGCTTTGAGATTTCCAATCTGATAGCACAAGTTTAATCTGTATCAAACATTTGCTGCTTAGGCCTTGGGGCTGAATATTTTTGATGTTGTTGTTAGTGGCCTTCACGTCAGTCTCAACCCATGGCGACCCTATGGATGGGACATCTCCAGGCCCCGCTGTCCTCTGCTGCTCTGCCCAGCTCCTGCAAACTCATATTCATGGTCTCTTTAATAAAGTCCATCCATCTAGCATGTGGCCTTCCTCCTCTTTTTCTATTTCTCTCCATCTTTCCTAACTTTATTGTCTTTTCCAACAATTCATGCCTTCTCATGATGTGTCCAAAGCACGGCAGTCTAAGTCTTGCCATCTTGGCTTCTAGGGAGATCTCTGGCTTGATCTGCTCTAGGACCCATTTGTTTATCCTTTTGGCAGTCCATGGGATCCTCTGCACTCTTCTCCAGCACCGCATTATCTCAAATGCATTGGTTTTCCTCCTATTCTCTTTCTTAACTGTCCCGCTCTCACATCCATCCATGGTAATAGGGAATACAATGGCTTGTATGATTCTGAATTTTGTGCTGAGTTGTATATCTTTGCATTTGAAGATCTTTCCTAGTTCTTCCATAGCTGCCCTCCCCTTGCTTAATCTTCTCCCCTCCTTAGATTCTGCAGATGGCCACATCCTTTTACGTATGACACCATTACTATGTAGTTTCTCCATATTTCCCACCTCCCATTCTAAATTATTGAAACGTCTCCCTCACATCTTTCAGTTAAAAAAAAAAAGGTGCTAGGTTTGGTCCCATAGTCTTTAGCCCCATCCACTACTGGAATGTGACTCTTGATAATTCCTTTGATACTACACTTGGCCCTAAGGATGAAAGAGGCAAGCCCATCATGGAGTAAAATCCCCCACATAAACTGTGCATGCAAAATAAACAGGTATGTGGTGATTTGGTGTCTTTTTTGTTTTCCTGGAGACTCAGATGAACCTTTAGTATGATCTAGTAGGATGACTGGTGTTCTTAAGAAAAGCTTCAGGAGCAACAGGGACTGAGCAATGAATCCTGGCTACCTGCAGTGATAGCCCGGCGGGAGATTTAAACTCGGCAAAGTCAAGGCATAGCCCATAAGAGACTTCACAGAAGACTCCTGCTTCTTTAGCATTTTTCTTGTGGCTTCACATCATTAACACATACTAAGTCTCCCAACATGGTGCTTTTGTGGATCATCTGGCCATATGGCTGTGCTATGGGAGGCCAGGCCCCCTTCCCAGGGAAGCTAGAGTGATCCTCACTCTTGTCGTCCTACCACCATCAGCAGGATATATATATATATATATATATATATATATATATATATTCACACGCACACACACACACACCTATATGTGTATGTATGTGTATGTGTGTGTGTGTGTGTGTATATATATATATATATATATATATATATATAGAGTATATGTATATATGTATATGTATATATATATGTGTGTGTGTGTTTCTGATAAGCTTTTGGCAACTAAATGGCTGTTGTAAGAAAAAAAAGCTTTTAATAGGCTTCTGTTGTACTGCTTTCACTCTTTCTTTTTTTAAATGCATGCGTTTAAAATTCTTGTTAATTCAGTTCTGTGTTTTAATACTAGCTTAATTGCACTCCAACAATGAACACTTTTGGGAATATTTTTATCTGTATCTCCTCTTTGATTGTAAGCTGCCTTGAGGATAGAAAATAGCTGATGAATCAATGGACTCTTGTCACTCAGCTGATCACCTAGCTAGGCTAGGCAATAATAATAATAATAATAATAATAATAATAATAATAATAATCCAAATAAAGCTCTTAAAGGCCATTCACACAAACCAAGTAGCACCACCCCATCTCTGGCTGCATCCGCACTGCAGAAATAATCCGGTTTGACTCCACTTTAACTGCCCTGGCTTAATGCTATGGAATTCTGGGAATGGTAGTTTGTTCATTGGTTAGCCTTTTAGTCCTTCACCACGGTGGTGCTCTCACATTTATCAGAGGCTGCATTCACACAAATGTATCCACAACGTGCCAGTGATGAGCTATAAATCTCTATGTGGTTTAGGTCCATGCTATCTATATCTCCCTGTATGAGCCTGTCCAGACCCTGAGATCCTCAGCAGAAGTCCTTCTTTCAGGTCGCATCTGCACTGCAGAAATAATCCATTTTGACACCACTTTAACTGCCATGGTTCAACGCTATCGAATTCTGGGAACTGTAGTTTGCTGAGGAAATAATCTGGGTTGACATCACTGTAACTGCAGAGCTCTGGTCCCTCAACAAACTACCATTCCCAGATTTTGATAGCATTGAGCCAGGGCAGTTAAAGTGGTGTCAAACTGGATTATTTTTTGCAGTGCGGATGCAAGCGCTGGTAACTGTGAGAGTACCACTGTGGCGAAGGACTAAACAATCAGGGTGAAAAGGGCTAAGCAGTCAGGGATCCCAAATGCACCCCTTGAATATGTGACAGGCATGCCATCCTCCAGGCCCTGATAGACATCCTGATATCATTTTCTGAAGTGAAAATCTCGGCTTTGGAACCAATTGATGACAAGAGGCTTTTTAAAAACTATTAGGCAGGGGGAGGCGTAATTAAAACCCGATAAGAGAAGATGGAAACGTGTGACGGGGTGGTAAAAGCTGCTGTAATCCCAGGGCTGCTGCCTAGGCTGGATGCTTGAGCAATAAAATCACGAGGCCCTGGCAGCAGCACAAAAGGAAATTGGCAGAGTAAAATATTTCTCTCCTTGCTGCGTCCCATTTACATGTTGATAATAGAGGTTTTTAAGCCCCTAATGAGAAGGATGCTCATTGTGGGAAGACGATGATTAAAGCACAGGCAGAGGAGGGAGGGGGACTGCAGGCAACCACAAAGCGGGTCTTAATTACATCAAAAGGAAGAGGGAGGGCAAGTGGATTGGGCATTGATGCCATGGCTTGCAAGGCCCCTTGGTGATGGGCAACCTTTGCCCTCTCGCTGCCTTTCTATGGCCCTCATTCGGTGGTGCCAAAACAGAAAGGGATGGGGGGAATACAGCCTGCAAACACACAACAACATGCAAAAAAAGGATTTTTGGAGTGGAACAACAGAAGAGAAAATCAACCCAGCTGCTGCCTTTGACAACTGGAGGGAAATCAGACCCATTTCGGTAAAAACAATCCTGCAAATGTCTCTTTTGGGCCAAGCAAAACACAGCAGCTGTGTTTGTTTGTGATTCGGGTTGCCCCATTCACAATGGGCTGCTGTGGATGCATGGATGTGCGAGTGGAATTGTAATGGCGAAAAGGGGCAGCGTGAGTTTTTGGGTTAACAATTGCCTTAATCTTCTGGAACAGGGTCCAAGGGATGCGACACTTCTTCTGGGTACTTTGGACCAGAACGGCTTAGTTATTTAAGATTGAGGAGGAGGGGGAAAAAAAGTAACCTCATCAATGATTTTTGTTTTAACTTATATAAAAAAGGTACTCTTGGACAAATCGAGAGCACAGGGACATAAGATGCTGCTTTATGGTGAGTCAGCCAGTAGTCTACCTAACTCTATTTTACATAGCAATGTTTGACATAGCAATGGTTCTCCAGGGTTTTTGGAGATGGGGATGGAAAGTCTAGTCACAATTATTCATTCCCAGGTCAAAAAGGTGAGTTTCTTGACAGTCAGGAAACCCCATTGAAAAGAATAATAAACTTCTGAGAATTTTGTGCTATTCTCTCTTGATATTTGACACAGAAAAATTCTGGAGGAATTCATAGAATCATAGAGATGGAAGAGACCCCCAAGGGACATCCAGTCAACCCCATTCTGCCATGCAGGAAAACACAATCCAAGCACTTTCTGGGACAGATGGCCATCCAGCCTCTGTTTAAAAACTTCCAAAGAAGGAAACTCCACCACACTCTGAAGCAGCAGCGTATTCCACTATCAAATAGCTCTTAATTTAAAGAATTAAAGCAGTTTGACACCACTTTAAGTGCCATGACCCTATTCTGCAGATTCCCGAGATTTGTAGTTTGGTGAGCTCTCTGACAGACTGGGCTGACTATCTTGCCAAACTGCAAATCCCAGGATTCTGTAGGATAGAGTCATGGCAGTTGAAGTGGTGTCAAAGTGCTTTAATTCTGCCATGTGGATACACCCTCAGAGGCCTAAATCCTGTTGGTTAATCCAAACTAGAGTAGACTGACTGTACCAATTGTTGAATGGTGAGTCAACACATAGGCAATTGCCATTAATCCATTGGGTCTCTTCTAGCAGATGATCAATAGGAAAAGACCAATAGGAAGAGAGTGAATGTAGAAAAACAAACATACAAGAGGTCTGCAGTCAAGCCAACCAACAATTGCTGAGCATAAGCACACAAAGGTTGATACTTCCAACAAGAAGTAGACTTTGCCAGTCCAGGCTTGATCTGAAGGGACTAGATGTTATATTAATTGCAGAGACAGATGAGCCAGGGGTCAAAGCTTGGAAAAAATACTTTTTGGACTTTCGTCCCCAGCATCCCTCATTCTGGCAGAGAGTTTCTGGAGTTGCAATCCAAAAAGGTCACTTTTTGAATAGGCGAGACCCACTGGATTCCAAAGATAATTTCCCCCCATTAAACGAACACATCAGGTCAGGCCCAAGTGAGTCCCTGCCATAGCTACAGTATCAGAATTTAATCCGTTCTTGACGGAGCAATTAAAGGGAGGGATACAGGCTCCAAAACACCGCCCAAAGGAAAAAAGCTTGAATATTTAATGCTGTTCTTGGCTTTGAAAGTCCCAAACAAACCAGTGAAACTGGGGGGCGGGGGGTGGGGAGGAATGACAGCTATATCTTTATAATAACAGGATGGAGTTGGGGAATAAAAACCCCGACTTAGCAAAGGGAAAAGCAAAGGCTCATTAGAGGAAATAGGAGGTGTCAGAAAGGAACGGATGCCAGCCTGCAGCTGAGAGTTCAGGCGCCGTGTGGCTGTTTCCTTCACAGTGGGGAAAGTCCCAAGGGGGACAAAAATGGGAATGCATTGCTCATTTGGTGCTGTTGGGATCCATTCCTGATGAGCAAATTTAAATAAAAGAGGACTTGGCTGGGCTGGGCGTTGATGGCTTCATTGCTGACAGGCCTTTAAAAATGCCACCAGTTGTGCTCCAAAGTGTGCATGTGGGGGGAAGAATCCAATTTGTGCACTGCCATGGGAAACCTAGATCCTGTATGTCTTTGGCAAGTCAATTTCAGCCCTCCTAATCAATCCTTCCTAATGGAACCATTGATCCTGTGCCTGCTACCTACAAACAACCCAGGTTCACCCCTTGGCTCATAGAAGTTCCTCTCCTTTGGTGCTCCGGCTGCTGAGATTTGTCAGGTTCTGGCCCTGTGTTCAAAAAGGTATCACCTTCTGATGAGGGATGAAATGGGAAAGACTCTCCAAGCCGGAGAAGCTCTGAAGCTTCTTCTATTCCTCCTGTGGTGTGTCTGTAATGAACTCAACTCCCCCAGGAGTTGCATTGCATCCATCTCTGTGCCTGAATGAAAATGTTTACTCACAGCTAAGAATAAGGGAGGCTTGGAAGGAGAGGGAAGGAAAGAGATGGTTTGGAGTCTACAAAGGAAATAGGGTTTTGAAAAGTGGGCATCAAACTTTATAGCTTTTCTCTACTCCCAGAGAGCCTTAGGGTTGCTCTGGGGCTGTATCTGCACTGCAGAAATAATCTGTTTTGACTCCACTTTAACTGCCATGGCTCAATGCTATGCAATTATGGGCACTGTAGTTTATTGTAGAGCTCTCTGATAGAGAAGGCTAAGTATCTCACAAAACTACAAATCCTAGAATTCCATAGCATTGAGCCATGGTAGTTAAAGTGGTGCCAGATTGGATTATTTCTGCAGTATGGTTGCAGCCTGGGTGAAACCTAGTACAGTCAGCCATCTGTATCCATGGGGGATTGGCTCCAACAATCCTTGTGGAGACCAAATTTCACTGTGATCAAGTCCCTTCTATAAAATGGTGTAATATTTGCAAAAACTCCTCACAACAAACCCTATAATATCCTCCCATATACTCAAATCATCTCTAGATTATTTTTGGGACCCAGCATCGTGTAGTGGTTTGAGTGTTGGACTACGACTCTGGAGACCAGGGTTCAAATGTGTGTTCCCAGTTATCCCTTGCTCCAGTTATGGATTTTAAATTTAATACTAACCCTGCCAAGCATTTCCAATAGAGACACCACATTCATACTAATGATTGTTTCCATTTTGTAAGAAAGGATCTAGAAGCATGTGAACAGGAGAGTGAAGGGGACTTAGCATTTAGAAGAAGTTCCTGTCCTGCCTTTAGCTTCAAACAAGAACAAACAACAATAATGTCAAATTTATGCCAATGTGCATGGCTTCTTTTCCTTTGCACACTTCAATTCTTCAGTGGTTGCTTTTCTGACTAATTAATTTTGGTTCCATAGCTTCTGGAAGGAGGCATGATTCCAGCAGAGGATGGTGACTCTGAGTGGAGTGGCAAATCAACTCTAGGCTTTAGTTTGAACTTCAAGGAAATTATCTAAGGTGCAAGATGAGCAATACAAGAATAACACGTTCCCTCTCAGCTTCCCCATATTGTTTCTCCTTTTGAAGTTGCTATCCAAGGTACTGAATTGACTTTGGAGATATGATTCTAGTTCGTGTGGTGTAGTGGTTGCCTGGTGGATCAAGTTTCTGGGAATCCAGGGGCCAAAGCCCTTATATGTCAAGAAATCCCACCCTGGGCAAGCCATACTCTCTCAGTCTAAGAAGACGAAAATAGCATACACATCCTTGAATAAATCTTGCCATGAAAACCCTAGGATACAGTTGCCCCAAGTTGGTGTCAACCTGAAGACAAAGTGTTTAAACCTTGCACTTTACTTTAAATATTCAGATTGAATTGTTCCAGTTCCCCACTGACATGGAAGCTAACAGTTTCCAAAGAGCATGGGCCAGATCTTATTGTGGAGCATGTCCAGAGGAGGGCAACTAACATGGTGAAAGGCCTGGAAACCACCAGGCCCTATGAGGTGCGACTTAGAGAGCTGGGGATATTTAGCTTGGAGAAGAGAAGGTTAAGAGATGACATTATAGCCATGTTTAAATAAGGGAAGGGATGTCATATTGAGGAGGGAGCAAGCTTGTTTTCTGCTGCTCCAGAGATGAGGACATGGAGCAATGGATTCAAACTACAGGAAAAGAGATTCCACCTCAACATTAAGAAGTTCCTGACAGCAAGAGGTGTTTGATAGTGGAAGATGCTGTTTCAAAGTATGGTGGAGGTTTTTAAATAGAGGCTGGATGGCCATCTTTTGGAGGGCTTTGATTGTGTATTCCTGTATGGCAAGGGGTTGGACTGGATGGCCCTTGGGGTCTCTTCCAACTCTATGGTTCTATGATTCTATTCTCTCCAAATCTTTGCGATCAGTAGCTGAAGCTAAAACTGCTCAGAAAAGAGCAGTTATAGATAGCCACATTCACTCACCACCATAAATCAGACCTGCATCATTGAGCATTACCTTGTTGTTTACAGGGCTTTTCTTTTCTTCGACTTTTTTTATCTTCTGAAAAAACAAAGCTGGGGTCATCAAGCTTGAGTCCTTCTCTTGAGATGGGAAATGTTCCTCTGATAATGTCCCCGAATGACACTTGTTCAGCAACTTCTTGACTCCCTTGGCTTCCCTTCTGCCTTTCCCTCCATCAATTGAGCATTCTTAATGGCTGGAAAGCTCTTATGTGTGCACGTGTTTCTCTGAATATGCACTTATAAATCTAAGTATGACGATTTAAACCTCTCACCTCTTCTCTTTCCCTCTGTGACAGCAGCGAAGAGTTGTGCTCCATCATTTTTATGGAGAATCTTTTAAGTGTTTTGAAAACTCATGTCGCATTGATCCTTTATCTTCTCCTCTCCCCAGGCTAAGTGGGCCTTAGATCCTCCTGCCCTTTGTCATCTTTGTGTTTTTTCTTGAAATTTCTTTCTATCTCTTCTATATCCTCCATAGAACACGAGGCAGGGCAACATGGTGGCTTTGGTGAAGAGCTTCAGTGGGTGCCTTCAATTTCTGTTCTATCAATGGCCTTTTTGCCATAACAACCAAATAACACAGAATCACAATTTCTTATAATCATAGACTTGAAAAGTACCTTGAAAGTCATCTAATCCATGCCCCATTCATTGCAAGAACCTACAGCTAAAGCATCGCTGAGAGGTGGCCATCCAATCTCTATCCTAGAGAAGAAGAGTCCACCATTTCCCAAGGGAATCCATTCCACCATCAAACAGCTCTTACTCTTAGGAGGTTCCTCCTCTTGCTTTGTCAGAATCTCCTTTCTTATCATTGGTTTGGGTCCTGATCTTTGCAACCGCAGGAAGCAAGTTTGCTTTTTGGGACCAAAACGTCTTGAAACTCAGTCAGGATAGCTGACAGCTAGAACTTTATGGGAGGTGATCTTCTCCAAAGTAACTTTCCCAAGCTCTAACAAAGGAAGCAGTGAGCAATTTTAATACTGCAAGAATTCTTTGAAGACCACACAGGTTTACAAAGTCTATTCACAATGTGGGACTTATTCTACAAATTTTTTTACCTATGATTGTGCGGAATATTCTGTGCAGAAAATATTTCTATGCAGAAACATTATTTCTTGAGCAGAAAAAGCTGTTTCCTGTGCAGGAAATGTTATGTTCTATGCAAATCAAGTATATAGGAATTTTGCACAGAATAAATCTCAAATTACAGCAAGTTCTGTACAGGAAGATGCCACACAGTATTTATTTTCTGCATAATTTTTTGCATAAAACAACCACATGTGAATTTTGCACAGAATAAGTCTCAACTGCAAGGAGTCACATCAGTTCAGGATTCTTCTCATCAGAGCTTCTCAATGACTATTTGAGAGGGAATATTTTGAAATATTCTTTTCATCTCTATATCCCATTGCATCTGAATGGAGAAAGGGGAAAGGCAGTGGGGACTATTGCCTCTCATGTCAGTGGGGCAATAAATCTGCTCCAGGATTTTGCCCAGAACTATCCAAGATCTTGAATCTGTTTTGAGGCTCAGCCTCAACACCTTGGATGTCTCCTTTAAAGTAAAACCCAGAGCGGATTCCTCACTCCCACCAGCTGCCACAAGAGAAACCTCAATATTTGCTGCCCTTTGAAAGCTCTTGCTATGCTTGTGTTTATTCAATTTGATCTCTTCTTTGCTCCCTCTGAATTAAATAATTTCTTTCCATATAGAGACCCCCTTCTGCTATTAACTGGTTCCTTCCTTCCTTAACTGGTTCCTTTGCCCCCCTTCTCCTTTGAATGTTTGTACCAAATTGCGAGGAAAAGCCGCTGAGAGGTGTCAGAACAATTCCTATTAAAATAATTCCATAGCATTGAACCATGGCAATTCAACTGGTTTCAAACTGGATTAATTCTGTAGTATAGATGCAACCTGGTGTGGTAAAACTAATATCCCAAACCCACTGCTCCATATTCTTAGTATATCCCCTTCACCTCTCTTGCCAGCCCTGTGCAGGATCACAGCTCTCAAGCCTTTTTAATTTTGGGGCATTTTCCTCCTTTCCCATATTCTGCATGGATCTCCACCAGCAAAAGCCTCCTGAGCTTGGAATTTATGAAGCCTTTAAGTGCCTGCAAAGAACTTGCAACCTTTATAATAAGACTTCAACTTCTCCTGGGCCTTTCCTTTTAAAGTTCTCCAAAGGCCTCGTGAGTTATAATACTACCTTGCGTCTTACCCCAGCCGCTCTTTTACTTCCTAGCCTGGAGAGAACTGGGGGAAAGTAAGTAAAAGGAAGACGGGTGAAAAAAATGACTTGCCAAAGGTCATATTCTTTCACTCCTTCCTTCCCTTCTTCCCTCTTTCTCTCACACAATGTGCAGATACCTGAAAATACAGCAATGTGTTGTAAGCTGCTGAAGGCTGCTGCCATACTGCAGAATTAATGCAGTTTGACACCGCTTTAGCTGTCATGGCTCCATCCTATGGAATCCTGGGATTTGTTGCACCAGAGTTTTCTGACAGCAAAGGCTAAATATCTTGCAAAACTACAAATTTCAGGATTCCATAGCACTGAGCCATGGCAGTTAAAACAGTGTCAAACTACACCAATTCTGCAGTGTAGATGCAGCCAAATCCTGGGGTTTGTAGGTTGGTAAGGCACTAAAGCTTCCTAGCTGAAGACTCTAAATATCTCTCCCAAAACTGCAGATCCCAGAATTCCATAGGATGGAGCCATGAGAGTTAAAGTGGAATCATAGCACTGTAATTGTGTAGTGTGAATGGGCTCCTAGTGGAGGGGGAAAAAAATCTCAATTTTTGTTTTTGTTACTCTTACAAAGAGTGCATTTTAAGAGCTGTTGGTTAGCTTGCTGTCAGAGCAAGTGGGTTAAAAACAGAAAAGTGGGAACTTTATATGCAGTCTACTTTTTAGAGCTATTATAAGGATTGTGATGGAGATGTATGCAAAACATCACAACACACAGATAGCAACTGTTAGTCCCAGTGAGAACAGAAGGGTTGAATCAATGGGATCTACATGAATGTTGAACTGCCAAGTGATACAGATGGGACCATGAATCGGATTAAGGCCACTAAAAAAACCAGCCCCAGACAATGAGGCTGGATGAAGAGTTATGGGAATTGCAGTCCAAACTGGGTCCCATGGCTGTGTTTGATGGGGGACTGGGGTGTGTGTGTTGTAGTCCAAATGGGATATCATGGCAAAATTGGATGGGGCTTCTAGAATATGTAGTCCAAACTGGGTTTCATGGTCATGTTGGTTAAGGCTTTGGGGGGCTGTGGTCTCAAAAAAGAACTTTTCCAAGATCTGGTTGAAGAGATAATTGACTTAAACAGTTGTATGCTCTCCACAGTATCTTTGTCCCAGGAACATCAAAAATAAACAACATTATTTCCCATAAACCCAGCAAATAAGCCTGAGATGTTCCTCCCCTGTAAGGACTAACCTAGCATTTTAAAACTGCCTTTTTGAAATTAGTAGGCTGCTTAATCTCGCTCCGGGTTTATCGCTCGGCGGTGTAAATTGTACAGAAGAAAGAAAGAGATTAAAATGCAAAACACCCTACCGCACTCTTCTTTTTATAAATATTAAATCCCTCTTCCCTGTCCCCCTTTTTTCCCCCTCCTGATTTTACAAGAGTGGGTTTTCTCAAATTATTTCATACATGCACGCCTGCATTGCTCACAAAGGGGTTTGAGCGAGCGGCATGTGGAGAGAATAATTTCAATTTCTTCATAAATCTTCAAAATGAATACTTAAATTTGAGGCAAAGACAAAACAGTCTTACACCTTTAATTTCCACTCTATGAAGTATAATGGAAAAGGCTGATTATTTTTAATTCTTCCTTTTAATATTCAGAGATGGAGTGATTTAAAGCGTGGGGCTGATAATTACCTTTCTACTCTCTCTCCCTCCCACCCCACAATAAATTGAGTTTTAATAGAAATGGGAGCTCAGATGCTGGAATTGATTCAAATGGGACAGAGTCGGGTCATCTGCAGCATCATCTGTGTAAATCATTTGTCAGGGGGAAAAATGGTTCGCTTTTATTTCTTGGAGGGATCCCTGACCAGAAAGGGAGTGTCTGTGTGTACAACATGCTGCATTGATCTGGAGGGCCCAATCCATTCAGGTCCAGCTAAAAATAGGTTGAAAGGAGTATACACGGGAGTAAGGCTAAACCACCAAGGTAAATAGATTAATTTGGTGACAAATAGATCAAAAAGGATGCAAAAACAGGTAATACACATACAGTTGACCCTCCACATTTCTGGCTTTGACTTCTGTGGCTTTGATTATTCACAGATTTCAGTAATATGTTCTCTCTAGGAATCTCTAGGTCCTCCAACATCATCCAGAAGTTGTGATGGAGGACCTAGAGATTCCTAGAGAGAACACTTCTCTGGGCATTTGTAGGCCCTCCAGCACAGTTCTATGGTCAACCTTTGGCAGATGTTGACCACAGAGTTGTGCTAGAGGACTTAGAGATTCCTAGAGAGGTGTTCTCGCTGGTAAAGAAATATTCTTTTTGTTATTTGTGGTTTTTCCACTTTCACAGGGTTCCTGTATCCCTAACCCTAGTTAATCTTTCTTTGAATTTGAAGATATCACTTTGGTTCCTACCTTCTGGAGCAGCAATAAATGAGTATAGCTTTACAGTGATTTGGAAGGGGGGCAGATCATGAGAAATTGGTTGCTTTCTTCCCCTTTCCCATCTCTCCCCCTACTTTGGGCATCTGAGCAAACTACAGCAGAACACACTCTTTTGCATTCAGCTGTCACAACAAATTAGTTTTTACTTCTGCATCACTGGCTATCAGCTCACACTTACTCATTCATTTGATTTGATTTAAATGTTTATATCTCAACTTTCCTCCAAGGACCTTAAGACAATGAGCAGGGTTCCTGCCTCTTCAAGTTATCTTCACAACTGTATGAAGTAGGTGAGGCTGAGATAAGAAACTGTCCCAAGATCACCTTGCTAACATTACAGCTGAGTGAGATGAGGATCCATTTCTTTCTAACCCTAGTCCCATACTCTTAACTACTGCGCCACACTGCTTGTATCCCACAGTTTGCATGGGGTTGCTGAATTAGAATATGAAGTCATAGTTTGAAGCCTGTTTGGAAATCACAGATTGTGCTAACTTCTCATTTTAATAAAAACCTTTACATACTGCCCTTCAGTTCTACAAGGCACAATACAATCTACACAACAAAGCACATCTTTAAATTCAAATCGCAGGATCTTGAACTAACAGTTTAAGCAGTTTTGAATTGTGCAACTGAATAAGTTGGAGAGCCAAATTTAATATATTGACTAGAATCCTGCTGGTGTCATATGCATGCATTAGTTGTTGTACGGAAGCGTTTGATCTATTTTGATCTATTGCATGGTGTCTGCATTCAGTTCAGGGATGCAAAAGGGGAGTTTCATATGTAGCAGAAGCACATGTGGATACAGGGTAGCATGTGCCTTCAGTTGTAAATTTAGATGTCCATTCATTTGTGAAATGCTGCCATTCAGCACAAGAACTGCATGGTAATGTCAATGCATAACTGAATGGAGCGGATTGTTAAGAGCAGTGCCCTGTTTTTTGGGGGACAAAACTCTTCCAAGGCACTAATTTTCTGCAAGACCTTACAGGTTGAAGGTGTATTAACCAAAGTGGATGATTAACCAAAGTGACTCCAAGTAAAATTCAGGTAGAAAGACAAGCTGATTTTGTAGCAAAAACAATTACCGGTATTTCTTTATTGAAAAGACAAAGAAAAAGCAGCAGAAACCAACAGAATAGTCTGTGCTCATTGTAAGCTGTTTCTCAAAGTAAAAAAAAAAAAAAAAAAAAAAAAAAAAAAAAAAAAAGCGGGGGGGGGGGAGGGAAGCATGGAAGCTAAAACCTCTTCTCCTAACCAATCCAAAGGGGCTTGAGCTAAGCTTAAGGTACAGCAGACTAAAACACACACATTGATTTTCTCGCCCACAAATGTAAAGAAGATGACTAGAAACTGGAGCAGGAAAGGTCTCAGAGAGCAGGTCTAAGAGAGGGGAGCAAGCCAAAGAGCAGGGAGACAGCTCAAAGAGAGGGAGATTCTCTCTCTTTCTCTCTCTCTGTTTTTTAACCTCTTCCTAACTTGTGGGGTGGTGGTCTCCTCCTAAGAGTGAAGGTAACACCTCTGGGTCTGGCAAAACATGACCTTAATGTTATTCTAAAACCCCCAAAATGTGCATGCAAAAGAGCAGAGGCAAACAGGTTATGATAATAACTTTTAAGTGCTCTGGGCAGGATCAAACAATGGGGTTGCGTACACCAGCCAAAAAGCCAACCAAGTATAGATATTTACCCTCTTTGAAATCCAGATGTGTTGGCTAACCTTTCTGAAGGCTGCAGGATACCTCTCAATGGGGTTGTGTACCAGGCAGGTCTTCATTCCATGGAGGTGAACAGTTAAGCTCACATTGCTCTCAGTCAATGCAACCATTCCCTTGTTGGCAGGAGAGGGGGAATTTGGATTTTAGTATAAGGCTTGGTTTTTTCCAAGATGGGAAAAGGGTCCAGGCCCCAGCCCTACCTTGTCCATTATGAATCCTTATCAATTTGTGCAGACTTTGGCAGCAAACAGCCTTCCAGTCTTATGCATCAAAGTCTAATATTCATATGTATTGAACATGACGTGTACCAGGAGATTTATACTATTCAGGCCTAGGGTAAGATCTCAACCAAGTGCAGAAGGGAGGGAATTCCTGAAATGAGGCATCACTACTGAAAATGTTTTAAGGCTATAGGGTTGGTCACTGATGTTTTGGAATGTGCGTATGTGCAAAATCACACAATGACAGTTACACCCCCAAAAGGCCGCAGCATCCTTGGGAAAGGAGTGAATTTGGGAACTTTGGAAGCACATGAGAAGCAAAAGGAAGTGCACAACTTTGAGTCATGCTTGGAAATTTGAAAGCTCAAAGGGGTTCTAGGTATGAAAAGCAAAAAAAACCCATCTTCAGTGATTTCTCAACCTCTACTCATTCTCTTCAGTGAACAAAAATTATTCATACATTTGTCCAGCTGTCTCGATTTCCAGTCCTTCTACATCTCTGGTTCAGTCTTTTGATTCTCAGTCAGTAAAAGCAGCCGGGGGTTAAATTTTTCATGAACATTAAATGTAGGCAGCGTGGCCTCTAATTAAGCATTGGGATAGGGAAAACTTTTAGCTACTACAGATCTGATTCTCCACAAGTGCATGTTAATGATTCCTTTTAAAATGTCAAGCAGTTTTGTATCCCACTTCCTTTCATAAATAATTTCCACCAAGCTGGCTCGAGCATCAGAAGTATCCATCTGACGTCGTCAGCCTCCGCGTTACATTATGTTATTTCTGTACCATCAGAGCAAAGATTGGGAAGGGAGAGGAAAAACAAGGATGACTGATAGAAAACCTTTGGGGTACATCTCTTCTGGAACAGCAGAAGAAGACTGGAGAGTATGGCTAGGGATGGAAATTTTTGCTAATTTCATTCTCGGAGCAAGCAATGAGTACTTTTACCAATTTTCTTCCTGTTTCAAGGAAGTCTTCAAAAACTGTGCAGCTTTGAAAAGCTTTTCATAGTTTGGGGTTTGTTCTGTGCAAAATTTGTATCTGGCATTTTTACTTAGGAAACTCGGCTTTCTGCACCAGACACAGCATTTTTTTGCATGGAAAATAATATATGTATGCAGAATAATTACATTTCTGTTTGGAAAAAATACTGTTTCCTGTGCAGAAAATACCCACGTTGGTGATTAGGGCTGCAGAAATAATAAAGTTTGATACCACTTTATCTGTTATGGCTGAATGCTATGGAATTTTGGGAAATGTAGTTTGTTGTGGCTCCAGAGTTCTTTGACAGAGAAGGCAAAAGGTCTTACAAAACTACAATTCCTGGAATGCCATAGCATAAAGCCATGGCCGTTACAGTGGTGTCATATTGGATCATTTCTGCAGTGCGGATGCAGCCTAGATGTTGCAGAGAAATGTTCTCTTGAAACTGTAATTTTCTGTGGTTCCATACCTGTACTTTGAATGGGTACTACTTGGGCTGCATCTACACTGCAGAAATAATGCAGTGTGACACTACTTTAACTACTATGGCTCAATGCTATGGCAGTAGTGGTCCCGCACCGGATGACACCTGGTGTGGGGGGCAGGACATCCTGGGGTGTGTGTGTGAGACTTCTGGTGCTAGGATTTCCTGGTTCTGGGGCCGGAGGAGCGCCCATATGGGCTGAAACAGTGCCGCACGGCCCCAAGGAGTGCCTGCACAGTCCCTAGAGTGCCCGTGCGGACTGAAATCGTGTCTGCAAGGGGTGGGGTGGGGGCAACTGAATGTCACCCCACCTTCTGTAGTGTCACCCCTCTTCTGGGCTGTCACCTGCTGTGCCCACCCCCCTGCACCCCCCAGGGATGCTACTGTGTTATGGAATCCTGGGATTTGTAGTTTGGTGAAATATTTTGCCTTCTCTTTCAGAGAGCTCTGGTGCCCCAGCAAACTACGAATCCTAGGATTCCATAGCGTTGAGCCATGGCAATTAAAGCAGTGTGAAGCTGCATTAAATTTGCAGTGTGGCAGTAGGCTCCATGGACCCAGTGGACCCTGATCTAGGAAAAGACCCATTCCAATATTCTTAAAGGAATGACCAGCTTGGTTCTCTCCATGTCCAGGTCACCCAGCTTGCTTGGGCTAATTCGGATGGGGATCCACTCAGCTGAAAGGAACTTCTCCTGATTGTAAATGACAGGGGCTGCTCCCAGCATGCTGTGTGCTAATATTCTTTAGCTGTTTCGCATTTAAGGTCAGGTATTATACACCATTTCCTGGTGAGCTCAAGCAAATGATTGCATCGGCCAAGTCACAGGCTCATTCTGTAAATACAAATGCAGCTTCCTGACTCAGGCAATGAACCGATCAGCCATCAAATCACGGAGCTGAGAAGCCAACGTCTTTCTTCTGGGGCTGTTTAAAGTGCGGCATGAATGTCTCACGCTAGAGGGATTGATGACATGCTAGATCTGAATGGCTACTATTTATACATAGACAAATGTGACTTGTCGGAGACCGGGCTCTTTCCTATCTTTTAAATCATGTTGTAACTTAGGCCCCATGATTGCTAGAACATTGATGCAGCTACATTTTTTTTTTAAAAAAAGGGTGTGGGAGGAAAAGCATCTCTGAGCTGACAGCTTTTCATGAACCTTTTTTTTTCCTTTAAAAAAATAAATAAATCCAGACCTAGGGACATTTTGACACTCCTACTAAAGAAAAGAGAGTGGGGGGGGGGGGGTTGCAGACTGCCAGAAATAGTGTGAATTCAGTCCACTTTTAGGGTTAGGGTTAGTGCTAGGGAATCATGGGAACTGTTATTTTTCTGAGACATCGAGCCTTCTCTGTCAGACAACTCTGATGCCACAATAAAATACAGTTCCCATGGTTCCCTAACTCTAACCCTAACCCTAAAAGTGGACTGAATTCACACTATTTCTGGCAGTCTGCAACCCCCCAAAGTCTCCTACTCTTAATCTCATGAGAACACAAGAAGAGCCATGATGAAACAGACCAAAAGCCTATCTCTAGTTCAGCTTTCTGTTCCTACACTGGCCAACCTGTTGCCTATGGCAAGCCCACAAGAAAGGCATGAGTGAACTTCACCCTCCATTTCATGAGGCCTAACAAGTGAAACAGGAGAGTACTGCAGATACTAGGACTCATTGGAAAAGATGATAATGCTTTGGAAAGTTGAAAAGAAAGACCACATTACAGATGGATACAGATTCATGCAAGGAAGCCATGTTATCACCACTGAATCCATGCCTCTGAATCCATGATGTTGCTCCTCCTTGCCTTGGGATAGACCAGGGGTAGGCAACCTAAGGCCCGGGGGCTGGATGTGCCCCCCCGAGGCCTTTGGACCGGCCCCAGGCTGGTCCTGTCGCCCTTGCCACCCCTGCCACCCACCATGATGATATTGATTATTGTTGTTATTACTTGTTCTTGGGGTTTTGGCAAAATCTCCACAGGGGTTTTGCCATGGCTTTTCTGGGACTGAGAGAGTGTGCATGCATATTTTTTTAATTTTTAATTTTTTAATATTTATTTATTTATTTATTTTTGGTGCTTCGCCCCCCCCCCCCCCCATTGTCTGAGGGACAACAACCTGGCCCCCGGCTCAAAAAGGTTGCCTACCCCTGGAATAGACCAACACATTTTCCCTCACTCCTGTTCCCATCCTACCCTCCCTAGGCCATTTGGCGTTCAGCATCCCCAGGCAGCGAGTACCCTTTGTGAGTGTTTAAACATGCACTCCCCCCCCCCACCTCCTGCCCTGCCCTGGTGTGGTAGTGATGTTTAGCGAGTCACTTGCACATTTTCTGTCTCTTGAATTTTTCATGTGGCTGGGTCTCTTGAGGCATAGCATGGCCTGCTAATCAAACAGCCAGGGAGCAGGATGAGGTCTATTCCCTGCTCCTCCTGCTCCTCGGGATAATTACCCTTCTCTCTGTGTTCTCAGATGGATGGATCCATCCAGTGAGGAGGCTGCAGTTTTAATTGATGGGCAGTTGCTGTGATGGACCACACTTTCCATTTCAGCATCAGGAGGGAGAGAAGGACACAGTCCTGGCCCACCTTAATTGGGCAAACTCCGCTGTAGCATGCGGCGAAAGGGCTGGGGCTTGAAGTTATTTGCAATCCTGGAAAAGGAAATGATTTGCCCTTTTCTTTCCCCTCCCTGAAGTTTAGGAGGCTGCCATGGTGGTGGTAGTAGTAATGAGGGGATGGCAAGCCTCATGTTCTAGCAATCATTTCCTCTGCAAATGAACTGCTGTCATAGTGGGGAAAGTTGTTCGAAAGGGTTCATGACAGCAAGAGATCATCCCACCCCCAACACCACTTTTCTGTAACCACATCTAAAATTGCATAGGTGGATGGTTTGCATTTCATAAGTAACTTAACTACCTGTGCTCTTTTTTGCTAATGAGCATGCAGCCCTGTCACATTAGAAAAGTAATGCAATGAACAAAGGTGAAGCCAACTATATCTCTTTTGATATCCCATCTTCTCCTTTGCAAGGATTAAGTATGCTCTGTCTTCCATTCATTGGGAGGATGCTGGGACAAGGGATACTCTACCTGACCAAATAGTAAGATTGCTCCTGATCCGAATCTAGGTTGAGATCTCTAATAGCAGCAACATAAAAGCTTCAAGTTGACCAATGTTCAGTGCTGAAAACAACAGTAGAAACATTGCATGGAATTTGGGCAGGAATCAGCATTCCTGATTCCTTTTTACAATCTGGCCTGTAGGACCCTGGGCTCTTTCTGGAATCCTGTTGGTGACATCTGCATGCATATTTTGCATTTATGCACACAGACTTTTTGGTGAGGGGATTGGATGCTGCACAAGGAGGTATTGACTATCTTCTTATGCAATGGCCAACCCTAAGGAAGCTTTCAAACCATGGGTGATGTCTGTTTCCTGGCTTGGTGGGGGTAGATGTAAGGAGGTGACCAGCCAGTATGAATTTTTGCAGGTCGGGGAAGAGAATGTGGGTCTTTTCTCCAGGTATCTAGCAAACCATTGGAGATTCAGGAGTGAAGCTTCAAGTCTTTTCCAGCTTTGGCGCAGAACTGTAGCTGGGCACTGCCTGTCCCCTCCCTTCTTTTCCCCAGATCAGTGAACATCAGGGGCTGTGGCCCTGAGGATAGAAACCTACCTTCCAGGGACAGGAGCAATATGGAGTCTTATGCTCCACCTATCCCTATGTTGGCTTACGGCCTGTAACTTGTTTTTCCATATAATTCTTCTTGTCTGGTGCTGCGCTTATCTACTTCTGGCTTCAAGACTTCCTGTTTGGAGAAGACTTCCTGTTCTTGATTCCTTGACTCCATCATGTCATGCCCTTTTGGGACCAGAACTGAGTAGCCACATGCAAACTATCCCATAGGGTTTTACTGGTCTGGAAGCAGGACGCTGATCTATCAAGTCTTAAGAGGCTTCTGTATTGGGCTGCATCTACATTGCAGAATTAATGCCGTTTGAGATTGCTTTAAATGCCAAGGCTCAGTGCTATGGAATTCTGTGATCTGCAGTTTTGTGAGATATTTAGCCTTCTCTGTCAGAGAGTTTTGGTGTTACAACAAATTACAAATCCCAGGATTCCATAGGATGGAGCCATGGCAGTTAAAGCAGTGTCAAAATGCATTAATTCTCCAGTGTGGCAGCAGCCTCAGTCAGGCAGGTCTCCCTGAGAGTCTCAGCTTGGAAAATTCATTTAGTGCCTCTAAACAATGTGATGTCTAAGGGGGGTTGCAGACTGCCAGAAATAGTGTGAATTCAGTCCACTTTTAGGGTTAGGGTTAGTGCTAGGGAATCATGGGAACTGTTATTTTTCTGAGACATTGAGCCTTCTCTGTCAGACAACTCGGATGCCACAATAAAATACAGTTCCCATAGTTCCCTAACTCTAACCCTAACCCTAAAAGTGGACTGAATTCACACTATTTCTGGCAGTCTGCAACCCCCCCTAAGTCTGTTCCCTTGGAGGAAAAGGAAGGTTTTCCATCCTCATAATAAATATTGGACTAAAATCGCAGAGCTAGTATCAATTTGAGTAGATTCACTAAAACAATGGGGCTTCCTTATGTGTTGACTCAAGATGCAAGTATTGACTCAGTGGGTCTATTTTAACTGGGAATAACCAAGAGGAATCAAGCCAATATCTTTAGGCCCTATTTTCTGTTCAGGACATGACATCCCTCCTGATTATCTCCAAGTCTGGCTTCTTATGAGCAACTCTAAATGTGTGATGTGGGAGTTGTTGGAACCTGGACCGGCCTGTGCTAAAAATAAATACATTAATTAAAATTCTGCAGCTGGGCAATCCAAATTCTCCAGATCCTATGCATTATGCAAAAGCAGCAGTTGGGCCTAATGTCTCTTACTCTGCATGATTTTGTTTTGCAGTTTTCTATTTTGGGTAATTTAATCCATTTTTGTTAGTCACAGGAATGAGCAAGATATTATTCAGCACCTCCCTCTATAAATACCGGAAGCCTAGTTCATCTATGTCTCTGGCTTCTGTAATCTGCAAGGACATCCTAGTAGCCAGAGGGGCTACAACATTTTTAAAGAAGTAAATTGATATTCTCTGCAAAATAACTTCTGCCTCCAGTGTCACAATCATTGCATGTTCTGTACTCCCAGAGAAATATGGCATACACCCCCTGCTCTTGGTTATAGGAATTTCCATAATTTTAGGGACACACTTCCCACTGAGTGACAAATCTTTGACTCTTGGGTGCACAGATTCTCATAATTCATGTGTGGTTGCAATTGGGAGATGGGGAGAAAGATTCCCTGGGGTGAAGAGAAGGAGTATTCAAGCAGTTTGAATGAATTTGCAGAGAAACTGGGGTCTTGGGTGGTGTTCTGTTCCAACCTATTTAGCAGGTCACTTGCAGAGCCAATATGTTATATAAAATCTTGTCATGTGCCATAGTGGCTTGAGCATTGGAGTAGGACTCTGGAGACCAGGATTCAATCCACTTGGCCATGGAAACCAATTGGGTGATCTTGGACAAGTCACACTCTCTCTGCCTCAAAGGATGGCAATACCAAACCTTCTCTTAACTAATCCTGCAAATCTTACCAAGAAAATCCCATGATAGGGTCTCCTTAGGCTCACCAGAAAGTTGGAAATGACTTGAAGGCACACAAAGTTTGCTGGTCTTTTGCTGGCAGGTAAAATCATTTTTATGCAGGCATATATACCATTTTTATTTGCTATATAATAGATAGCAGGTTGGTTTCTATATATAATGCACAGCAGGTGGGTTTTTAGTTATGTTTTAAACTTTTGTATATTTTATGTGATTTTATATTGTGCGTAGATGTTTTTAATTGTTTTGAACTTTACTGAAATTTTAAATGTTTTGTCTGTGAGCCGCCTTGGGTCCCTCTGGGGAGAAAGGCTGCATATAAATGAAATAAATAAATAATACATACAACGCACACCCCGGTAAAATGTCTTCGAACAAAAGCATTTAGTTGTGGCTGATAATCAATGAAAATTAGTAACCTGGATGGTATGAAAAGCAATTTCAGACAGTACGGCCTGCTATTTTGTTTACCTCTTTACAGGGAGAAAAACCTAAGCTGTTCCTCCCTTCAGAGCAAACTCCAAAGATAGTGTCAGCAAGGGCCCTAAGGAAAGAGGTCTTGTTATCTGACCTTCCCTATTCTAGGCTGATCTGTCACTGAGATGCACAAAGCTGCTAGTCCTCTGGATCAATGTCATCTCTCTTATCGCAGCCGAAGGCTGAGAAACTGATTCCATATGTCTCTGCCCTGTCACCTAGCTGTCTGTGGGGATGGATTCTTGCTAGCGTATGTTGTGCATCCACAGATTTGACAGAAATTAGCTCCTAGGAAGTGCCACAGTGGGACACTGATCCCCCCCAAAAAAAGTCTGTGATCGCATCCAAATTGGAAAAGATTCATGAAATCCTTTCACTCATCTTAATGGAAGTAGGTAACACAATACTAAAAGATCTACAGTGTTGTCCATGACTGGATACCAAAAAAGATGAGGGAGATATTTTCTATGTATGTTTTCTATATACAGTGGGCCCTTGTTATCCACTGGGGTTCGGCTCCAGGACCCCCCCCCCCCCCCCGGATAAAAAAATCCATGGATGCTCAAGTCCCATTAAAAACAATGGCATAGCAAAATGGTGTCCCTTATATAAAATGGAAAATCAAGGTTTTCTATTTGGAATTTATACTTTTTTTGGAATATTTTCAAGCCCTAGATGCTTGAATCCGTGGATAAAAGAAATCCGTGGATAAGGCGGGTTGACTGTATTACTCTTGCTGCTCATGCAGAAGGAAGTGTACCCTTGATCTGGTGAGTTTCACATCTCTTCTGGATATTGGAAAAAGAGCTCCAGTTCATATAGTAAGTAGCTTGGATCAATGTATGTCTGAGTGCACATGTGCATGTGATAAATAGCTACATGGGCTATTTTTAAAGCCTCTTGTGTTTACTAGATCTATATACCGATTGCCACAGTCAGGTTCCTTTTTCTCTTCTTTCTTCTTCTAAGATCACTTCCTGTTTCCCCTCTGCTTAACAAGAGAAAATCAGAACACATCTGCATAACTTCTGCCTGAATTGACCTGTGTTTGTGGAAGCCAGCTCTAGACGCTTCTGCAAATAAGACTCCCCCTCCCCAATTCTTATGAATGGATTTATTTACAATTAAAGTTAACCTTAGGTTTTCTTAACACCACATTCCAGAGTAGTTATTCCTACTCAATGGTCCCAAGTCCAGCACTAGGGCACTAAACTCTGCCAGTTTGTTGTTGTGTGCCTTCAAGTTATTTACTACTTATGGCGACCCTAAGACGAATCTGTCATGGGTTTTCTTGGCCAGATTTGTTCAGAGGAGGTTTGCCATTGCCCTCCCCTGAGGCTGAGAGCATGTGACTCACTCAAGGTCACCCAGTGGGTTACATGGCCGAGGTGGAAATTGAACCCTGGCCTCCAGAGCTGTAGTTCAATGCTCAAACCACAACACCATGCTGTCTCTAGATATATCAAATAATCCTAACACTGGAGAGCTAAGAAATTTGGCTTTTTTCACCCCCCCCCCAAAAAAAGAGTTCTGATGGAAAAAATCCACAACTTATTGAAAAATGCAGAACTAAGCTTCTCGTAATCTCACCCGGCAGAGAGAACATTTTTGAAATTATTCATCCTTGCATGCAGGAATAAAATAAGGGAAGATTTACATCCCTAGAGTACTGATTCAAGTCTCTTCCCTCCTCCAGTTCATCTAGTAACAAAGCAAAACTTCCTTGGGGAGGAAGAGATCTTTTACAATTTCCATCTTTAAACTGGAGGTGGGAACAAAGCCAATCCATTTGTCTTTTTGATATCATCTTTCTGGAGCTTAATGAAATATATTGACACTGGGTGGATTGCCGTTGGGGCCTTATGCCTGTACAAACTTCTCCACAGAAACAGGTGGACCTTTTTGTCCTATGTTCTCATTTAGTTCAAGGTTGCAGAAGGAGAATGGTGCATGCAGCACCATTGCTATCCTGGATGTGCATTTCATTGTGCATTAGGTTGCATATTTGATTGTGCATTCATTTTTATATTCAGTTGTGCAACATTGCCATGCTACAGACGGGCTACAAAAGTCAATCAACACACAATTCTGCATGTATAAATTTATACTAGGTCACAGTGGTGGTTGGAGGTGCCCATGACATTGGGATGGGGAATCTACACCTGGCCATAAGCCCAGGATGCAAAAGAAACTGTCCAAAGTGCTGAACCATCTCCCTAAGCAGCTTCAGCACCATGGAGAGTTCTAAAGTCAGCCCAAGCTGTGGGCTCTTGGCCATGGTTTATTTCTTGTATAGAAGAAACATAAACTGGTTTTTCTCAAACAGTATCCAAAACTTAACCTACCCCTTCCCCCCTTCCAGGCCTATGTACACAAACAATTTATTCAAGCCCCCTCTCACTGATTTACATTTATATTGAATAATTTAAAACCTTCCCCCCCATTTCCATAAATCGTTGCCTTCAAGGTAACGAAACTGGCCACTTGTAACAAAGTACCTGGCTAATTATGCACAAATAAACACTCCTGCAAGCTATTCTTATAAGGTTTGGTGGTGGAGAGCAAAAGAAGGGAAACTGGGGAGCAGGAAAACCAGGAGCAGTGAGGCAAAAGATGGAATTAAGTAGCTTAGGATAGCTTGAGAGGAAATGTGCATTGCCATTAGTTACTCTGGGATAAGAAGTAGAATTTACTTTGACCTCTGCTGGAGCCACATGTTTCAAAGGAGCTCACAGGCAATGAAAACGCTTTCATTTGTTAATATAATGTTCTGTAAACCAGAGCATGGGAAAAATGCAGTCACACTCTCTCAGTCTCAGCACTACATTCTGCCAGTTTCGTTGGTGTGTGCCTTCAAGTCATTTCCAACTTCTGGCAACCCTAAGGCAACCCTATTGTGGGGTCTTCTTGGCAAGAGTTGTTCAGAGGTGGTGTGTCATTGCCTTCCCCTGAGGCTGAGAGTATGTGACCTTCCCAAGGTTACTCAGTGGGTTTCATGGCTGAGTGGGGAATCGAACCCTGGTCTCCAGAGTGGGTCACCTTAGGTTGTCATAAGTCAGAAATGACTTAAAGGCTCATAACAACAACAGCAAATTGTTTTAAAACTTTTGATTAATTGTTTTTAGCTGTGCTGTATTTTAATTTGTGGCAAGCTCCCTTGGGTCCTGTGCTTGGAGAATGATGAGATTTAAAATCAATCAATCAGTCAGTCAATCAATCAATAGTAGGCTGCTCCCATTAGGAAATTCCCTTCAGTCTCCATGGTTCCCTATAAGGTTCCATAGTAACCCTGGACTGTTATAAGGTGTTCTCTCTCATTCTAAAAAAAATGAATATTTGCTTCTTTGCTAACTCCCCCTTCCAAAACCTCTACTATCTATTTCTCTCTTCTTCCCGATTACCATTTCAGGCATAAAGATTAATTATAATTGTAATATTAGCATTCGTTTTACCACTGGCAGAACATGCTGAGAAATAAATTTAGCTGGAACAGGAACGGTGATTACTGTGTCGGCTCTTAAAAGCCTTGCGAGATTGCCTCTGTTATTAATGAAATATTATTGACTAATTCAACCGGATTTGGCAACAGGCTTTTTTAAAAAAAAACACACACACCATGTTTCCTTCTTCTTTACATGCCTGGCTGGAGCAAAGACCTTTGAAATGTTGCAAAAGCCAAACTCCCCGGCAAAACTTCCACATCAAGGCCCGCGAAAGGATGATGAACTTTCTTTTCATTTTGAAAGAATAAACCTTGAAGCATTCCTGCCCCCCCCCCCTTTTTGGCTCCCTACCTTCTCATCTATTCCTCTGAAATCCAATCCTCTGCAGAAGCCTTTGGAGTAATGTTTTATGGCGTAGGGCATGGATACCCATTTAATTAACTCTGTAATTGTGCAGTAACGGCTGGCCACCTAAATCTGGAGGAAGTTTTCTGGCTAGACGGAAAACCTAATATTCTCCAGAGCATGCTCTGCCTTCCCATCTGCTGGCCTCCCAGGTGCTTAATTCATTATCAGTTTAGGTAAAGTTGTCACTGGGGAATGCTAGGAACATCTAAAGGGGAGAGAAAGCCTTATGTATTGTTGTATTACCCTAAATATACCCAGTTTCAGAAGATAAGCAGGATCAGACGAGGGTTGCATCTGCACTGCAGAAATAATCCAGGTTTGACACTACTTTAGCTGCTGTGGCTCAATGCTATGGACTCCTGGGGTTTGTAGTCTTGTGAGACATTTAGCCTTCTCTGTCAGAGAGCTCTGGTGCCACAACAAATGACAATTTCCAGGATTCCATAGCAGTGAACCGTGGCAATTAAAGTGGTGTTGAACTCGATTATTTTTGCAGTATGAATGCAGCTTTGCTTAACATTTGGAATGTAGACCACCAGGGGCCTCTGAGGCTGCATCCCAATAAGACGGAGGCTCTGTGGATTGGTGGTTCTCAAGTCCTGGATCTGGATAAGCAACCTACTCTGGATGGGGTTGCATTCCCTCTGAAGGAGCAGGTTGCATAGCTTGGGAATACTCCTAGGGTGCATCTACATTGCAGAAATAATGTACTTTGACACCACTTTTAACTGCTATATCTCCATCCTACAGAATTCTAGGATTTGTAGTTTTGTGAGGCACCAGCACACAGAGAAGGCTAAAGACCTTGCCAAACTACAAATCCCAAAATCCCATAGGCCGGAACTTTTAACACTTAAAGTGGTGACAAACTGCATTATTTCTACAATGTAGATGCACCTCTAGATCCAACTTTTAGATGCCTAAGAAAGGGGCAGTTATATTTACAAATGACAGAAGCAGTCTGGATCTCAAGGGAAGTTACTTTTCTGTTGCTAATGGAGTTGAATTTTTTTTCACCTATCTTTTATTGCCCTTTGTCCCTGGACCCCAAATGGCCAAGAAGAAATGGACCCATGAAGCCCGGGGCATTCTGAGATTTGTAGTCCAAAAAATAACATCCTCAGTTTCCCAATATCACTTTTTATAAGGCAGCTTCTTATGTCCATGAATTTTAGGATTTGTTTTTACTTTTCATGAATTGTATGCTTGGTATCTTCAGATGAAAAATAAATAGAGCTGGGGTGGGAGGAATTACTTATTTTAGACTACATCTCCCAGGATCCCACTGACAGCTTGGGCAACATTTCCAACATTTTCTCTAAGAAAAACTATCAAGAAAAAATGGTATTTTAATTGGTTAGGGGAATTCCTACGGTGCCAGATTCCTTTGCTTGCATTCACTACGTAGATCCATTTATTGGATTGAGCAGGGAATTCTGAACGTAAGAAGATAGACAGATCAGACCAAAGCCGGAGTCCAAAATTGAGTTCCAGTTATGACCAACTAGCTGCCTCCAAGAAGTCTGCAAGCTGGGTTGTAGAGCGAATATAGAACTGAAAGATCATTTTGCAGCTCTTCAAGATGTTATGCAATTCCTGGAACGCACAGGAAACATCTGCTGCTGGTGGCCTTTGTCAAAAGTGTAATATCATGGAATCTTCTGTTTGGGAACCCAAAGCAAATCTTCATTGCAAAGGCCAAGAAAATGTGATATTATTTAACATTGCCAATGGCCGGGGGGGGGGGGGGGATTAGGGAGTTTGTCTTTTTGCATTTCAGGTGATTATTCATTTTCCCCCAGCTCCAAATTGCTCCTGAAAACCATGTGTTTTTCCTCCGTGTTAATAAAAGCCTAAATGATTCTTCATTAAGGAGCCCATTAAGAATCCTGCCATTTCTTTGTAGCTCATTAGAGGGGTATTCTTGCTACTAAATTATAACATTGGAGTTTTGTAGAAGTTTGAGCAAAGATGCCCCATTGTGATTAATTCATGATAGATTTTCCTCTTCTCTTACAGTTGCGTTCTGTTAATTTCCATCTAGCGAGGCATGCAGGACTCATTCCCCCCCCCCCCCCCCCTGGTTTCTAAAGATTTTTCTTCCAGGGCTTGTTTTGTGCTGCTCACCAAGTGCTCTGCTTTGAAATCTGTTTATCTAGAGATTAAGTCACCAAACTTTTCCTATCAAGAAGGTGTTTCTCCTGTCATGGTTCCCACAGATAACCTTTATGATCTTGGATGGTTCTTACAGGAATGTTCCATTTAATGTACAGCTTTGCACATCAAGAGGAAGATGTAAGAAACAGCTGGCCCTCCTGTTTGTTGAGTTGTCTTTTTAACAAGAAGATCTGTTTCAGATAATGTTGAAAAAGTTTCTCCTCACTGGCATTAAATCAACACAACATGGCAACTATAACAACATCTTATACAACAACTATAACACTAACGCCTTGGGAAAATGTATGCCTGTGGCTCCAAAATCATCATCATCTTTCTTTCTTTCTTCCTTTCTCCTGTTTGATTTTTAACACCCTTGCCTAATGAATTTTGTACATTTCAGTTGGCCCAAGAAAGGTATCACTGTTTTGTAGATTTTGAATGTTATTGTACTTTGATGTATGGTCAACATGGCTACCCCTGGGTACGTTTTCCAAAAGTTGTTAGTAAGAATGTTCCTATCAAGAAAAAAAGCAAGGTTCAGACATCATCATGGGTTAAAAGCACATACGCATGAACTCAGCATCTCTTATACAATGCACTCGTCATGCCCAAATGCTGTGTGCAGTTACTGTTTCCCAAACATTTTGAATTCATCTCCATTTCTTGAGACTTTCATCCCATGGGCAGCCATAGCAAGTGAGCACACAGAGTCTTTGCACCTGGCTGCATGCATTTGATTTATTTCAGATTTATTAGATGCCTATCAAGCCAGTTCCCTAGGCATTGAGCAAAATAAATTAAAAGTCTAACAATAATACAATAACAATTACTTTTTTATTTTTAATAAACATGACCTTGGGTTCTGATACTGGCTTTGAAGGTTGCAAAAGAACTGCAGGAGTAATGCGGGCATAAAAATGAAGCTGAGTACTGTCCATGGTGCTGAAGGAGTTGTGCTTTCTTCTGAAAATCCATCCCGCATCCTACCAGGAGGGTCTTTCAAATGGGAAACCAGCTGAACAGAAGGTTCATCTGCCTCTGCAGACAGCTGAGAAACATCATTTGGTACAAAGAACTGACTCCAGTGTGTTCAATGAGGTTACAGAGGTCATGGCACTCCCCTGCTCCAAGTGCCTCACTGTTTCTGGGCAAAATTCAAGGTCTGTTTCTGGACACAGTTCAAAGTGCCAGTGATGAGCTATAAATTTCTATATGGCTTAGGTCCATGCTATTTATATCTCCCTGTATGAGCCTGTCCAGACCCTGAGATCCTCAGGAGAAGTCCTTTCAGGTTGCATCTGCACTGTAGAAAAAATCCCCATTTGACAGCATTTTAACTGTCATGATTCAATGCTATCGAATTCTGGGAACTGTAGTTTGCTGCAGATATAATCTGGATTGACACCACTTTGATTGCAGAGCTCTGGTGCCTCAACAAACTATCATTCCCAAAATTCTCTAGCATTGAGTCATGGCAGTTAAAGTGGTGTCAAACCGGATTATTTCTGCAGTGCGGCTGCAGCGTTGGTCTCTAAGAAGGGAGGAAGTTCCAGAGCCTAGGGACAGTCACTGAGAAGGCCCTACCAGCTGTAGCAACAAGGTGTGTAGACTGAAGGGTGTGAGTGTATTTCAGTGGTGGACAGAGCCAGAAGCCAATGAATGAGACCAGAAAGATCAGCATAAAGCTCTTACTGCCAGCAACTAAGCCTCACAAAGGGCAATTAATCTTTTATATGGGTGGTGGAGGGTTTGTGATCTCATGGGAAAGAGGGAATGGCCATCTTGGGAAGCCTAGAAGGCTAGATTCAGGACACAGGGCTTCAGGTTCCCTACCCTGTCTTTGCTGAATGACTGTGCATGCATTCTCTCTCTTTTTCTTTCCCTTTCACACACATACAGACACACTGAATCAAGAGCAAATTGACTGAAGTATGTGTGTTACTCTGGCTAATGCTGTAGACTTTGTGTAATTGGTCTGCAGACTATACACACAATAAAATTTGATTGATTGCCAATGAAGCCAGCCTGGTTTTGCATATCAAGATTCTTAAAGAGAAAAAGACTCTAAACATCACAGCAATGTGGGTTTGCTTGCAGGGGATTTTTTCCAGGGCTCAGCCATATCCCAGGTCTCCTGGCCACCTCTCATAGGAGCAAAGAGATGTAACTTTCATCAGTTTTAGGACTAACCAGTTCCATTCCAGTGCAAGGCATCCAAAAGAGGCCTCCACAGACTTGTTTCAAAAATCCTCCATAAATGTTTCACACTGCAAATGTGTTTGAATGCTTCTACTGTCACTATATTGTACCTACCATTGGAGTCCCCTTCCTCCAATATGCTCCTTGTCAGCTTCTTATTCTCATTTAAGCCTGTTACATCCTTTTGCAGCCTCAACAGGCTACTTAAGTCATTGTCCCTCTTTGTTCTCATATTCTTCTACTGTGCACACTTCAAAACCATCAATATATGGATTCTCTTGCTACCGTTAACTAGCAAGTACATGGTACTACAGACATGTAAGGGATTTACTAGTCACGCTCTTAAATCTACAGAGTAGAATTAGATGGATCTCTTTGGTTTGCATGCATTCCAACAACATTCCCTTTATGCAATTGTGTACATATTACAGTGACACCTGCCCAAACACATATGTGCCTGCAGTGTTTCATGTGATGTGGATTAGTTGTACTTTTGCTCACAGACTAAGACTGTAATCCATGCACAGTTATCTTCGAATAATTTCTAGTGAACTCAATAGGACTTACTTCTGAACAGACATGTGCAAAGCCCATTGTGATTCTGTTCAAAGGCAGCAGTTGTAAACCTGTTATAATACTTGATTTGAAAATGCCCATATTCTTCATGGTTGGTTGCATTCTGTTTGCAAACCTCACATGACTTGAAGGCCAGCTGATGACCATTGCTGAATCTATACTTCATGGTGGGTAACTAGGATGGTTAGCAAGGGCTAGACATCTGCAGTAGGGGGTAGAGTAGGCTCTCCACATGATTCTGGTCAACATTACACTAGAAGAGGGGTAGGCAACCTTTCTCCTTTAAGGGCCGAGGGACTTCAGCTCTCAGAAGCCTCAGCCATGTTGGCCAATAGTCCCATGTTGGCCAATAGCTCCTGGGATTCTGGGAGCTGAAGTCCCTTGGCCCTTAAAGGGGAAAGGTTGCCTACCCCTGGACTAGAAAAAGGATTTGCCATGGGGGAAAATCACTCTAAGGTCAGAACAAGGTGCTTAGCATCAATCATATAGCTGGGTGCCTTGTTCTAACCTCAGAGCAAATAAGTTCTCAGAGTGGCAGCAGTGGTGCCAGGTGGCACAGCAGGACACATTGTCAATAGCTACCTGATGTTTCAATATAGGGCTCTGGACCTTCTGGAAAGATCCAGAGCAAAACATGAGCTTTTAAAAATGTTTTAAGAGGGCTAAATGGTGGGTTGGGTAATGAGCTGGCCAGATGTTATCTGGATAGCTCACACCAGAACTGAGGATTGGATCCTGTGTCATCTGGATTCAACACTGTGGGAATGTGAGGAGGA
This sequence comes from Phrynosoma blainvillii, assembly GCA_026167975.1. Taxonomy (NCBI): domain Eukaryota; kingdom Metazoa; phylum Chordata; class Lepidosauria; order Squamata; family Phrynosomatidae; genus Phrynosoma; species Phrynosoma blainvillii. The sequence goes on along the minus strand of JANUYF010000006.1, from coordinate 31,046,421 downwards.
CATTTTATTTGGCATATGGGGCATACTGTGCATACGGGGCCCTGAAGTGGGTAAGAGAAGGACCAAGGAATTCATCTCTACTCTTTCCCTCCCATGATTCCAAATCTTTGTGTCTCTATCTGTGTATAGACAGGAAGAATGAGAAATGCCTACAAAGCTCAGAGTTCTTTAAGCTTTCTTCTCACATTTCCTTCTCAACACATAATGAAAAAACACACACATACAGAGACAGTTAAGCTGTCATTTTTCCAGCTAGTATTAAAATCTCATTTTGTGGTGCATTATATGCTTGGCCTTCTGAACAATCAATGACCATAAATGATGTTTTGTGTCCTGAAGCCATATCTGGGGATGGCGCTAGTGATAATCTCTCTGGCTGAAGAACAGGAAGTACCAGGGCCATTGCTGCACCATTATTTACATCCATGCCAGAGTCTGGGAGGAATTAAGAGCATTAACGGGGCTGATGGGCTCGCTTCAAAATGGGGCTTTAAACAGTATTGATGTGGTGCTAATGGGGACATTGTTTGTCTTTGCTATGCTGCAGCTTTTCAGTTGAAATGTGAGGAAATCAAGAGGAAATAGCTAGGCTGTTCTGGAAGATTTACTTCTCTAAAACTATAACAGAGATTTCCAACATTTAATCCTCCATATATTTTGGATTTTAGTTCCCTGGGCTCTAAAACATAGAACCACAGAAACATAGAAATGTAGAGTTGGAAGGGAGCACAAGGCCATTCTGTCCAACCCTGTGCTATGCAAGAATACACAACTAAAGCACTGCTGAAAGATGCCCATCCAACCATGATTTAAAGACCTCCAAAGATGGAGAGTCCCACACCCTTCAAGGCAATCTTCTCCAAACAGCACTTGCAATAACAAAAGGTCTTCCTAATGTTTAGGTGGAATCTCCTATCTTGTAATTTGAATCTATTGCTTTGTGTTCTAGTCTCTGGACAATCAGAAAACAAGCTTGCTCCATCCTCTACATGACATCCCTTCAGATATTTAAAGATAGCTATCATGTTACTTCTCAGTCTTCTCTTCTCCAAGCTAAACATACCCAACTCCCTCAGTCATTCCTCATAAGGCTTGGTTTTTACATCTTTCTCACTGTTCCTCTGGACATGTTCCAACTTGTCAATATTCTTGAACTATGATGCAGAGAACTGGACACAATAATCTAGCTGAGACCTGACCAAAGCAGAACGTAGTGACAGTACTACTTCCCTTGATCTGGACACTATGCCTCTATTGATGCAACCCAGAATCACCTTGGCTTTTAGGCAGCTGCATCATACTGTTGATTCATGTTTAGCTAATGGTCTATTAATACCCTAGATCCAATTCACATGTACTGCTTTCAAGCCAGGTGTCACACATTTTATATTTCTCCATTTCATTTTTCCTGCCTAGATGAAGTGCTGTCATTGTGTCCTTCAGTAAGATTTGTTCAGAAGGGGCTTGCTATGGTATTCCTGTGAGGCTGAGAGGGTATGATGTGCCCAAAGTTACCTGATGGGTTGCCATGGTCGAACAGGGATTTAAACCCTAGTCTCCAGAATCCTAGTCCAAACCACTACCACACTGGCCCTCCTAGATGTAGTACCTTATATTTATCCTTGTTGAAATTCATTTGGTTAGTTTTGACCCAGCTCTCCAATCTGTGAAGGTCACTTTGAATTCTGATGGAGATTAAAATGTTGAGAAGCATTGATTGAAAGCTTCAGAGCTTGACTGGAACAATGGCAGCTGTTGGGTTGGGTACATGGTCATGGTTTTCTGAACTCTTGGCACAACATATTTTCAGTGATTGGACCAGTTGAGCTTTGACTGGTTGATAAATCACAATGGCCGATTTCCTATTTAATACCAGTAGTACCTGAAGCAGAGCCCAGTACTTATGCAGATGGAAATGATGGCAACAAAAGTGATGGGGTAGAATGACAGAACTGTGTTTGTGCACCAGTGAGCTGCATTTGGATGAGGCTACAAATTGCATAAAGGGGTGTTGGATACCTCTTTCCACAGGTGTGTAAATAGCACTACTACTGGTTTAAGCAGAAGTTATGCCACTGTAAAACCTGAAGATGTTTCCAGCTGATGACTCACAATTTTATTGATCTGAGTGAGGAAAGAGAGGTCAAACAAACATACCAACAAAATTGTAGTCTTAGGTTTGGGGGTTTGTTTGCTAAAACAAATTGGAATGATGGCATGATGAGTGATAGCAGGTTGGATCATCATTCAAAGCTTGCTGGACTGGTTAAAGGAATATCCCACAGAAAGACAGTCTGCTCTGAATCTGGTCTAGAGACAAAGAATGTACTTGGTCTAGTAACACCTCAGTTGGGAAACATCGTTGCAAAGAAAATTAGTCTGGTTTTGCCCTTGTCAAACTTCTGACAGGGAGCTATAACTTTCTTATTCCACCTGGGATTTGATTTTTAAATTGACTTTCAAATTATTTTCAATTTGTTCTTGAAGAATGTTCTTTGAAACATATTTTATTCTACATTGTTTGTGCACCAGTGGCATGCAGAAAAGCAATTACTGCTTTCAATAAGTCACTAAGTAAGTAAGTAAGTAAATAGAAATGCCTACCCTAATACAGTTTCTTTAATCCTCATATTTCTTAAGCTTCCTGAAGTTGATTTGGCCAGAGCTCTAACCAGGTGTAAACCCAAAATAGCAATTATACCAGAAATGAACTCTCTCTCTTTGTTCTATCCTATGCCTTTTAATTTGCTTGCTTAAAACATTCTTATGCATCACCTTTCACCCTAGAGATTTTATGGATAGTGTACAGTATAAAACAAATTAAACACATATATAAACACACAAGAAAACAGCAGAGAAAACTTTCTCCATGCCCCAGAGCCTGAAGAAATGGAGTGTAAGCTCATGGAGTTACATAGGGGTAACCCAATGCCAACTTGTTCATGGATTACAATGTTGCACAAGCAAATACATGTCCAAATGTGCATGTGCATTGGCATGCACAATTTACATGTATAAATACCTTAAATACACCAGATCCCATCTGATCTTGGAAGTTAAGCAGGTCACCTCTGGTTAATAGTTGGATGGGAGACCATAAATGAATACCAGGTCCTGTAGGCTCTATTTCAGAGAAAGGAACGGGAAAACCACCTCTGAATTTTCCTTGCCTAAAATCCCCCAATGGAAATCATGGGGCCATCATGAATCAACAGGTGACTTGAAGGTGACACACACACACATTGTGCACCATATTAGTAAATCCATTCTGATCTTATTCAAAATTTCAAAGGAGCTATCCAGGGTGCTGAACCTATTTTTTAACACCTTGGATAGTTCTTGGAGTGGACTCACTGGAGTAACTAGCTTCTGTTGTGCAGAAATAAGCAGGAGACATGAAGATAGGGAAGCTCCCTTTTACATAAAACAACAACAGCACTGGCCCATCCAAATCAAAATTAATCTAGGTAAAAGGCATTAGACTGTTATCTAAACTGGAGCTGGATGTTGGAAGTAACTTCCTCCACACCATCTTGGAGCTTGGTACAGGAAGCTTACTTGGTGCATCCCTGCAGTCTTTTGATGGTCGGCTGGTTAAGAGGAGGGAATGGAGCTATACCTTCAAATGATCCTGCAGCCATTATGAAGCCTGGGGGAAAAATATTGTATAAGGAAATATTGGATGCTTTTTTACACAGTGTTGGTAAAAGCACTTATGTTAGTATGGCCCCATTTATGCTAGCCTTGGGCTGCATCTACAATGTGGAATTAGTGCAATTTGACACTGCTATAGCTATCATGGCTTCATCCTATGGTGTCCTGGGACTTGTAGTTTGTTGTGGCACCAGAGCCCTCTGACAGAGGAGGCTAAATATCTCACAAAACTACAAATCCCAGACTTCCATAGCATGACAGTTAAAGCAGTTTCACAGTTCACAAAGCAGTTTCACAAAGAAACCAGCCTTGGATTATGACTGCCAGAATCCCTCTGCTGGCTGTGATCTTTTCCTGGCTCTGCCTACTTGCAGGAGAGGTGATATATTTTGATTCCTTACACACTGGAAATTTCTTAATATTTCCCAAGGGAACTGCAAAAAAACTCCCATAAACAGCAGCCCACTAACATATTCGGGTTGAGTAAAGAGCAGAGTCCCACCCTTAAGGTCTCCCTCCACTCCCACTCCTTTTCTCTTTGGTGCCAAGTGACTATTTTGATCTTAAGGCTAATGATGCTGGTACTGGCAGTGCCGCTTATCTGGAGACTCCTGCAAAATTGCTTTCAAATTGTTTTAAAATTGGGTTTTTACTCCCAAGCTTCCCAATTGAGGCAGGCAAGGTCTATGCAGGAAAGAGTTGGAGCTGGGAGAGAGAAAGAAGAATGTACACTGAAACTCAGAAGGAACCGGATAGAAATGGAAAAGTGAGACAGGAAGGAAATCAATAGATAATAGAACCTAGGGTGCATCTACATTGCAATTTGACACCACTTTAATTGTCTTGGTTTGATACTATGGGATTCTGGGGTTCGTAGTTTTGTGAGATACATAGCCTTCTCTGTCAGAGAGCTCTGGTGCCACAACAAACTACAAATTCCAGAATTCCATAGGATGGAGCCATGACAGTTAAAGTAGTGTCAAACTGCATTATTTCTGCAGTGGAGATTAGACAAAACCTTGTTTGTTTGTTTGTTTGTTTGTTTTTTGCATTGTAAATAGTCTTCAAAAACTGTGTCTGGAAAGCTACATAGTTTCTATTCCCAGATTAAATCTATTTATTAGTCCGAACTGGAGTAAACCCACAGAAGTAATTGTTCAATGGTATGTCAACCCTTGTATAAATATAATTGATTCAATGGGTATGCTCAAGCAATTGGACTCAAGGTGCATCTACATTGTACAGTTTGATGCCATTTTAGCTGACATGGCTGCATCCTATGGAATCCTGGGCTTTGTAGTTTTGTGAGACTCCACCAAGCTCAAGCTCTTGTAAAACTACAAAGCCCAGGATTCCAAAGATGGGGCTACAGAACATAAACAGGTGTCGAACTGCATTACTTCTACAGTGTAGATCAGTGGTTCCCAAACTTTGATCTTCCAGGTGTCTTGGACTTTATCTCCCAGAATTTCCAGTTGTTGGCCAAGCTGACAGAGACTTCTGGGAGCTGAATTGCAAAACACCTGGGTGACCAACCTTTGGGAATCTCTGGTGTAAATGCACCCTAAGCATTTCCCCATCTATCATCTCTGATACTTGGGGCAGAGCTTACACAAGTTTGTAAGGAAAACAAAGCCTTGTCCCAACAGACACTGTTTCAAGAATAGCCTGGAGTAGGAATGAGTGGAATAAATCAGCTTTTACTAACCCATAAACTCATAGAAAGGAATGTTAACCACTTTTGAGTCTCATTGAGGTGCATTGAGATTTCACAGCATGGCACAAAGCTTGAGTGGGTTCTGAAATTGCTCTTGAGCTGCACAATTCATCTTTCTTTTGTAGCTCCAACTGGCAAGTTTGTTGTTAACCCTGAGGTTTGTGGAGGGCACACACACACACACACACACACCTACAAACAAACACTTTTACACCAACCAAAACTTTCCCCGTAGCCATGAGTATATTCACACGTACCGACTCCATCTATCCCTTGGCCTTTCACTGACAGCTGTCTGGGGTTTTTCTAATAGAAGTAAACCAAATAAAACAACCTAATGGACCCTGGTTGATATTGGCAATTTCTAAAGGTGCAAATGAAAAATTTAATGCATAAAGATCTACCCTTGATACTTTTCAGCGCAACAGGAATTGAAACTGTGAAAGCCTGGGAGAATCTGCAGGGCTTTTCATTTCGCAGATGGTTAGATAGGAGTTTGCATGTTGGCCATGATGGAAAAACTGACTTTTAATACTTATATAAGGCAAGAGGAGAGGTTACAGAGGAATTTTTTTAAAAAACTGCATGGCATCCCTTTATCACATTTACTTCAAAAGTGAGCATCGTCCACAGTTCTCTGTTGAAATATATGGGGCTAAATCCCTTTCTTAGCTCCAACTAGAGCAGACCCATTTAGGTCCAAAACACACTGCAGAAATAATCCAATTTGAGACTGCTTTACCTGCCCTGGCTCTGTGCTAGGGAATCCAGGGAATTGTATTTTATTGTGGCACCAGAGCTCTCTGACAGAGAAGGCTAAAGGTCTCACAGAATTACAGTTCCTAGAATTGCCTAGCATTGAGCCAAGGCAGTTAACGTGGTCCCAAACTGGATTATTTCTGCAGTGTATTTTGGACCATTGTCCATTGAGACCTTGCCTATATGCAATTAGCTGAACAACGGTCCAAAAGACACTGCAGAAATAATCCACCTTGAGACCACTTTAACTGCCCTGGCTCAATACTAGGAAATTTGGGGAACTGTAGTTTTGTGAGACATTCAGTCTTCTCTGTCAGAGAGCTCTGGTGCCACAATAAACTACAATTCTCAGGATTCCCTAGCACTGAGCCAGGGCACTTAAAGCGGTGTCAAGCTGGATTATTTCTGCAGTGTGTTTTGGACCAATGTTGCTATTCAGCAGGAGGGCACTGTAGCACAACTACCACTTAACTACACGAGAGTAGATTTGCACCTTGCGAGTACAATTATTTTGGGGAAAAGATGCCACAGAAATGGTACCATTTCTCTGGCATGTTATAGTTTAGTGGCAAGTGCTTCTTTGGAAGCCTGCAAGAGACAGAACTGGTCAGAGTGGCTCAGTGGAGTGGAGAGAAGATTAAGCCCCACCATTCAATAGCCACGGGAGGAGGGCACCTGAAGGATATGGAGTCAATAGGACAATTGGAGCTCCAGCCATGGATCAAGGAATCAGGGCGGAGAGAGACCTGGGGAGTTGCCACTGCAGGATTAGCTTCTTCTTGCCTGTTTGATGGGGACTCAGGCTCTACCAAGGAGACACACAATGAGAAGTTATATTCCCGGCCAGCTTTGCAGCTCAGCCGAGTGGATCTATACTGCGCAGCAAAGCCGGCTGTTCTGTGTCGCTGAGCAGTTCTCTCCCAGCCTTTGGCAGGAATGAGCCTGTTGCCTGCAGGGTCTGTTTTCTAGATCAATAAGCAAAGCCAGACGGTGGTTCTCTCAAATACGCTAATAAGGCCACAACCCACTTGCTTGAGGACTTTGGATTTAGGGCAGAGAGGTATTTTGTAAATGAGGAAGGGTGTGGGGGGGAGTACTCTCATTTTGTTTTATTATGGGGTGAAAATGTAATGTTCCTTCTCTCTCTCTCTCTCTTTATAGAGTTTGGCACATTATTTTTTTAAAAAATTATTTGCTGTGCAGATTGCAGCTTGTTGAGGAACAGCAAGAAAAATAATAGTTCGTCATCATTAACAGCTTCACTTTTTAAAAGCCGCACAGCAGCTATGTAGATTTTTGTCTTCTGGAGCTGGCTATATATACTATCGCTGTGCAGTGGTAGTAGTGGTGGTGTCTCTGCCTGTTGGGTTTCTGCCTGTCACCTAATTATTTCAAACACAGCACCTTTGAAATGGTTCAGCTCTTTGAATGTTGACTGCAACTCCCATTAGCCCCAGCTAGTACAGACAATGGTAAACGATTCTGGGGCTGAAATCTTATATCATCTCAGTGTAAATATCCACTTCTGGAGTTCTGCTACACCAACACACCACAGACCTTCTCCACTAGTTTGCAATGTATGAGAAGTGGTGGATATGCATTGTTGTCACCTCATTGAACAAAGCACAAAACACAGCAGCAGCACACAGTGGATGCACATCACTATCCTAGGGGCTTTTTTACATGTTGGACTCCGCTTCTGCCACCATTGGCTGGATATATCCATTTTGCATTGTCCAAAATAGTTACTCTGGATGTGTAGGGAAACTTACACTTGGGCATATCAACAATAGGATTTTGGCATGGGAGCTGCAATCCAAAGCAGATGGGCCAGTGCATGGCTCTCATCCAGACATATACCCTCCAATTTCCCCAATTCTGCAGGGAGAGTCCCGATTAATCCTCTCTTGTCTCACTTTTTTCTGGTGCTTCTACAATTGTTGGGTCTGCTCTATTCAGTATGTCAAAGAGGAGTCAGGTGTGTGAATGCCAGATGTCCCAGGCATCCCATTTTCTACAAGAGAGTCTGTGTTTGGGGCCATAAAGCCTCATCACATATAGCAATAGCAAGTATATTTCTATACCGCTTAAGCACTCCCTAAGCCATTACAATGTGTAAGCCAATTGACCCCAACAAGCTGGGTACTCATTTTAGCGACTTGGAAGGATGCAAGCTTGAGTCAAGCCTGAGCCCCTGGCTGGTATTGAACTCACAACCTTGTGGTTTGTGAGTGAGTGTCTGCAGTACAGGCATTTAATCACTGTGCCACCAAGGCTCTTGGGGTGGCATGAGATGTCCCAGGGGCCACATTTGAGAGTAGGCAATATCCACACTCCTGCAAGACTCAACCATGTGTATTATTATATGCATACACCACATACCACTTCCACCGTGTTATTAGCAAGATTCCTCTACGTAACAGCAGCTCCTTTACAGCTCAGGCAAAGGTTCTTTTTCAGATAGTGATGCTGAACCCAGGCCCCAATGAACTTCAAATGTCAGTGTGTTCCAGAATAATTTGTCAGAGATGGATGATGCCCTGATTTGTAAGGAAACTATGCAGGTACTCTTGCTTTCAAAACAGGCACACAGAATTTGGAAATAAGGTGTTGCTCTGTCCGCCGCTCGAGGAAATGTGGGAAGCTGCCTGCTATTGTGGGTAAAACATTTTTATGCCTTTGAGGGACTTTCTCTGGTTTGGGAGCAAAAATTGCCCCCCCTCCAACATGCCAAAGGCTGGACCCCATTTTGGGATTCCCAAAACCTGTCCATCAATCCCTAAAGGACCCCAAACCCTATTTTTTTTTTAAATGGCATGCTGGGGATAGTAATTTTTGCTCTGAAACCAGAGAAAGCTCCTCAAAGGCATGAAAATGTGAACATTTCTCCCCCCAAGGATTGCAAGCAACTCAGAAACCCATACTACTCTCAGATACTTTCATTTCCCTGTAGGAAAGAAAAGGAAAAAGAACCCAGAATTTTTCTCCCATGTTTTCTTTCTTTCTGATCTATTTCATCCCAATCTCTGATATGGTTGAACTCAGCTTGCCAGTAGAGAAAGCAAGCTTTTGCAGAACACAGGGAACGGAGGTAGGATATTTAGGGAAAAACAATCACAGGGCTTTGATGAACCACACTCCCAAGCCATTTCTTTCTCTCCTAATTATGGGGGAGAGCCAAGAGGTACCAGTCTTTTCTTGCAGCTAGACAATCTCTGGGCATCGAGCCTCCTTTTGCTGCTGGAGAACAACGGCTGTGCTTTGTGGGGAAGCATAAACATGTTTCCCATGTCAAGTTTGTCTTGATGGGGGAAACAAATGCCCAACCAATGTGTAATTAACCCAGTTAGCAGAGACATTGATCCATGGTAAATTTGCAAAACCAGCTTATTATCTGTGGTGCTAATTAGCCAGGGAGAAACAGATACTGGAATCCGGATGGAAAAGCAGAATTTATTTAGAGGAGAGGAGAGAAAGCTTTTTTTCCACACTGCTTCCTTCCCGTCTCCTTCTTGTTCATTTCATTGCTGTGGGAGAACCGGGTTACACATGACCCGAAAAATTCCATTGAAATGGAGGCTGGTGGAAAAATAGGCCTTGATTTCTCTCTCTCTCTCTCCCCCCCCCCCCCAAGTATTGAAAGAGATTGTGACACTCAGATCTGCATCTGCCTGGATCTCGGCTCGCCTTCCCTGACCCATGCGTTTTGGGGTCTACTTGTCTTCCTTATGAATGGTTGAAGAGAAAATTGGGTTGCTTAGCAACTGGTCCCTTAAAAGTCTACCAGGAAATCTTTTTGACTCTGCTAGGAAACTAGCAAAGGGGTCTAAAAAGCTCACTAGCTCTAGATTTTGACAGACTCTACCCTTGCCCCTCTATTTAATCCATATATATATATATATATATATATATATATCACCTGTTTGGCTGAAAATGGCCTCAAGGCATCTCATGATACAAAACTCTGAAATGCAATAAAAAGGTAATAATAATAATAATAATAATAATAATAATAATAAATGTCAAATAGAAAGTGTATGTATGGGGGAAGCATGCCTCACTTATGGCATTGTTTGCATAAGCCATCAGTAGATGAGTAAATGGAAAGGGTGAGCTTGGCAATGGACAAATGACATGCTGTCAGCCTCAGGGGAAGGCAATGGCAAACTTCCTCTGAACAAATCTTGCTAATAAAGCTCCATGATTGGTTCATCTTAGGATCAACATAAGTCAGAAATGACTTGAAGGCACACAGCAGCAACCCCAACAAGATGATGAAATCTCATCCCCCCCCCCCAAAAAAAACCACAGGTTTTGAACCTTGCATAACTGCTTTGAAGTTCAGACTAAAAACAGGAACTGATTCAGTTGACCACCACTGGGTTGAGTTTTTTGTGCCAAATGCCAAACTCACCCTTTATTATTTATTTATTTGTTGCACTTATATCCTGCCTTTCTCCAAAATGGGATCCATTTACCCTTTGAAATGGGGCATTTGCTGATGGCTTGTGCAAATGAAGGTCCAATTTGCAGTCACCAGCAAAGAGCCTGGAAAAGCAATCACAAATGAAGAGTGTGCCTCAGATGCAAAACAGGACTTTCATTTTGGCCATGAGCGGATGAGCAAATTAGACTATCTCTATTTGCTGCCTTTGGAGTTGTTATGAGAGCATTTAGCTTTGGAGTACCAGCCCAATTTGCTCATTGCTGCGATGAGATATCAAAGGTGGGACGGCAGTTCCTGCAAAGGCATTGACCTAGCTCTGGGGCTATTGCTGATCCACAGCTGTTAGTCAATGTTCCAAAAATGCTAGAGTCACTTTATAGCATTGCTTGAGAAGTAATTTGGCTGCAGTGTATTGCAAACTGTATGTTACTCTTCTTGGAACATATGCAGGAGGGATATTCTGCTCTATGTGTCAAGCTTTCTGAATTTCCTAGTATGGATATTTAAGGCATGTAAGAAAAGCTTGTAAGCAGCAGCACATGATGGAATGACTGAGGGTGGAACTGTATACAAGTAAAGGTAGAATCTATTCTGATGTTTTGGAAATGAGACAGGAACTTTTTTTGGAAAAGCTGCAGACAGTAGAGTTGAAGTAGTGGTGTTGTGGTCAGTTTTGAAGTGGAAGCATTCAACATGACAGTCAATACAGATATGAGGGTAACTATGATGATCCAAGCAACAAACCAATGATAACAATTTTCCTCTCCACCAGAAACAGGTCTTTTATAAACATAATAGGATTTAAATGCCCACTCAAGACCAAAGCATTGCAAAAAGACTTTGGATAGTTCACAACAACATATTGATCAAGAGCATACTTCATAGCCTCTTCATATAGGACTGCAGAGCATAAATCTCTGCATGTAGAGTTGCATATTGATTGTACTATGCAACTTCTGTGTTGGATGGCATTGTGGTGCAAGTGAGTGCACATCTCTGAGAGATACCAAATACATAACCAAATGTGCACCAGTATTCATGCAGAACCACTGTGCATCCATTATGTGCCCATGTGTCACTTTGCACATCTGTGTACACAAAGGCACTGAATCTCCAGCCCCCGTTTCACAACCTTGAACTGAATTTGGATGTTATACATCTGGCAAAAATGATCAACCACTTCTCTCAGGAAATGTACATATGCACAAGACAGAAAACAAAATTATGGCTATTATTTCTGGGATGATTCTATCCTCACCCCCAGCTACTGCAAAGATTGTGGCTGAGCTCAGGGAGAAGAGAGAAACCTGAAAGGTCTTGGCAACAAATGGATGCAAGCTACAGGAAAGGAGATTCCACCTGAGCATTAGGAGGAACTTCTTGACAGTAAGAGCCTTTCGAGAGTGGAACACATTTCTCCCTCGGAGAGTGGTGGAGTCTCCTTTCTTGGAGGTCTTTAAACAGAGGCTGGATGGCCATCTGTTGGGGATGCTTTGATTTTGAGTTCCTAAATGGCAAGGGGTTGGACTGGATGGCCCTTTTGGTCTCTTCCAACTCGATGATTCTATGATCCCCACTGGCAGTTGTCAGGCCCCAGGAGAGAGGAGGCAACTCAGTGTTGTTGTTGCTGCTGCTTACTGTTGAGGAGGTGAAGGAGGGAAGTGACAATTCAGATGACAAAGAAGCATTTGGTCTAGGCTCCAAAGGGGGGGGGGGGGGGAAGGAAGGTACACTCCATCTGTGAACATTCACCTGTTTCTACCTACTCTGAGCCAAGACCAGATGCTCCAGCATCTGAATGGCCTATACACCAGTAAGCAGCAGCAAAAATGGCTACTACCAGAGCTTAACTGATGCCAGGGTGAGAGGAGGACACAAAAATTGATGAGTGGAATGTTATGCTTTGCCTCCTTGATGTAGGAGGAGTATGATCTTACCCCTTCCGTGGTTAGAGGAAGTGTTGTTGTTGTTGTGTGATTTCAAGTCATTTCTGACTTATGGTGATCCTAAGGCTACCATGGGGCTTTCTTGGCAAGATTTGTTCAGGGGAGGTTTGCCATTGCCTTCCCATGAGGCTGAGACTCTGAGAAACCTAAGCACTCAGTGAGTTTCCATGGTCAAACTGGGAACCGAACCCTGATCTCCAGAGCTATAGTCCAATGCTCAAACCACTATGCCACACTGGCTAGTTGCCCTCAATAATAATAATAATAATAATAATAATAATAATAATAATAAAACTTTATTTTTGTACCCCACATTTTGCCACAGCAATCAAGGCAGCTTCCATTGTTAGCATAAGTAAAAACAGTCCCCACAACAAACAAATATGATAAATAGTTTACTCCTCCTCTAAAAAAGGATTAGTTTTGTCAATCACTTCTCTTTTAATATGTTGTCTGTGTGGCTTAGCCACCAAATGCATTCCTTAAAACACCCCTCAGATGCTGTTGCAATTCAGGTCCCATCTTTCCCAGTGGTCAATGGTCAAGATTTGATGGGAACTATTACCCAACATCTGGAAGGCCATATGTTCCCCTGCCTCTCCTCAAGCTTTGAACCCATGCTCTTTTTAAACTTCTTTTAAAATGTTTTTTCTATACTCCCCTTCATCATACAGATCTTTGGGCAACACACAGAATAAAACAAGCTTGCTCGTTCTCCAATCGCAAAAGCAAGAATAAAGAAGCTGAGACTTAAATCCAGTCATTTTTGATTAAATGTACCCTTTGCCCTTCGAGAAAGATTAAAAGAAGGGGGGAACAGGGGTAGGAAAAGGGTAACAAAAAGAAGAGAATAAAGGCTGTGTGTTGAGATGGCTAGATGGTATTGCTTTTCACAGAGGTGCCCCTCTCCTGCATCATGCAGGTTACACATATAAATGAGCATTAATTAATACAAAGACAGCTGCTTCAATGACTCTTTCTGTTTCACATTTGTAACCTCCTGGCTCAGCAGGTGCTTGGCCTCTCACACAGCTAGGCTGGCTGCAAGCAGTTCCACGGTGGATAAATCATTACCAAAAATGGGGCAGGTTAAACAAATAAGCTCTCCTTCATTTCTCTCCCTGGATTTTAATAATGGGAGGTTCACTTTCATGCACCCTCTCCAGCTGGAGGGAGAGTGCATTTGCAAAGTGAAGGCAGAAGGGGGCGCAGCTTCCCCCTGTGTTGGATCTTTCTTTATGACCCCACATACAGAGAGACAGAGAATCTGTTGTGCACACAGCAACTGTATATATACACAGCAGAGCTAAGAAAAATCTAGAGTGAGTGACTCTCACTCTTACTCTCTTTCACACACACAGAGCTTCCTTGAAGCTGTCATTGGTCCAAGGTTGGCCCTACCATTAGGAAGACTAAGGTGATTACCCCAGGTAGCAGCTCCAAGGGATAGGTCAACAATTGTCTTTGTCAATAAGCGGGATATAAATAAATTTTATTTTTTATTTTTTATTATTAACAATGCACCTTCCTTCCAACCATCTCCCATTGTCCTCTGTTGCAGGTTAGAGCTAAATTTGTCATTTAGATCAGTAGTTCCTCTAGGTAATTTTGAATCCCAGAAGCCCCAGTCAGCATGGCCAAGGGTCAAGGATTTGGGACAATGAAGCCAAAAACATCTGGAGGACCAAAGGTTAGAAACGATTGACTCAGATTGCCTTTTAAGCTAATGGCAGCTGGTGGCTTTCAGCCATATGTAATAATTCCTACACAAAAATTTGTGATGTTTATTACCTCTGTTAATACCTCTGCACCACAGCTGATTGAAAGGAGGTTTTGGGGATTTGGGAGAAAGTTGTCCATTTGCCCAGTGGTAGGACCACTTCTGCTTTCATGGATGTTTTCTTCATCTTTAATGTATCTGGCAATAAGAAAGTCCTAGCATGGAAACAGGCATTCAATCTTTAAAAAGGAAGCATAAAGTGTAGAGAAAATGAAATGTCGTCCTCAGAAAATGGAAACAGAAGCATGTGAAGAAGCAATGTGCCAGTGTCCTCTGAACTTATTGGACTAGGAGGCCCTCAGATTCTACTGGAAAGCTCCAAATTGACTGGGCTGACTGTTACCCATCTCACCCTCCATTTTTAAAGTCCTTTTGAATGCTGCACACAGTGCACTTTGATCATTATCTTGTCATTCTGTCACAATAACCCCTTGAGGAAGGTCGTGTGTCCTAGTTTGCATGAAGAGATTCATTTATCCAAGAATGCACATCCAATCCATGGCTAATGGGCTATTTTGTCAACCCGTCATCTACACTGAAGGTCTGGGGGTGGTGTAGGGTAGAGGAGACATCAGAAAGGGGGATCAGCCTAGACATCCTCAGCAAGAAGGAACTCAAGAAGGAAAAGCAGGGCAACACAACCAGATCAGCAAAGAAGACTTGTGGGCAACCCAGAAGGCTAACCATCATGATCAAGGAGCTGGAGCAATTCCCTTGTGTGGAAAGGTTATGATTGGGCTTTTTTGCATTAAAAAAAGAAGACAGGTGAGTGAGAGGAAACCTAACAGAGGTGTAACCTCCATTTTCCTCTGCAGCCATTTCCAGAATGGTGTCAGGAAAGGAATTATTGCATGAAGGAGGAAATGGATACCACCTTCCACAGTGACCACTAAAAGGATGAGGAGCACTAAAAGCATTCAGATGGCTATGTATGTTAACATGATTCTGGCCATTGTATCTTGGATTATATCTTGGAAAAGTTACCTTTAAGGACCACAACTCCCAGAATTTTCCTGTTAGCATAGTCAGGGATTCTGGGAAATGTAGACCCCCAAAAGTGTTTCTTCAAGTTTTGTTGGGGAATATTACTTATATCACATACATATTCAATAATGAAGTAGGAACTAGGAATTAATCTGTTTTTTCTCCTTCTTCCAGGGGAATAGTAGAACCCCTTGGCAACTGCAACAACAAAGTAATTATGTGAAAGTCCCAATCACCATTGACATGTGTTCTGTTTGTACAGCACAGGCCATGTCACTTGTTTAACAATGCACAGAGCATTGTTCTGGCTGCAGTCATTACAGCTCAAAATTGATATTGCTTATAAAGCAGCGGCCTAGAAGATAAGGCATGTGGCTTTTGCACAATGTCAGGTCTTGATACAATCACCACAAAGGGAAATTAAAACGCCTTGCAGTAGCAGTAAAACTTGAGGTGCCTTAATGGCTGCTCCCAAAGGCAAGGGAGGGGGCAAGTACGCAACCTCTTGGGAGAATGAGAGCAAGAGAGTAAGAGAGCATTCAAAGCTAAAGGGCCCTGCAAATGAAGATATGCTCCTTGTGCCTTCTATCAGGCTCGTGCTTAAGTTTTCTAATGCTGAGACCATGAAGTTTACCTCTGCCTACAAACTCTTGTGGCATTCAGAAACAATAGAATTAAGACCTATCCTTGTGGATGGAACTACATGCCACCAGAAGTACTAAAACTAGACTCTCCTTGCCAAGTTCCCTTGTCCTGTCAGTATGCCTTGGGTCCTTCTCAAAATCCTCTGGTTCATTGTCAAGTTCTCCTAATGACATGTCAAGTCTCCATGGCTCCTTATCAAGTTTCCCTGTTCCTTGTCAAGTCTGCTTGGTTACCATGTCAAATTCCTCTGGACCCCTGTCAAGTTCCCCTGGTTCCTTGGTAAGACCCTATGCCCCCCCTTGTTAAGTTCCATTGGTTCCTTGTCAAAATCCCATGGTCCCTTGCAAAGTTCCCCTGGTTCCTTGTCAAGATCCCATGGCCTCTTATTAAGTTCCTGTAGTCCTTGCTAACATCCTATGACCTCTTGTTAAGTTCCCCTGGTTCCTTGTTTAGTTCTCTTAATGCTTTGTCAGTTTCTCCTGGACCTGTGTCAAATTGTCCAAGTATCATTGGTACCTGGTCAAATTCCTCTGACCCTTCATCATGTTTCTCTGGGTCCTTATGAAGTCTCCCTGGCCTCTTGTCAAGTTCCCATGGCTTCTTGACAATTTCTTCTGCTTTCTAGTCAAGTTTCCCCGACCTCTTGTCAATTTTGCCAGGCTCCTTGTCAAGTCCCCTTAGTCCCATGTCAAGTTTTTGACTTAAGTTCTTCTGACCCCACATCAAGTTTCCCTGGTTTCCTGTCAAATTCTGACCCTTTCTCACACACCCCTGGTTTCTGGTAATGTTTCCCTGGTTCCTTGTCAGATCCCTTGGTTCCTTGTCAGGTTCTGATGTGTCAATACTTGGTCATTCCAGTAGTGAGTTTGGTGGGCAAAAGATCAGTGAGGAGTTTAGTAACCGGGCTTTTCATTTGCCATACATGTCTCTTACAATATGACCACACAT
Organism: Phrynosoma blainvillii; assembly: GCA_026167975.1. Classification (NCBI taxonomy): domain Eukaryota; kingdom Metazoa; phylum Chordata; class Lepidosauria; order Squamata; family Phrynosomatidae; genus Phrynosoma; species Phrynosoma blainvillii. The sequence continues at coordinate 31,029,541 of JANUYF010000006.1, read as the reverse complement.
ATGTATACAAACTTGCTTTAAAGTCTACATTTACATTCTTTGTGGCTTCATTGTTGTTTGCTTGAGTTGTGTTTCTCTGTAAGGAGGTCTTAAGATGTGTGCTTGCTATGTGTGAACCCATGTGAGATAAGATGCTGATAAGGAGGTTTCTCCCTGATGTCAGGAATCTTCCTTCTCTTTCAGGGGGGAAGGAGGAAGGGAACTATAGCTTTCCTGAACCTATAAGTATTCTCTCATAGCTTCTAGAAGTCTTATCTTGGTAAGGTATACATCCCCAACCTGGGAGGGATTTCCTTGGTCTTGATCATGGAAAGGGAAAATGCCAACACCTTGCCCAAGAATATGAAAGCCCATCAGGAGCTAACAGAACAACATAATATTGTTCAGTGCCAGAGGACCATCTGCATGTGAGGCAGTGCAGTAGCCAGCCAAAGGGATAGGAGAACACTGTCTATTTCTGTTTCCACATCCTTTCCCCATCTATTTGTTACCTATAAAGTTCTTGCTTGTCCTCTCAGTGACTGAGTCCCCCCCCCCCCAGTTTATCTTCTGAAGTGAAATTGAGCAGGACCTGAGTGGATCAGGCCCTTCAGCTCAATATAGTCCCAGAAACCCCTCTCTCCTGGAAATAACCAACTATCCAAATAGGATGGAAGGGATACTTATTGTTATTTTTTGCTTGTTTGAGAGGAAATGATTTCTGGCTTTTCAGCAGCATCCTTCATGTCCAGAGTATATGTGCATTCCACAGGGATATAAAGCCTTGACTATTTCATCTTCACATGCAAAGATGAATAATTCAAGTAGTTTTCTCCCTACTGTGAGAGAAAAATATATATTTCTCCTTGGTATTCTTCTTGTATTCAATCATCCTGAAGCACTGAGCAGGAATTATACTTCATAGAAAATAATGTGCATTTTTTTGGCACAAAAAATAGTTTTCTGTGCAAGAAAGTGTTTTCTGTACAGGGACCACATTTTCTGTGTGGAAAATGTGTGTGTGTGCGCACGCGCATGCAAATAAAGGGCATGTATTTCCCTGCAGAATAATTTTCTGCATAACATCTTGGGACATTAAATAGTATGGATAGAATGAATAGGTAAATTTTTTTGAAAACAAAAAATCCTGGGATTTAATTCAAAATTTTAATCCAAAAAGTTTTAATCCAAACTTTCAAGGAGCTACTCAATGTTGAACATATTTGAGGGAGAGGGCTAAGTACCTTTGACAACCCATTTAAACTTTGGACTAAACCTCAGAGTTGATCCACTGCCCTACCAACATGCAAGAAGTTGGCCACCATTGTTTCTTCTCTTTTTATCTGGAAAGCCTTTGATTTACTAAAGCAGAAATGTGTATTCTCCCAGGTGGTGATGAACTGTAACTCCCATCATTCCTTGACATTATCTGGCTCTGGCTGATCAGAGATGGAAAATCCCATCAGCCACAGACAGCTGATGTCAAGGAATTATGGGAGTTACAGTTCGTCACCACCTGGGAGAATACACATTTCTGCTTTAGTGGATGGATGGTATAGCTTGCTGCTTTCCTCTAATTCCTTTGCAATTTTTCCAATTTTTAGAAAAATTTCTATTGCTGCTGTTTTTCCATTGCATTATTACTGGTGGGTTATTTTTCCGCACTGCTGTGTTTATTGTGTTTTTATTATCTGGGCTGTTGCTTTGGACTATATGAAGACAGACAAGATATGACAAAATCAAATATAGTGAAGTAAAATTAAAAAGCCAGGTTTTGGGGTTAGACCAGGAGTGGTGGATTCACACAAAACTGAAAACTTCACTTTTGGGACTATGACTCCCAGGATTCATAAATGGGGACATTGCCAAACCATCTAAGCTTCATAATCATATTACATTGGAGTCTCCCTCCTCTAAAGCTTTACCACCCATTCACTGAATATAATTTTATAATCATGTAGTGTTAAAAGGCCTCTGGTGACAATGCAAGGGAGGAGTTGAAATTACAGTGGAGCAGTGAATCTGCTCTAGTTTCTAGTCTGAATTTTGAAGGGTTCATACAACATGTTAGATCTGATTCCTCAGGCTAAAACCTGGAGAAGACATGAGCCTTCTTATGTTCTCAGAATACTTTTGAATCCAAGTTCTCAGGATTGGCAGGTTAGGTGCATGCCTTTGTTTCTGAGAAGATGGATGTGATTTGCCTCTCCTGCTCAGCTGATTAATTACTCTGCTTCTGGAGTTGCAAGTTGGATCTTTCAATTTGTAGAATTCATTAAACAAGAGTAGCAAATGCTGCTGGGCATGTTCCATGTAAAATAAGCTTAGCACAATCCTTACTGGACATGGACTTCAACCACTTCTAAAAGCGTGGTATAATCAATCCTGTCTCCTGAAGGTCACGGCACACACCATCATGAGGAGCAAAGCACTGGACAAATGAAATCATAGGGTGGGGAAAGGTAACCCCATATCCAGAAGTGAAACTGAATGCCCTTAGGAAGCCCACAAGCAGAACATGCAGTCAGTAGCACCCTCTGCAAAGGCCCTAAATCTCTCATTTCTTAGATTGGACTAACCAATAGGATTTAAGACTTTGGGATGGGTGTAATATATTTGCATACAAATGGCAATTGATTGAGAAAATTGACTCTTATTCAATAATTGATTACATGAGTCTATTGTATATGGAATTAATCAGTAGGAGCCAGGCACATATGTTAACAGTTACAATGCACTGAGCTGTCCCAAGTAGGTCATGGCTGCCCCACTCCAGAAAGTTTACTCCTCACCCAACCCTCTTGTCAGCCTGACCCTTGGTATTATATTTTTAGCTATGTTTCTTCTTGCCTCTGTGCATCCACTGACCTTATGCTTCGCCATGCTGATAAAAGCGAGTTAATTATCTCAGGAAAAAAACACATACACTGCTCCCTCCCATTTTGCTCAGCCTCCCCATGGCTATATATTAATCTTTTGTTAGTTCATTTTATCGAGATCCGAATAAATTGGAAAAGCTGGAGTGATTCATGTACTCTGGATTGCATATTGATCTTGCACACTTTCCTCTGTCAAGTCTCCATCCGTCACAGCAATCGATAGCACATTGGGGTCATGGCTGTCAAATTTGTAGGAGTGAAGCTGGGGCCTTCCTCTTTGGGGTGGCCCTCACTCTAATCCCACATCCAAGGGATGGACAGTGGCAGTTGGCGGTTTCCATGTCAGTGAGGTCATAGTGAATCCAATATGGCTTTTAGACAGAACTTGATGGGAGTTATCCAAGGTGCTGACCCTATTTTGGGGAATATGGGTTGCACTTTGCATAACCTCTTTAAAGTTTGGACTGAAACCCAGAGTGAAGTCACCATGTGAATGTGGAAGTCACCAGTCACTCCTGGAGATGGAGGTTCCAAAAACTAGAAGAGAGAGGCCCTGATCCCATCTTTCATGCCCAAGTTTGTTTGTTTATTTATGTTAATTGCATTAATAAACTAATTGGGATTTTGTTTATTCATGTTAGGAAAATATTTTTAATCCTCTCCTTTTGCTGAGAGGTTACAAGATGGAAAACAGATAAAACAATGTAAACAATTAATCAATTAATCAATTAAAATCAGCAAATAATTTAAGCTAGATAAAAACCTATTAAACAACTCGAGAAACTAAATCAACCTAAAAAGGCCAAAAGAGATAAAAACAAAACAAAACTATGTATGGGCTTAAAAGCAAATTAGCCCCCAAAGTCTTTAATGAAAAGTAAAATGTTGACCTGGTGCTGAAAAGAAATAAATTTTGGTGCCAGTTGGCTCTCCGAGAGGAAGGCATTCCACAGCATAGAATGTCCAGAGTTGAGGAGCACATGGGGGGTTTATCTTTGAGCATGCATGTATCTGTCTCTTCATGTCACCTGTTGATTTATGGTGTTCCCATGAATATCATAGGGTTTTCTTAGGCAAGAAATCCTCAGAAGTGATTTTGTCATTTTCTACCTCTGTAATAGAGCCTATTGATGTTGTTTGCCATCTCTGACTTACAGTGACTCTGTTGGTTGCAAGGCTGGCAGTTTGAGGCCCGGGTGCTGCATGATGGGCTGAGCTCCTGTCACTAGTCCCAGCTTCTGCCTACCTAGCAGTTTGAAACCATGCAAATGCAAGTAGAGAAATAGGTACCACTTTGTTGGGAAGGTAAACAGCATTCTGTGCCAACAGCATGCTGGCCACAGGATCACAGAGTAGTCTCTGACAATGCTAGCTCTTTGGCTTAGAAATGGAGATGAGCACCGCTCCCTACGGTCGGACGTGACTTGACAACCTTGACAATGGGGAATGCCTTTACCTTTTTGAGGCTAACATTATAGGGAAGATTTGTTCATTGCCATTCTCTGAGGCTGAGAGTGTGTGACTTGCCCAAGGACACCTAGTGGGTTTCCATGGCTGAGTAGGGATTCAAACTCTGGTCTCCAGAGTCCTAGTCCAACAGTCAAACCACTATATCACTCTGGCTTTCCATATCCTCTTTTAACTGGTATTAAGTGTCTAATAGGTTGTTGTTCCTCTCCACAGGGAGAGGTGAGAAAAAATAAATAAATCATCACCATCATCATCATCTCTAGCCATGCCCAATAGGTTAGCAGGACTCCCTTGCTGTAGGCCTGAGCCTTTGGATGCCTGATAACATTCTCCCACTGTCCTTGGCTGTACTGCTAACATGTTGTGCCTGCCAACTTCAGGGGCGATCAGCGGCACTGCTGACAGACAGTAGCTTCCCTGCATGTTAAACATTAATAGCTCTCTGGCATTACCTCTGGCTTTCTTGTCACCAGGGATCTGAGCCATGTGTCTCCAGAGGTGTCATGCTATGGTGACACAATTCCTAGGCTCAGCAATCCCAACCATTCTCAGCATGCTTCCAACAGCTGTGATTGTGACCACAAAAGTGACCAGATTCTGGAGGCCACTTTACTGTGTCCCCAAAAGATAAGGGCTGACATCCTATAATTGTGCTTTTGTGTATATCCTCCAGTTGTGCCAAGGACAGTGTAGGTTAATCCTCTGCCATCCCATTTTTTCAACTGCTTTTAATGTGTCCCAGTTTCTTTTTCTTTTCTCCCCTTTCTCTCTTTGCCCTCAGTCTACTTCCATTGCTGCAAACTGAATTCAAAGTGCAGGACTAGTTTGCTCTCCATTAACTCAGCAGGGGAGAGGGGGCAGGGTTAAATCTGACCAATCTGTCTCTGAAGCAAACATACATCTTACCATTTATTGCAGTTTGGGGAAATCTACCTACTAAAACCTTACATCAAATCATAGGAGGATTCTGCAGATATATTAGGTAATCATTGAACAGTGGTCATTAAGCTGGAATGGAAAATTACCAAACAAGTAGCACATAAAAACTATTAATGCTGAACCTTTTCCTCAGATTGTTATTATTAGTAGAAAATGCCTGGTAGTTGATAGTAGGGTCAAAACACTCTGCTAATGTTTAATCTAATTTTATTGAGATTCCTGGGAGCTTTATGGTGCTGGAGATTTTACTTTTTATTTTATCTTATTCAGAATACTTTTTCTTTAGCATGGCTCTACCTTTCTTTGGCCTTGTGATCAACCTATGACCTTTGCCTTTAGCCTCCGAGGGAAAGGGCATTCTACACTGGGGAGTCATAGGTGCAATCTGCACTACAGAAATAATACAGTTTGACACCACCTTAGCTGCCATGGCTCCGTTCTATGAAATTCCCTGATTTGTAGTCTGTTGTGGCACCAGAGTCCTTGGACAGAGAAGGCTAAATGTCTTCTTCTTGTTGTTAATTGTCTTTGAATCAACCTCAACTCATGGAGACCCTGTGGATGAGACATCTCCAAGTCTCCCTATGAACCACTCTGTTCAGCTCCTGCAGGTTTTGGCCTATGACTTCCCGAATGGAGTTGAACCATCTGGTATCAGGTCTTTCTCTCATTCTACTGCCTTCCACCTTTCCTAGCATTATTGTCTTTTCTATTGAGTCATGATGTGGCCAAAGTATGACAGCCTCAATTTGGGCACACAAACAAACACACATTGTATACTGTTGCTACTAGACAGATTTTAAAAAACTGCTATAAATGGGGGGCTGAATGCTTTCTTCAGTGCAGGACTGTTCATTTTGAATGCTGGATGTATGGACCTGCAAACTGTTAAATAACTTGCTGTCTTAAGTTATTATTAATTATTATTATTAAAGTTTATTTCTAGAGCGCTGTCAGTGTTTCTCCTGTAAGCCCTAGCTAGCATAGCCAGAAGTAAGGGACAATGGGAGTTGCAATCCAACTCCATCTGCAGGGCCACATGCAGCCTTTCTCTTAAAAAAACCAACTACATTTTAGACCGATTTAAAAATGAGCACTCTCAACTTGGAAATTTGGGCTCAGACCTAAAAAAAAAACACCACCCAGTTTTATTCAATCACATCCATTTCTTAAAACTGATCACAACAATTTAATAAGATTTGACAAACATTTCCATTTTTGTTTCTCTCTTTCAATCTTCCTGTATTTTTTGAAAAATAATGCAAACCCTGAATTCATCAGATTGGTTGAACTAGGTCTGGATTTCAATTCTGATTGTCTTTAATTTTCTTTTCTTTTCTCTCTCTCTCTCCCCCCCCCCATTTTTTCCTAATATAGTATAAAATAAAAATGGCCAATTTGTCAATTACATTTCCAAAGCCAATGCTAAAAGAACTTGTAGGGTTGTTTAAATCATCCATTTTTAATTTCCCCATGTTTCAGTCTATTGCATTCATGGGATGGGAAAGAGACTGAAGGGGCAATTGACGGTTGCTTTTCCAAATTTTGTTACAGATGTTAATGTGTCTAGAATTTCTCTCTCTTTCAATATTTCTCCCTGTATAATCTTGGCATTAAGAAGGAAAGATTAGCTTCTCCGACTTGCTAGATTTGTTTTCTAATAGAGTAGGCTTTGCCTGCCATTAATGAAATAATAAAGAATTATGCAAAAGAAGCAGCAGCCGGCAATGGAAAGTGATGTGAAAGTCCCCAGACCGAAAAAGAAAGAAAAATAACTCTGAGAGAAAATGAGTTGGAATGGAAATGTGGATATATGCAACAAAAACATCCTTTAAACATAATTAAACATATTATTGCTTTCAATGAGGCATGAATACAAGGGCTTCTTCATTACCAAAGATGCTGAAACTGTTGGGTTTCAAAATAATCAGGGTCCACATTGAAGGGTGCTTTTAAAATGTTGCTTCCATTCTCTCCTTTAATCACTATTTTCATTTTTCATTATTTCCTATTATTTTTCCAACTGTACTTGGACCAATCTACTGCATTTACAATCAACCCTATGAGCCCAATGAAAATTTAAAAGGAGCCATGCAACAGGGAGGGTGATTTAATGGTTGTTTAATGTCCTCAGATGGGACAAAATTGTTGGGAAATTGCAATATTTGTTGCTGTTCTCAGTCTTTTTTTTTTTTTTAAATAGTCCAAATGATGTTTCTGTTGTCTTGGACTGTTTTCTGGCAATTTCCAACATCAGCTGCAACATTTTATTCCTATGTTCAAGAGGGTTTCTTTTTAAATTTGAAACATATTAAAACAATATGTTTCCAGCTGTTTGGTTGCTTGCTTGCTTCCATTTCTTCTAGTTACAGTGGCATAGAGTATAAGTGAAATTGCACTTTTACACTACAATCAAACTTCAACTTTTCCAAGTTTAATTTTTGTGGGTTTGATTAGTCACAAGTTTGTCAGCAAGAATTAAATAGGATTTTTTTTTTTTTTAAGTTTGTGGCCTATTGTGGAAAATCACAATGACACACATAGAAAATGTAAAGGGAATTTAAAAAAGTTTATCAATGCATAAATAAAACCACGCATCCCTGCTTTCCCTTCAACTACTGGACGCAATCTACAGGAAAAGAGATTCCACCTAAACTTTAGGAAGAACGTCCGGATGGTAATTGCTATTTAACCGTGGAATATGCTGCCTTGGAGAGTTGGTGGAGTCTCCTTTTTGGAGGTTTTTAATCAGAGGCTGAATGGCCATCTGTAGGCAGTGCTTTGTGTATTCCTGAATGAGAGAATGTTGTTAGACTGGATGGCCTTTGGGGTCTCTTCCAACAATATGATTCTATTATTAGGAAGAACCTTTTTACTGTAAGAGTTGTTTGACAGTAGATTAGATTGCTTCAGAAGGCAGTGGACTCTCCATCTTTGGCAGTCTTTAAAAAGAAGTTGGATGGCCACCTCTAAGAGTAGTTTAGTTGTGTATTCCTACATGGCAAAGGGTAGAACCAGATAGCCCTGGTGACCCTTTCCAACTCCAAATCTCCATGGTTTTATGTAGCCAATGAGCACAAATATGGTATCAATCCAAGGTACACTGGGTAAAAATATTACTGGTTTTTTCAGACCAGACAGCTTAAGAGGCATTGGTTTAGGGCAGTGATTCCCAAACTTTGGTCCTCCAGGTGTTTTGGACTTCAACACCCAGAAGCCTTAGCCTACTTTGCCAGCAGTTAGGAATTCTGGGAGCTGACATCCAAAACATCTGGAGGACTAAAGTTTGGGATGCACTGATTTACAGAATTAAAAAAGCACTCTGCATACAACCAAAGGCCTCTTACTAATGTCATGGCTGATATTTAAGACCAGTGCAGAGTCTTGTCCATGCTGAGATTAAATCCTCTCTCCTGCCTGCTTGACATTGTCTTCTGAGTATCACTCGAGCAATAGAATTATCATGATGAATTGTTTATCACTTCATCAGAAGAAATTATTTTCCACCAAGGAAATCATACATCTTTCATGAAGCCACTCAAGTGCAAGGTTCCTTCCCCCTACCCTTGCATTCCTCTGTCTTTTCCGAGGATTGGACTCACCTCTGGGAGCCACCAGCAAGGCTTCAGGTGTGCTTCCATTAATTATCAAGGGCTAGTAAATTGCAGGGTAATGAAATATTCTGCTCATTTGTGGCTGGCAATGAGCAACAGCAGTGCTGGAGTGGGACAAAAGGGAGCAATGAATTTCCCATCACAAGGAGAAGGAGGAGAAAGAGGCACAGCACCAGGTAGCTCCCGGTGTGCCTGTCTAGACGTTTGCTTCTCAAGAGCCTTAAAAAGAGTGACCCATTCTCTTTATTTGGGAGAATAAAGTGAGTCACAGATGTCCTTTTGACCCACTAGGTTGCTTTCCTCTGTATACCGGAGTTTAGTTTCTCAAGGGTGGCTCATGGTCTCAGCAAGAGGATGCCATCTCTCCAGAATTTCAGAGTGAATGCAGTTGCCAGGCAGATGGGTTTTACACTCCTTGTCAGCATCAAGCAAGGCCAATGTTAGCAGCTTACCAGTGGCATACAAAGAGTTAATTTGCATTTAGTATACCCTGCTAGATAGTTTAGTTTTTGTTAGATAGGCAGCTGGAAATGGATGCAAGTGGTTGGTGATGGTAGTAAATTTCCCTTTTAACAACTAGTTTGCACAGTTCCTCTAGCTAGTGGGATGGGAGATCAGGCATACCTGTGCATCCTGGCTAACTTCCAGCTAGAAGCTATGCTCAGCTAGTCTCTTTTCAAAATTGGGAAGCTCCTGGCTTTGCAAATTGGCCATCTGAGTGCTGCTTCTAGCCGGAAGTTAGCCAGGATTCAGCCGGGTGGTGGCCTCAGTGGAATTTTGCATGTGATAATACCCAACTTCATCCTGAAAGAGACTTCAGTGCAGCAGGGGTAAGTCAGGTTTTTGAGCCATGTGTTAAACTCCTAAGAAAGAGGTTAATATCTTCTTATTGACTTTCAAAACATTTAAATTCACAAATATGAAACATAGACATTTGTTCAAAAGGACAAAAATAAAGTTTCTCTTTCTTCTTCCTCCCAGCTTCTCCAATTGTCCTCAGCTTCAAACTAAGTTCAAAGTATGCCCCCTCAATATAGTTGGGTTTTTTTTTGGGGGGGGATAGTTAGGAACCTACTACACTAATCTATTTCATTGATTGTGCAATAGCCCAAAATTGCTGCTTGATACATCAGATTGTAATAGACAGATTATGATTGGTATATTTTTCCAATTATGATATGTATGATATCTGTAATACCTGTAATATTTGTAACTAATTCATTGGGCATTCCATTTGAATACTATCAGATCACCATATGGTTTTATGGCTGTTGCTGTATGGACTAGCTGTATAAATTGAGAGGCTAGAGTGATTTGTCTGTAGTTACCAGTACGCTTTTATAAGAACTTATTGTATACAACTAAGATGTGTTTTCTATTTATGTTTTTTTTTTACTTTTAATTTGTGGTGGCCAAATGGCCGTAATAAAGAATGTATGTACTTCAAAGTACAAAAGTAGTTCCCACTCAGTGTGAAGTTGAAGGCTTTCACGGCCAGCATCCATAGTTTTCTATGGGTTTTCCAGACTATGTGGCTGTGTTCTGGAAGAATTTATTCCTGACATTTTGCCTGCACCTGCGGTTGGCATCTTCAGACCTCTGAGGATGCCAGCCACAGATACAGGCAAAACGTCAGGAATAAATTCTTCCAGAACACAGCCACATAACTTGGAAAACCCACAGAAAAGTTTCCACTCAGTTAACTTGGGAGGGTGCAGAGGACAGAGGAGGAGAAGAGAGGAGAGGCAAGGAGGGGACTGAGTCTTGTCCTTTTCAGTAGGCTCAGGAAAAAGCAAACTGCTGCACCCTTTCTTCTTCATGATCAACTTTTACCATCTTGACCATGCTCTGATGATGCTTGGTCACATATGTCCCAGTTTTTATCTCTGAAATGTTAGCAGGGACACACCAGCTTCTTCAGCTTCTATAGCATTAGTTATAACACCCCTCTCTATCTAGTACGAAGCAGGCATTGCCATATCCCCCCTTGCACACTTATATATGGTGCTGGAACGAAAGTTGGAGGTTGGAGTGCATAACCGCAGGCCAGCTTTGTGGCTCGGAGTCCTTATTCCCAGCCGAGCGCAGCCCTATTACAGCTGAGTAAATAACTCCCGCCGGATCCTTGTGTTAAACTGGCTTCATGACCCGTGCCAAAGTGCTCAAACACAAGACGGGATCATTGTGTTAATTGCAATTCTCTTGTTATGCAAAGTCATAAGCGGGCTAATGTCCCATGTTATTACCAGAAATCACAGACGCCGGCAATTCAAACAGAAAGCCTGAGCATGTGAGAGGGAACCAGTGCTGTTACCTTTGGGGGTGACATGCTAGCGGTGCAATGGCAATATGGGGAAAGGCAGAGGGAGATTGGGATGGATGGAGCATTGCTGGAAAATCGGCTATGGTAGATCATGATTGCATTGCTCAGATGAGACTATTACTGTGAGACATAACATTTTTATAGAAATCCAAGCAAGAAAGATATTTATTTTAGTAAGTCAAAACCAACAGGGCTGGCTGATGTTTCCTAAGAAAAATTGTTGTATTGATATACAAATGTAAGCACAGCTTGGCTGTGTTTTAGAATAATTATCAAGGCTGTTTATGCCAGACTTGGAATAGAAATTCACTCAGTCACCTGTGGGGAACAACATCGTCTCGGTGAGCAAAACCAAAGCTTACGTCATTTGAAAACAGATAGGAAAGATGGCTGGTAAAATGTTTCTAGCTCTGATGTGGCTTAGCAAATGATAAACCATATCAGCTCATCTTGGTTTTATATTCTTTATTTATTCATGCATGAATGTATACGCTATACATAGGCTGGCATCCTGTTGGTATCATAAATGTGTGTAAGTTCCCTTATAGACGTGGTTGTACTTTTTTTTACTGGCATGCAATGGGTTATTTAGTTCACAGTCTCATAAGCAGAAGGGGGAAAAAGTCTCTGGAAGTATCAAGAAATTCCAGGGTTGGGTTTTTTTTTATTATTTTGGGTGGTTTGAGTGTTGGACTATGACAATGGAGACCAAGGTTCAAGTCCCAGCTTGCCCATGAAACCCATTGGGTGACTTTGGGTTAAGTCACACTCTCTCAGCCTCAGGGAAAGGCAATGACAAACCTCCTCTGAACAAATGTCAAGAAAACCCCATGATAGGTTCCCCTTAGGGTTGGCATAAGTAAAAAATGATATGAAGGCACACAACAACCACCACCAAATGTGCAGTGTGTGTTTGTGGGTGTTTTGAGGGGCTGCCATTTCTTGGAGGGGGCCAATAAGTCCCGTAATGGTTGCCCCAAGGCTATTGAGCCTAGCCAACAAGATTCAAGTCTATGTGTCGAAGTAGCTATCGAAATCCTGAAAACAGGACTACATTAAATGAAAACAGGACTACATTAAAAGAATCATGATTGCAATATAATACAATAAAATCACTATTAAAATAAATAAAACAATGCATGAATAAGAATATAATAAAATGTGATAAATAAGTGGGTAAAATGCAATAAATCAAATGCAATCAATGCAATAAAATACAATAAAATGCAATAAAAGGGAATGATGAAGAGGGCTGTAGTCCATGGAAACTTCTACTGAACAAAATTCATTAGTGTTTAACAAATGCAGGAAGCCACCAACAACTCATAGAGTCAAAAAGGCTGCTTTAAAAACACGGATGCAGAGGAAGACGGCTCTTCAGTAACACATAAATCAACACAAAGCAGGAGAATTAAATATACGCAGAGCTCAAGTAGTGCTGAACCACTATAATAATGAACCGCTGCTTAAAAACAGTGCTGAACCACTCTGTCTCCAGACTTGGGACTCATATGGTCAGGAAGCCTGGAAAAGGAGTTGAACCCGGCCCTTCTGTGGCCTTTGAATCGTGTTATAGTGGAATCAGGGTTTGCTGGGTCTAAGGGCTGTGACTTTTTAATCGGCAGGAGCAATGATATTGGCAGAGATCCCGTTCAGTGGTTGTATTGTGTCAGTTTTAAAGATGCTAATCTTTGACTCTTTCAACCTCTTGTACTTTCTAAAGTGCTAAGTACACAGATGGTTTAGTAGGAGGAGGAGGAGGGAGAAGACTTAAGAGTTAGAGGAAGATGACATTTGAAGTGGTTAACAATTGATTTTTCTCCAACTTATGGTGATCCCAAGGTGAATTTATTATAGGGTTTTCTTGGTAAGATTTGTTGAGGTGTGTGTGTTGCATTTGCCTTCTTCTGAGGCTGAGAGAGGACGACTTGTTCAAGGTCACTCAGTGGATTCTATGGCTGAGCCAGGATTTGAACAATGATCTCTTGGAGTCTTAGTCCAAGACTTAAACCACTATACTACACTGGTTCTAGAAAGATGTCTAGTTGGTGCCAACAGAGCAGTATATTTGCTTTGGGTTTTAGTCCAAACTTTAAGGGAGCTAACCAAGACATGGAAGATATTTTGGGGGTAGTTTGGACTAACCTCCAGCACCCCTGTGATGTAGGAATCAATTGCTTTAACTACTTGCAAAACAGAAGGACCAAAGACCCATAGCATGCAGAAGAAATTCTAAAGTGCCCTGCAAATGGAACAAGGAAAAAAGAGAGACACTTTTTCACAAAGGAAAAAAACTTTGGGGAGCTGGTTTTGTTGTATGACTGCCAGTAGGATCTTGTCATCACACCAATGTTTCAACCTCCTTGCAAGGAGCAAAGAAAAGAGCAGCAAAAGAAAATGTTAGGAGATGTGAGAAACTTAGATGTGGAAAGGGATGAACAGGCAAGCACTGTCAACATCAGGGATCTGGGGATATGAAGAAGGGAAGAAACGAAGGATGGAAACAGACTCTGCTGCCTAAGAAGCCAAGTTAATATTAGACTGCCCTGTGCTCAGATCATTCCTGTTAGAAGTCTAATATTTGCTGTTATGCTTGATTTCTAAACACAGAGGTAGATTATCGTTCCTTTGGGAGGACTGGTCTTGCTGTTAGCCTTCGTAGATGGAAAACCCAGAAAATCCAAAGGAAGGACTCCCATAGCTGTTCATAGGTAGGACTGCATAAAGGGAGGACAAAAAGGCAGGACACTGCCTGCCATGAATTGTGGTATCCGACACTCAACAACATCATTGTAGGGTAGGCCTGTCTAGGTAGTCAAACCAGAAAACTTACTGACACTTTATTCATTTGTTTATGAACATTTATAAATCTCCAAGGATTTCAAAGTGGCATCCAGCAGGAATAAAACATACAAAAGACTGAAAAAAGTTGTATTTTAAGGATTACAACTCCTGGAATACCCCAGTGAGTTCTGGGGTTGGGCAAGTTCTGGGGAACTGACCATTTTGCTTGTGTTAAGTGCAATTATTCTGTCGAGGGTGATGCATGCCAATATCCCAGCTTAATATCTCAGAATAAGCCTGGTCTTGAAAACAAGTTATTTGCAAATGCTTGGGTGACAGACACCAAATTAGGGGAGAAAAAAAACTCTGAAAGAAATACCACTGCCAGAAGGTGTGGGTAGTATTTTGATGTATTACTTTCCACAAAGCTGTAGCTCAGTTAACTACCCAAACAGGTGTTAGAAAGATCCCTAAATGTGATGCAATCTGTCCATGGCCTGGATTCCCTCTTGGCTGCAGGAAAAGAAAACGTAAAGAATGGAGGCATCTCAGTGTATCAATCACGCCTTAACAAAACAACCAGCTCCGCTCTCCCCTCCTCTTCTGTTGCCTGTGGCCTGGAGTTTTCACTGAGCTGTCACAGAAACAACATTAGCACCAGCTAATCCCCACTTTCCCCACTCCTTAGCTTCCCCACAATATAGCTGTCAAGTTTTTCAAATGGTTTTGAAGATGGGGACTGTGGTGTCTCCTTTCCAAAGATGCTTAGAAAAGCCAGTGTATCAGGACGGATGATACAAGGTGTGGCCAGAGCAGATACACACTATTACTGACCAGTAGGTATGGGAATACAATTTGGTAATCTTTAAAAAATTGTCAAAAATATGTTTTTCAAGTGTTGAGAAGCTCTGGCAAGAAGAATCCTGGACTGATGAGAATTTTCGCAATTGAGGACTTACTCTTTGCAAAATTCATGTGTGGTTGTTTTGCACAGAAAACCACGTGTTTTGCCAGAAAATTAAGTTTTATGCAAATAGACACAATGCTGTTTTCTGTGCAAAACAATCACATATGAATTTTGTGCAAAATAAGTCCCAAACTGGGAAAACTGCATGGTTTTCCAAGCTTTTCTTCCAGTGGAGAGTTGCTAAAACTATTGCTTGCTTTGAAAAGAAACTTGGTGAAGATTCACATCCCCACTGACTAGATATTCTGTCTGAGAGATACTTGTAGTCCAAATAGAAACAAACCCTAGTTCTGGGTGTGGATTGAGAAGACCAGAATTTGGAAAGTACGTTTGAGATGAATGAACAATCATGATTAGACTGAAGCTATTTTTAAGGGAGAAGGGGTAGGACAGAGTTCTTCTGCTCAGAATACAATCCTATTGCCACTTTGAGAGGCTTTAGTATGTCCTTAGTTTCCAGAAATATAGTCATGTTATTCTATTTCAGCATAAGAAGGAAAGGAGGTGTTAGGAAGGATCTGGTAGCACATGTGAGACTAATATATTTGTGCACTCCCATCCCATCTAATGAAGTACACTGGTGTCCATGATACCTTATGCTACAAATATATCCACCTTGAAGGTGCTTTCTATGTATGGTTGTGAAAGCTGGACATTGAAGAAAGCTGACAGGAAGAGAATCCCAGGAAAGACTGGTACATCTCCAGCTGAGAGGAAGAGGATCACCTCATTTGAAATGTAGTGCTGGAGAAAAGTTCTACATACATCATGGACCACAAAATGGACAAGAGCAAATGAAGCCTGAATTGTCCCTTGAAGCCAAGATGACTCAGCTGAGGCTCTTGTACTTTGGACATATCATGAGATGGCATGATTCATTAGAAAATATAATGACACTTAGTAAAATAGAAGGTAGTAGGAAAGGAGCTGGCTTAAGTACCCTAATGGTACCGGATCCCATCTGATCTTGGAAGCTAGGCAGGGTCAGGGAGACTGCCGATGAACACCAGGAGCTGTAGGCTTTATTTAAGAGAGAGAAACTAGCAAAATTGGCTATGAAGATTCCTTGCCTAAAAAATCCTATGATATTCATGGGGTTGCCATAGGTTGATAGGCAACTTGAAGGCACATGACACCCACCCACATAAGAAAAGAGTAAGACCACCTTACTGGTGGACTGACTCCATCAAGGAAGCCACAGCTGCCCTGAGTTTCTTCACCATATCATAATATCCATTCAACCTAAAAGTAACGTTCCAGGCTCTGCTTGATTCACTGTGAAGGAATCCAGCATTGCTTTTCTTTTGACCTGAGAATGGATCATTTGTCCAATTCTCCATATTTTTCCTTAAAAAGAGAAAAAGAGGGGGAATGAAACGGTGTGTGTGTGAGAGAAAAACGGGGGGGGGGGGGAAATCATCCCAATATAACAAATATGATGTCCTAGTGGCGGACATCTGTAATGTGTACATTGTGTATTTTTCTGAGCTTCAAATGATGTTGTGCTTATTATAGGCTTGTTTTTTGGGGGAAGTGGGAGGCTTATTTCCCACTTTTCTCAATCCTTTTTGCTCATTTATGAATGTGATTTTTCAAAAATGAGCAGAAAGAATTGTCTCATATTATATATATATATATATATATATATATATATATATATATATAGTGTGCAGTTGAACTAGCATGGGTCATAAAGGCATCTCATTAGAGTTTCTCTGTGGGCATCTGCCAGTAATGTGGGCAGGGATGTTAACTGTGAGCACGTCTAATCCCTTTTCCCATTCTGATTTTTCTTTCTGTTTCTAGTTATACTTCTAGTGTAGTGTCTTCATGCTCTTCTCTTTCTCCAGAGGCTCTTATTTGTTAAAACACAACAACAAGAAAACAAAACACTAAATGCAATGTTAGTGCTAAGATGGGAGGAAGAAATTCCTTTGCTGGTCAGTGCAGTCATCAGCTGACCCAGTATGTTGCCACTCCAGCCTAAGCCTTGATCCCCTCTCTAGGGGTGTAATTCTTTGCTCATGTTGTCTTTCAATGCAGGAATAAGTAATTTTAGTATTTTTCTTCCTGCTGCAAGGAAGGCTGTGTTTGCACTGGCCAGGATACTCCAGGCTGGGCACCTCTTCCTGGCTACCCTGTCCTGCCCTGTCCCTGTTACCTTGTCCTCCATTCCCCCACCATAGTGGCTGTCTGCACAGCGCAATATGAAGCGGTATATAAATGAAGCTGCTTTGCTTTGCTTTTATTTTGCTTTGGCATCCTGCCAAGCTGCCTGGTTCATCTGCCACTGACACAGGTCACTCAGTTCTGAGGTCAGAATAAGGCACCTAGTGATAAGCACAAGGCTGGACACCTCATTCTGACCTCAGAGTAAGTGACCGGTGGCAGTAGTAGATGTACCGGATGGCTCAGAGGCTCAGTAGTGGATGTACTGGGTGCCCATGTAGACAGCCTCTGTGGCATGAGAATGGAGGGCCCTGGATATTCCCAGAAGATCCAGAGCAACAGGTAACTTATTATGTTGTTGAGTGACTTCAAGTCATTTCTGACACATGGGGACCCTAAGGTGAACCTATCATGGGGATTTCTTGCCAAGCTTTCTTCAGAGGAGGTTTGCCATTGCCTTCTCCCAAGGCTGAGAGAGTGTGACTTGCTTTAGGTCACCCAGTGGGGTTCTATGGTCAAGCAGGGATTTGAACTCTGTTCTCCAGAGTCATAATCAAGTGCTCCAACAACTATCGGACACTGGCTCTTTAAACCATGTTAAGTGTACAGTTAATCCTTCATATCCATGGACTTTTTACCCATGGATTCAAGCATTCACAGATTCCTCTTTCTCTTTCTTTCTTTCTTTCTTTCTTTCTTTCTTTCTTTCTTTCTCTCTCTCTCTCTGAAACCAAACCTTGATTTTGCCATTTTATATAAGGGACACCATTTTACTACACCATTGTACATGGTGGGACTTGAGCATCCATGGATTTTGGTATCCATGGAGGATCCTGGAACCAAACCCCAACAGATCCCAAAGTCCAACTGTATTATAACCTGTTTCAGGTATGGAACGTGTTGGATGTCATCTGGACTGCTCATGGCAAAACAAGGTTTTGGATCATGTGTCATCCAAAAAAAAAACCCATGTTCAAATAAGCTGCAAATTGCAAAGATTTTCATCAGTCCAGGATTCTCCTCATCAGTGTTTTCTCTCACTAAAGAAACATGTTTTTTTCCAACCATTTCCCCAATATTTTAAAATATTCTTGCCATGCCTACCCCACTCTTGCTCAGTACCTCCCCAAGCTCTGTGTTAAAAATGAAAATGAAAACCATTGACTATGCTCATGCTAAACCATCAAGCTGAAATGGTGAAAGGGAAGGAAAGGCACAGAAGAAGTGGAGGGGGCTGCCATTGTTCATCTTATGTGAAAGTTTCAGTTCTTCATTCTTCCTCCTTCTCCAACAGAGAGTCTCTGTCTAGCAACAAAAAAGATTTCCCATTTGTCAAATTGTTGTCTGTTGGCAAACACTAAGGAGAAGGGTAGTGCTATTTGGAGCACCTGGGCCAATCCATCAAGGCATGATTGTGGCTGGAAGCGATGACGGAAATCATATTTTGTGTTATTTATATTTACGAACACCCAGCCCCTTAATTCTCCCTTCCCCTCCCTTCCCTTGTTCTTCTCTGTCTCTCTTTCCAGACAGCCAAAATACTTAGGAGGAGCCTGGCTGGAACCTCTGCTATAAGTACCTGATAAAATATCACTTTAGATAGGGCATCCAATGCATCATGCCATAATCGCAGGGAAAGTGGAAGGGGGTCAGCTCAAAGAAACTAATTTTCCTATCAGTCTTCTGAATTGAGGGGGGGGGGAGTAGACAGGCATCCCATTCTCCCAGCTTTTACCGAGCCGCCGCCGTTGGGTCAAAGATGATTGCCTTCCTCTCCCCTCCTCTCTTCAGACAGTCATGGTGACCTACCACTTTCTGTTTTCTTCTGCTTCCTTTTTTTACTTTCATTCTCCAAAGCACATCAACAAATGCAAATGGCAGGAACCTTTGCTTCTCCATTCAAGGTGCAATGGCTCTGTCATTTTCTGCACTTTCATAATTAGAGGGATTTAAAGCAAACTACCCTGGGTGGGCGGTTACTGTTGAATTCAATTTCCTTCTCTGTGATCATCCAAAAAAGGAGGAGGAAGGACGCTGCTGGAAGATTTGTGAATATGCTGTGTTTATAGAACAACTTTCCAAAGCTGTCTGTCTTGTCACCATCTGCCTTTCCCCCTCTGCACTTTCCATGGCAAGCTTTGAAATCTACCATCGTTTGATTGCTGTATGTGATGCAAACTCTTAGTGAAAATTCGCAACTACAAAAAAGTTGAGTTTTGGCTCTTGGATAAACCAGAGATAGGCAACTTGGTGGGTGTTTCAGGTGTTGTTGGACTGCAACTCCCACCATCCCTGGGTTGTGCTGGCTAGGGATGCTGTTGTTATTACCAGTTTCACATCTAGCAGGTGTTACTAACTGGAGTTTTGAACCATCCATGATTCAGATTCTCTCCCAGAATCTAGGCATCAACAAGGTATTGTTGAATAATGTGACACATTCCAAGCAGTGTTGGGTTTTTCTTTTCTTTTTCGTAATTTTGTTGCTGTGATCTTATCTATGGTGATTTCATTCAGAAGATTTGTCAGTCCATTTGGCGTTGCTCCCAGAGTACCTATAACTATTGGAACTGGCATCATTGTCTTTTCCCAGAGGCACTGAATCTCACTTTCTAGGTCGCAATATTTCATCATCTGTTCCTTCTCTTTGTCTTTGGTCCTGCAGTACTCCATACATAACAGAACCTTTATTTTTCTGTTGTTGTTGATGATGTTGTTATTTCACCTTTTTCCTAACCCAGGACTCAAGGCAGCTTGCAAGGGTCAAAACAGATACATCTAAAATAAATAAATAAATAAATAAATAAATAAATAATATTTACATCATACAAAAGTTAAAAATATAATTAAACCCTCAGCCTTCTGAAAATTTAAAAACAGTTGAAATCATGACTGTTGAAAAAGGAAAATAAAGCCAGCAGGTATAGGCAATGCAGTTTTACGCCCCCCTGAGCAATCAATGCTCAAATGCCTGGTGAGAAAAGAAAGATTTTCACATTCCTATGGAAGGGTAGCCAGGAAGCCACTGATCTCATGACACTGGAGTTTATCGCACCCCAAATAAATCTGATTTACCTCTCCTGGGTTAGATTCAATTATGGGATGCAGTTGGGTATTATTGCATGCAAAGTGCTGCCGATGCTGCTGCCCGACTGCATCCCACCTAAAATCTGGCTACAAGCTGCCCTCGGATTGCCGATTTGCAAGTTCCTGACTTTGCAAATCAGCCATCTGAGGGCAGCTTGTAGCCAGTCAGGCAGTGGCATTGGTGGCATTTTGCATGCGATTACACCCGATTGCATCCCATAATCAAATCTAACCCAGGAGAGGTAAATTGGCTTTATTTGGGGTGTGACAAACTCCTCTGTTAGGCTGCATCTCCATTGCAGAAATAATCCAGTTTGACACCACTTTAACTGCCATGACTCAATGCTGTGGAATTCTGGGAATTGTAGTTTGTTGTGGCACCAGAGCTCTGCTTGGGATCCATAATCCTATGGTGCTCCCCTATGGAAGTGCTTTTCCATTTTGGTCCAATGTGCAACATCTGCATTCAGTTGAAGAGGGTAGAAGAAGAGTTCATCACATATACAGAGGCACACTCTTTGCTGATGCAGTTCTATCTGCTCTTTGCTGAAAGAGATAATAGCGTTAGCCATTCAGTTGTGCAATGTTGCTGTTCAATGCAAGCATCATGTAGAAGAAGTGATGCATAATTCCACACGTGAAGATTCACAGACCCAATCTTGGCCTGTGTTGTTTTTGCTTCAAAAGAATGACTATGGCTACAGCAGGGGTAGGCAACCTTTCCCCTTTAAGGGCCGAGGGACTTCAGCTCCCAGAAGCCTCAGCTATGTTGGCCAATAGTCCCATGTTGACCAATAGCTCCTGGGATTCTGGGAGCTGAAGTCCCTCGGCCCTTAAAGGGGAAAGGTTGCCTACCCCTGGGCTACAGGATCTGTGCTTGATGGCTTGAGTTGTATGGGAGAAAAGCTGGATGGGATAGATATAAGTGCAATCAAGTGAACTAATCCACATACATCTTCAGTGGAAAGTTTATAGGAAGAGATTCAGCTCATTTGAAATGTGAGGCTGGAGAAGAGTTTTGCAGATACCATGGACTGCTCCAAAAGACAAATAATTAGGTTTTACAGCAAATCAAGCCTGGATTCTCCCTAGAAGCTAAGATGACTAAACCGAGTCTATTGTACTTTGAACATATTGTAAGAAGACATGGCTCACTAGAAGATTATAATGCTTGGTAAGGCAGAAGGCAATAGGAAAAAAGGAAGACTGCATTGCAGGTGGACTGATTCAACAAAGGTAGCTATGACCCCGAGTTTGCAAGACCTCAGCAGGACAGTTGATAGCAAGATGATTTGGAGGTCTCTAATTCATAGGGTCACCATAAGTCAAAGTTGACTTGATGACAACAACATCTCCAGTATCTGACAATGGGGCACTAAGAACATAAAATGGCTCCTGGCTGGCTGGGGGAATTCTGGAAGTTGTAGTCAAAAAATAAACTATTCCAAGCACCAATAAATCATCATGACAATGTGTGCTAGCTACGGAAACATCTGACAGTTTTGCTTTGTCTCCCACATTTCTCAGCTTCTTTCCAATTTATTGGGGAGAGGGGAACTGTGTGAATTTTAGCAAGCTCTTCTCAAAAACAAATGGAGAGAAATGATACACCCTGAGCACTTGCCAGATTCAAGAGGTACAAGCTATTCCCAGCATGGAGAGGACCATGTTGTACCTGTCTGAGTATGTAGCTGTGAAAGACAAGGAGGCTCTCAGGAAGGGGAAAATGACAATATTAAATCAGCACTGCAAATATGACTAAACACATGGGGATAGAAAGCCATGACTTGCTCTGTTTTTCCTGGTGTGTGGGTGTGTGGGTAATTTCACTGTTTTTGCCCCCCATTTGACAATGTTTTTGATACCTTTCCAACTATTTTAGGCCTGGGAGAGAGCTGTTTTTCTAACTCAGCTGGCCTTTGGGGATGGGGAGCAGAAATGCTACCCTCCACGTTCCAAATTGGGGGTCATTGTGCCCCTCATTTTCTTAAAATTGCCCATCGTTGCTTTACAGAAGAAAAGAGGAAGAAAACTGGATGCCGAAGGAGGTGATTTTGTATATTTCTGGAAAGGGATCCTCTCTTCACTACAGCTCTGTTTGTGATGTTCCCTCTTCACCGATGCCCTATACAAAATGAAGAGTCGGCCCTTGCTTATTTCTTTATATTCCATGTGTACAGCTGTTTATCTCCAGCTGGGCCCTGCCAGCTCCCCAGCCTTGCCTTGTTGCAATGGGAATGGATCTTTAATAAATGGGCTCAGATTAGTACCGTCTGTGGATTATTTATGCCGGAAGAGACTAGCGGGGGTATGGCATTCCTGTGCAGAGGAAAGAGAGCCAAGAACCCTCCGACTTCTGTGCTCAAAAAATAAGTTATGCAAATCTGGAAATTTTATGCAAATTGGCTTCTTTGGAGTAAATTCTATTCCATTTTGTGTGCTTTATTTGGCAGCAGATATTGTCATGAAAGGGGCGATTGGAAGCAATAAGCCCAAGGGAGGCTTTGATTTTAATACAGAAATCAAGCAGCTGGGATTAGTTTAATGACATGTTTCTTTTGAACATCCAGAACATGGGAAAGGTACCCTTTTGGATGAGAACTCTGAGAATCCCCCAGGCTGCATAGCCACTGACCATGCTAGATAGGGATTCTGGGAGCTGTAGTCCCAAAGCGACGTTTTGAAACTCTACCTAGCACACAGCAAACGCTTAGTGGTTTCAGGTAGGGGTGATAATGGCCACCTTTGGGCTACATTTTATTGTTCAAAAATACCCATAAATTAGCTCAGATCTTGCAAACAAAGTCTTGCAATTAAATCCCTCAGATTTAGCAAAGCTAATTCAATATACAGCAGTATAAAATCCAGTGTTTGTGACTGGGTACAGAGAGACATCCATACAAACAGCATCTACCTCTGTGTATACAACCTGTGCCTATGGCAAAGGACTAATGTGTATAAATCACTGCTTATTGCCTTTATTATGCTTGGAAGTGTGGTCTGTAGTGCCAGAAAAAAACCCTCAGTTTGCACGTTTAATTACCATTACAAATGTGCCTTTCCCTGTTGCATCTTTTCCAGAATATAAAGGCTGACATCTTACGTTGAGGAGAGAGAATATAATGTTATGCTCTCAGAGTTATGACTTGTGGTGTTTTGCAACCCAAAGTACATGTACATATGAATGTGCAATGCAGCTGAATGCATAGTGTGTACAAACATGTGTAGCGTGAACATGCAATGCATACTGCATGCACTACTCCATCTCTGGATCATTAAACTGAATGTAGATGGTCTGAATTAGATAAAAATGTCTATGTGTTTCAGTAGGTGGACTTATGCATGCTTAAGGCACCAAGCATAGTATAGCTTTTTGAGCTGGAAGACCAGGGTTCGAATCCAGGTTTGACCATGTAAACTCATTGGGTTACCTTGGGCAAGTCACACTCTCTGAGCCTCAGAGGATGGCAAAGACAACCCCCCTCGGAAGAAATGTGCCAAGAAAACCCCATGATAGGTTTGCCTTAGGGTTTGCCATAAACTGGAAACAACTTGAATGCATGCAACAACACCAACAACACAGAGGCCAACAGGCTTTTAGCCATAATATAAAATGAGTAGAAATCCCAAAGGATGAATTCACAGGGCTATTTTTCACAGAGCTGTTCTAACCTTCTGCTAAATGTTGCAAATCATGAGCACCAAAGTGAGTTTGAGTTTAAAGTCTCGCAAGATGTCTTTGGGAATCATGAGCTATTTCCTAGTTCACTTTTCTCTTAACTCACTTTCAAAGAGACAGATCATCTGTCCTTGAAGAATGTAGCTGGCTGAACTCAGTATGATCTGTAGGCCACTTTCAAAGTGGTCACTTGAGTGACCACAGCGAAAGTGAAAGCCAGCCCAGGACACAGGCAATGCTTTGAAGGACAAGTAGTCTAAGATTTTTAGATGCTTAAATCAGAAGATCAAAATGGCTGTTCATTCTCTTACAATAAATTTAGATAATACTAGGGGCTCATTGCTTTTGATGAGATAATTCAGGATTATATGCATGCATGTCTTATTTAGATGTTGCTCAAGAAACTAGCTCCTTGTGCAACGTCCAAACGCTTTGTCCCACAAAGCAGCTGTTAAACCCTGGGCACAGCTGCTGCTGCCATTTGATAGCTAGAATCCTATATAGTTGCCCTATGCACATGGAGTGACTTTTTTGGACAATGCAGAATGGATGAATTTGGCTGCTGGTGGAAGAAGCAGGATTCTGCATGCAGAACTGTTGCACCTTTGCAAAATGTACCTAGAATAGTATGTCAATGTGCATTGCACATTATGCAATGAGGTGCACATTTGCTATTTTTCATATGCTGTGTTATGGTGGCATTCACTATAAGGATTACATAGTGCTAGCACAGTGCAACTACATTGGTATATATTTACACTAGATTGAGATGATGTAGGATCTCAGCTACTGCCTGGGAATGTGTGAGAGGGGAGGTGATTTGGACCTGATCACCCTGACTGCAGTTGCAGCTTGTGAAGAAAAAGGAAATTACTCTTTGGAGCTCAAGTCTCTTCCCTAAACTGTTGCACCATTGTCGGGTCATTGTTCCCTCACTTTCCTTGGACATGAAATGGTTTCGGTGGTTCCCCATGAGGAGTGACACCTGCCTTGGCTTCCCTCTCTTTCTTGTTAAATTGCCCAGAGCTACATATGTGGAATGTTATGCCCTGCACACACTCTAATATAGATTCTGCCAAAAATTAACTACCCTTTAACATAGAGGTGATTTTTGTTTCATTTTCTGGTTTTTAAGAAGGCCTCTTTGGAGACTAAAACAGTCTGCGGCAGGCCAAAACCAGGACTGCATTTTTTCCATAGCTCTAAAGAGGGCATACATTGTGGGGGTTGCTGAGGACAGTTTTGTGGCCTCAAAGTCTTTGGGAGCCACACATGACCCACAGGACACAATTTGTTCATGCCTGTTTTAAAAGTACAGGTGAGTGTCGATTTGCATTGCTCCATTTTACAACATTTCACATTTGCAACAACGTTTCTCCAGGCACAAATAAATCAACGTTAATGTTAAAATTTTAATGGGCATAGGAGAGGGCATACCAAAAGAGCGCAGTTCTTACCAGTTGCTCTCAGCCTCTGTACTTCTGTGATGAGGAACTGTTACCCAATGGCAAGCCAACTCACTTCAGTCAAGCTCCCTTAGGGTCAGAAGTCGTTGCATCTTCCAAACTCTCTGGAGAGCACTTGTCCATTTCTCTCTCCTGAAAAAGCTAAGCTGCGGTGTTTTCTGCCTTAAGCCTTTTTAAAATTGATGGCGGGTTGAGTAAAATCACTAACTTTGTGGCCACTTCAGCTTTATTAGAATGCATCTCCCTGGTTTTGAATGATTCCCTATGGAACCGTCTCCCTCCATTTACATCAGTCTTAGGCTTTCTCTGCAGTGGCCAGGATACTCTGGGGGCAGCCCAGAATATCCTGGTCCCAGAGCATAGGGGGACCAGATGTCCTCATTTTCTAGGACATGTCCTACATTCCAACCTTCTATCCAGAAGGAATTCCAAAATGTCCTCCATTTTGAGTATAACTAAGAAGTCCAAATTTATATTTTTATGAATGTTTTTAACTTTCGTTTTGTAATGGCCTACATTTTTATTGAATGATCTATACTTTGCAATGCCTTGTCCTTCATGGTTAGGACATCTGGTCACCCTGCCAGAGCTAGGTGACCCTCCCCACTCCACTTGACCCTCCCTTCCCGCATGGGGGCAGCTGTCTACATGGGTGTCCCACTGAATTGCCTGGCCCGTCTGCTACCACTTCTGGTCATTTGCTTCTGAGGTTGGAACAAGGTGCCCAGTGATGATCACATCTCTGGGTGCTTCATTCTGACCTCAGAGAAAGTGACTGGAGAGAGTGGGGTGCCCTTGCAGACAGCCATTCTGGCACAGGGACAGAGAGCTCTGCATCTTCCTGGAAGATCTGGAGTAAGAGGTAAGTTTTTGAAATTCATATTAAAAATGTTATGTCCTGGTTCTGGGTCTGAATGTGCCAGACATTGTATGGACTGTTTACACCAGAACTAGGGTTTGGGCTGTGCATCATCTAAACAGGATGCTGTTACAAGGGGAGAAATGAACCTTTTGGCTCATGCAGCCAAAGTCCCTGTTTGCATCACAACCCCAGATATGCAACATCAACATAAATAGAACTTTACCTTGAGTCCTGGTGGTGCAGTGGTTAAATGTCAGTCCTGCAGCCACAAGGTTGTGAATTCGATCCCAGGGCTCTAAGGTTGACTGAGCCTTCCATCTTTCGTAGGTCAGTAAAATGAGTTCCCAGCTTGTTGGGGGCAATTGGCTTACAGACTGTAAACAGCTTAGAAATGCTATTGCAATTGCTTCACCTATACTGCAAACCCACTGGCTGAGCAGAAAACTGGCTGTTTTCTGGTAGCAGTGGTTTTGAAGTAGCAGGATGGCAGGGAGGAAACTCTGCCTTTAAATTCAGTGTCTCTTGGTGAAAGTGGAAGACAGCTGATGTGTGAAAACCCAAAGCATTGTAGTTGCTCACTGGATGCACTGAACCGGGTGCAGTGTTTCACTGCTGCTGTCTTCCAAAGGCACAGTGCAAACTCTGTCTTGGATTTTTCTTCTACACCTGCAGAGGGATGATTTCTCCTCTTTTCATTCCCACTAGGGAGTCAGGCCTGTTTACTTGTTTGCAAACACTTGCATGGCAGGCAGTCAAGCCTCTTACATTAATAGACTATTACTGTACCTGACTTTCCTGAGTAGCATGGATGGGCTTTCCATAGGTTAATTAGGCCATATTTCAAGATAATCACGGCCATATATTTCTGTGCTAATTAAGTGGCTTTAAAACCATACCCACACCCTGGTTCTCTGCATCATAATTAAGCCTCTCCTCTTCTTCCCATCATATTCCACAGAACTAGTACTCATAAAGTCCCAAAGGCTCTTCCTTGCCAGGAGCAAATTAAGCCTCACAGCTCTATGGAGTGTATCTTTATATAAATATATATGTATATATATAAAAAACAGAATCATGTACAAATTATTCCGCATGAATATTACATTAACCACCAAAACACTTCTTCCCCCTCATTCTCTTTTGTAACTAAACTTATTCTCAGCCGATGGAGAAAAAGCCCACTCACAAAAGGTAGCAGCAAGCACTGAAATGTGTGAACTGAGAGTTTGGTTTCTCCATGACTGTTTCCAGCAGTGCTGGAAAATTCCTCTTGGCTTGGATGGTTCTTTGTGAAAATGTTTGCTAACTTAGGATGTTATCACACGGGGATCTGCCGCCGAAAACTGAAAATAAACCGGACAAGCGGAAGACTTTAATTTACGGGATTTGTCCCGTTCTGCCTCGTCTGATAACTAAATTCGAATTTAAAAGGGGGTTAATTCGAACAAAAACCTGATCTTTTCAAATCCCCAAAAATCCCGAAAATGAAAAGATCAGGTTTTTGTTCGAATTAACCCCCTTTTAAATTCGAATTTAGTTATCAGACGAGGTGGAACGGGACAAATCCCATAAATTAAAGACTTCCGCTCGTGCCTGTTTATTTCCACTTTCTCCCCGTGACTCCCCGTGTGATAACGTCCTTACTTGTGCTGCTTTCACTTCCCCTTCGTAGCATCATCAGTTGCCCTCACTTGCCCTCCGTGGCATCATCACACAAATGAAGGCTGACATTGTAACCTCCCATTCCATTCTCTGTCTGAGCCCATGGTATGCATGTCCCAAGTAGCTTGGTCCTTATGTCTGCAGTCCCTGCCTTGAATGCCTTTGCACAAAGTATAGTTACTATGGCATATAAAATATAAGCACACTCAATTTCTTATTTTATTTTCTGCAATTTAATTCTTGGATGCCTCTCAGAGTTCTGCTTTGAACCATGCTGTGGAAGCAATTCTATAAATCTTTTGGCTCTTGCTGAACTCTGAAATGGCATGGCTGAGTGGTGAGACTGTGAAAATCTCAGAGGCATTGATTGCTTCAGCCACATACCATATGATGAAAAAGACATTTTTAAAAAACATATAAGATGACAAAAGGAAAACAAAACCAGACTCTGGAAAGGCTTAATCCTGACGTTTATGAACATCAGGTGCCTCCGTTCTGAAAGGAGTGGAAATGATGCATTATGCAAATTTTGCAAACATTGAAAATTTGATCAATTTGGACAAAGGTCAGCAATTTGAATGTGTGCGCGTCCCTAAGCTGAGACAATAAACTGGTTCAATTCATGCATTTGGAATATGCAGAAATGTATTGTGTTTTATCAGAATCACAGATAAACTATAGATATGTGAATAGGAGAGAGAACTGGGGTCCATTAGATCAGACCATTTAGTCCAGGGGTGGAGAACATGCAGCTTGTGGGCTATATGTGATCCTTGGGGCCCCAAAGTGTGGCCCCTGAAGCCCCAAATCACCCAATTTTAGGGTTTTTTTGGGGGGTGGCAGTTTTTCACCCACCCCTTGATAATGGCTTAATCCACTATATTGAATTGCAACTGAATTTAAAATGGTGGCTCATTTCCAGGAGCTGCTCTTTGGTGTCAGAGAAACTCATGGTGGATGGAACTGGTGGGCCAAAAGAATGAAACAAACATCAGCCAACAGAGCCAAAGTAGGTGCCAAGTGCCAGTGGGATTTATGGGAATGCCTGTCTTGGGCAGCTGATTGGGGATGCTAAATGCTGATGCCAGCCTACTGCTCTGGAAACCAGGGAACTCCATTTCTAGCTGGCGTGACCATCTGAGCACAATAACCAGGCAGCTGCTTAGTATGTAATGGCAACAGTTTACACCAGAACCTTTTTTGGTTTTGGTTTTGCTTAGGAAATGAGAAAAGGGAAGACAGGATGATACTGGTGATGATGCTAAAGGGAGAATTTGTTGTTGTTAACTGTCCTCGAGTTGATCTTGACTCATGGCAACCCAATGGATGAGATATCTCCAAGACTACCTGTCTCCATTACTGCTTCTGAAATGCAAAGATATTCACACATCACCTTTCCTGGACATGAGAGGTTTCTGTTGGCCATTTAGCCACAACAGCTAAAGCCCACATGGCCTCTCTTGGCCTCAGTTCCAGGAATGAATGAAATGTTTGACTTGGCATGTGCATGGCTTGTAAACAAACAAACAAACAAACAAACAAACAAAAGGAGTCACTGTGATCCTCTAGGCTACAAGGCATGGTATAAAATGTCAGCCATTATCATTAAATCGCTCCTTGATATTGCCTCTGACTTTTATGTGCCAGGCTTTGTAGTCCCTAACCAGCTGCTGCAGCCATAAAAAGCTTCCCAGCAGCAAGAGATGGGAAAGAGGTTTAGGCAGAAAGAATAGGAAGGGGAAGAGAGGGAGAGTCCAGGAATTTTGGGGAGTGAAGGGGAACTTTGTGTCTGGAGCAGTCTTTCCTTGACTTCTCATGGCTTGGGGTCAGAGCTTGGAAATGTAGGGGAAAGGGACTCATGAGCAATGATTCCCTTGGTGCAATAGCTCCAGGCTCCTCACTGGCTAAGGTGGTGGTGGGGGGAAGCAGTGCCAATGTTGCTTCCTGTTCTCAGCTGCATTGAATAACTGAATAAAAGTTCATTATTCATCTCATTGCAGTTGCAGGACTGGAAATTGATTCAACACATGGAGATGTTTGTCTTGCTTTCTGTCATACTCTCTGATTCCTATGCCACTGCTCCTAGAATGAACAAAGAGGGAGTATGTTTACAGAATTGCCTTAGGGCCCCAAACACTTTTATTTGGCTTTGTTTGGGGGACTACCACTCCCTGAATCCCCCATCCTGGATGGCCTCTTTCAGTCATTATCCCAAGCTCTAACTGAGAGCCAAACTCTGATCCAGGTAGTTGTTTTGATGGGCTCCTCCTTCCTCCTAAGTACGCTAACCTGCCCCTTACCAAGCCCTTTACAGGTAGTCCCGAGCATTTCTCTGGCTTAGTGTCTTCTCTGTTAGTGTATGTTTGTGTGCATGCACTGGCTGAGAACCACACAATTGGCATCAAGACTTCTAGTCCTGAAGTAGGGATGTTTGAATATGGCAGCTCCTCAGGGTCTCTGGTAGTGAGTTAGGGCAGGGAGCAGAGGGTTGCTTGATGTCCTGTTCCACATCCTCCAAGGAAACTATGGCTGGGGGTCTTATGCATATGTAAGTGCCCCTACAGAAGAGGTTGTGGGTTTTTGTCCAGTGCAAATGGTCTTTGTTCATTTCAAGGTTGCAAAAGCAAAGTTGCAGATATAGTCCCATTGCACATGGAGGCACATGGCACATGGATGCAAACAGAAGTGCATTGCACATGGATTCACATTGCAGGATATGTGTTGTGCATGGATGCATAGCATTTGAGTTTACATTTGGCAACCTCTGCAATGACTTCAAACATGGCTGGCAATAGTGTAAGTTGGTGATAGTTCACCTTAGAGTTGCCATGAGTTGGAAATGACTTGAAGACACACAACCACAACCACAACAACAACAACAACAACAACAAATTGGACATCTACTTTTTCAACTCACTATGAAGATGCCAGTCCATTTTTTCAAAACCAGAAGTGGACTTCCAACTATTTCTGGTTGGGATTGTTCATTTTGCTTGTATTTCTGGTAGTCCCTTTGGCTACTGGAGGGCAGCCAAACTAGTCCCCCAGATCTGCTTCAGTTGCCTACCCTGCTCTAGGAAGCAAATTTTTGTTTGTCTCAAATGGGAGTCCTTCCTCTCCCTTTCTTAGCCAGGAAACAAATTGCATTGGTAATAGATTAAGTAAGAAGCTGAGGATTTGTTCTAGCTGAAATGCTGTTGCCCTGGGCAGTTTTAATAAAACGATAATCAAATAAAGACCCAGCTACAATAAATTAATGTGTTTGAGACTTGGGGAGGCAGTTCCTTTTGAAGCAACTGACAAGGATGTAATGAGAGGGCGTATGGAGGGGAGGAGAAGATATAAGAGGAGGGGAGAGGAAAGTTTAACCTCGCACGGTTGCTGTTCGGATCCTGCATCTTGTCTCTGATGGACTTACACCATGTGCAGACGCTGATAAGACCCTGTGTGAAATTGACAGCTTGGCCTAAACTGTCTGCCAACTATTTTTTTTAAACCCTACACATTTCTTTATTGTGAAGATAAAGAAGCCAGCTTGGCTGTGCACAGCTGTACGATTAAACTTTTCATCTGGGGGAGGGATAGGTGAAGAAAAGAAACTTTTCTATTAAATCCACTTCTATTAGTTAATGAGAGGAAGGAAGACACCACAGCCTTATCTCTCTCTCTCTCTCTCTGTGTCCATATAGTCTTTCTTTGTTGAGTGAGAAGAAGGGTAAAGGAAATAAGGAGAGAAAGGAAGCGGGGAACAATGGGGTTTATATTGTTATATGTGGATTGGAATCCTGTTGGTGACTTTAGCAGATAAAATGTCTAACATCCTTCAATAGCAAATTTGGAAGGAGATACCCAATACCTCCCTTTGTGTAATGACCCCCCTGCCTACAGAACCCACCTTTTAACAGAAAAGGGACACCATAAAATGTAATTATGGCAGAGATCCTATATGTTTCAGAGTAATGTAAAAGCTTCACATATGGAACTAAACATGTGGAATTTAGATTGGTATATGTGGCCTGACTTCAGTTCCGTCTTGGCAACCACCCAGTGGCAGGTTTAAAAGAACAGAAATAGATTTATTAAACATGGGATGGGAACATAATAAGCTCTAATACTCTGTTCCTTAAGCTCCTCAATATCATGGGCAGATTTCTCTCAACACCCTGTCAATATCAGTTTTAAACCCTGTTCAATCCAAACCCTGTTGCCTACTCCTAGAACTTAACTGTTGCACTGTGAGAGCTCTTTCATATGATTCCTGGTGGAGAACCAGGGGCAGGATTGGAGAAGTGCCTGGTTATTTTCCCATAGTGAGATGCAGACTGACAATATCTTCCACCCAGTTTCACCAAGTCCTTTGCAGATGTCAATGGATGATGCCATCAGTTAGCAGCTGGTTGTGGATACATAGCCAGATACTTCTCTGATCTCTTCTGCTCTCTCAGCAACAAAATGGTGGTGGAGAGGCTATCATGGCATGGCTGTGAGCTGAGGTGGGCCTTTAGTTGTTGCAGATGGTGGAAATGCATGCCAACATCCATGGTAACCCCAAAAAGGATACAAACACATGCATTAAGGTGGAATTATCCTGTGTGTGAGAGAATCAATATAGGGTAGGGCTTAAGTGTCAGACCAGGGCTGCATCTATGCTGCAGACTTAATGCAGTTTGACACCACTTTAAGTGCCATGGCTCAGTGCTATGGAATTCTGGGGATTCAAAGTTTTGTGATATATTTAGCCTTCTTTGTCAGAGAGCTCTGGTGCCACAACAAACTGCAACTTACAGGAGTCCTTAGATGGAACTATGGCAGTTAAAAAGGGTGTCAAACTATATTAATTCTTCAGTGTGGTAGCAGTCTAGGACTCCAGGAGACCAGAATTCAAATTGCAGCTCGATCATGGAGCTATTATATTCTCTCAGCTTCAGAGGAAGGCAATGGCAAACCCTCTCCGAACAGAGATTACCAGTAAAACTCTGTGATAGGTTTGCCTTAGGGTTGCCATAAGTCAGAAATGACAAGGCACACAACAAGAGCAACAGCAGCAACAATATGTCACTAATAGCACTAATGAGAGCCAGTGTGGTGTAGTGGTTTGAGCACTGACTACAACTCTGGAGACCAGGGTTCAAATCCCAACTCAGCCATGTAAACCCACTGAGTGACCTAGGGCAAATCACATTCTCTCAGCTTTAGAGGATGGCAATGGCAAACCCCCTCTGAAGAAACTTACCAAGAAAACTCCATGCTTGTCATAAGCTGGAAATAGAAGGTAAACAACAGTAACAACCACTAGCATGCCACCCCCAAGCAGCAAGTGACTAGTTTAAGAGCTTTCTAAGCTATAATGGAAACTGACTATTTGTTTAAAAAAGTAATTCTCCACTCCAACTCATCATCTCTGCTGATTCTCTGAGAACTTTCTTCAAAGTAAGACTTATGTGATGCCTGGAGGGAAGGTCTAATGCCCTTCACTCACATGGCTTCCATAAGAGGCCATCTCCTTCTTGGATGAGTGCAGTTCAGTGTCCAAGATAATGGGATCACAGCATGAACTGGACTGCGCACTCTGCAAAAGCATCCCCTCTTGGGTTTCACCATCCCCCTCCACCCCACTGCTAATGGAAGCCAATGATTTGGGAGAAGAGCGAGTGGCCTGAAGGATCTTTATCCATTTGGAGGCTAAGTAGGCCTGTTAAATGAGGCCAGATGGTTACATTAGCTGCGCAAAGGACCGACAAGGCGTTCTGTCCATCACCAACACAGGGGCCTGGGCCCAACCTTCCAATTTTCTCCACAAGCCTTTGACAGCTGCTCCCAGGAAATTATGCTTGCACAGTGTGTCAGGTTAGAGACAGAAAAAGGGAAAGAAAGAGAGAGGGAGAAAGAAAAGCAGCCCCGGACGTCTCTTCTCTCCTTTTCATTATCGATAAACACAAGCTCCCTTTGTCTTCTAAAGCAATTTCATAGCTGGTGCACAAACACGGAGGCCATCAAAGGCGGGATGGTGAGAGAGACAATGGGCAGGAGATACAAGCTCATCAACAAAGAGACACATTTCCATTTTGATAAGAATGCTTTTGCCTCCTGTTGTACATCCAGCATGGCACTCTGTGTGTGCATGTGCACGTCTGCTCTCACACAGGTGAGAGTGTATTTTATTTCCCTCTTTTCTCTCTGCCTCACTGAGAAGAATGAACGTGCCAAGCTGAATGGGATCTACAATAATGTTTTCCCCTTTATTTTGCTCCTTCCATCCTCCTCCCCACCAGATGCTGGGCCTAACAGATCTCTGATAGGTTTCCCAGCCACAGCTTGGCTTTATGTTTTCTCACCCCCCACTCCCTGGTTCCAAATCAGAAGAGAAAAACAGGCTTTATTCTCTCCATCTCTTGCCATTACCTCCCTTTGTGCTGGTACTCATTACAATTACAGCCCACAGTGATGGGGAAGGAGAGTCACACAGGCTGTCAACAGAGCTGTTTGAGCCTTTTTTGTCTGTCAGTGAGGGCTTTGGAGAAGACATCACTGCCCTAAGTGGGGCTGCCATTTGCTTCTGCTCCTACTGAGCCACACAGTGGAGCTGGATTCAGGCAGGGAGGGGCAGGGCTTCATTGCATGGGGTGGTCTATTCCGCATTGTTTCTATGATCCACAGAATCATATGCTCATACAGTTGGGAAAAACACAAGGGCCATCTAATCCAAGGTGATGAGCTATCCAAGGTGCTGGATCCTGCTAGAAAAAATAGGATTCAGCACAATGGACAGTTCCAACAAACCATTCCTGCAAAGCTCTTGTAAAACCCAGTGTAGGTTCACCATTCTAACTACAGGCTACTGCTGGCTACAAGCTCATCTTTTCCAGAGCATGCTGCAGAAACTGAAAATAGCCAAAGTGAGGCAAAGTAGATTGATGGAGGCAAATGTGAACTATGGCTTTGTTTTGGAACAAGAAATAGATTCTGAGCATCTTCATAGTACCCCACTCACCACTAATCATCTGCCACTTGGTAGGGATGAGTGAAGTCAGGAGGAGAATTTAGTTTGGTCTGCATTTTTAAAAATATATATGAAGTGACCTAATTTGCTCTTCTTGGATCAATACAAGGACTGGCAAAGTATGATTCTGGGGTCACATGTGGTCCCAAAGGTGTTTTCATAACCCCGACACCCTCCACTTCCCAATCCTCCAGACTACCATTTTTTCTGGCAAGGAAGGTTGAATGGTATTTTGTGAAAGACTCCTGGAATATGAGTCATAGAGCTGGAAAGGACCTCAAAAGCCATTGAATCCATCCCCCTGTTCAATGCAGACTCTCCAGCTAAAGTATCCATAGCAGGTAGCTGTTCAACCTTTTTTTGGAACGTGTCCAGAGAAAGAGACCTACATCATCTCTCTAGGCAATTGGTTCCATTGCTGGACTGCTCTAACTCTTAAGACATTCCTTCTAATGTTCGATCAAATTCTACTCTCCTGTAACTTCATACCAGTAGACCTGCTCCCTCCTCTTTGTGGCAGCCCTTGAGGTATTTAAAGAGTGCATTTCTGTCATCCCTCAATCTTCTCTTTACTAAGCTGAACATGCTCAGCTCCTTCAACCTTTCATCATATGTTTTGCTTTCCATATATCATATAATCCTTGTTGCTCTTCCCTGAACATTCTCCAACTTGTCTATATCCTTCTTAATTCAGCAATGGAGATCCTAGATTTCAGATTGCAAAGCATAAAGCTCTGTCATATGCTCTATCTGCTCCTTTCTTTCTCTCCCCACTCATCTCTTACTATTTTTGAAGCCATTTTGTACCACACTCCCTGGCCTTTCAGTGGCCAGAGGAGGACAAGGGCATTCAGGCAGTATCTGGCTGGATGCAAAAGGATGGCATCAAACTCCTGGACCTTTCAGAGGATCCTCTGAGGTCCAGGAGATGCTTCTTCATGCATTGTTTGCAGGACCACAGGTGGCTGCTGCCTGGAGACCTCCTGGCTGTCTTTTCCTAGCTACTGAATGACCATGTGAGTGGATCAGGATGTCTGGCAGCACCAAAATACTCAGGTAAGGATTAAAGAGTTCAGTGAAGACAGCTAGCAATGTTCCACCATCCACGCTGGCCAACAAAATACATATGCAAGCATAAGTTGGGCGTATACGTGCATATGTCACAAACAGGACGACAGACATTTTTGCAATAGGCCACCTGCACTATTTAACCTTAAGAAAATGCCAAGCAACAAAAATCAATTTTGATTTTTGAACTAGTCACTTCTGGTTTTGTCCCTGTCTCATCCCTTGGGATAGTCTACACACACACACACACACACACAGGATGGAAAGAGCAGAATTCTTCCCAATGGAGCAGAATCCTAGGGGCAGAATTCCCTCTCCCCTCAATGTTCCAATATGGCCCAGATTCATATGTGGATTGGAACACAACTTTCCTTCCCAGTTGCAGACATATTTGAATATTGTTATGCAGTTCCCTGCTCCCAAATTGCAGAGATTATGAAAAATTGTAGACAAAATGGGTATATTTGGGAACATTATGCACCAAAATGAAAGGGTTAGAAGAAATTGCATCTGAACCGACATATGTGTTCTTATGGAGTTTGTGTATCTGTATATGTGTGTTTGTTTACCTTCAGAATGAAGTGAAACAGTGCAATTTTAACCCAAAAATGTACTGGTTTTAGGAATTAGGATTAGGTACAAACCTCTCCTGTAGGCAGGGATGCTGAAGGAATAAGAGTCAGAAAGAACAGGAAAGTTTTCACTTGCTGGCAAAAGGAGAATGAGGAAGGAGCCATTCTAGCTTCTCTAGGTAAATCTGGGAGTAGCACCTGAGAAGGTCTTTCCCCTAATTTCCACCAAATGAACCTGAGAAGATGGTGGGCCAGAGAAAAGAGCATTTCCCAAAGATTTTAGAGCTTGAACAGGGTCACACAGGGAGATATGGTCCTTCACCCCCATCATTTATTTTTTCTCCTCCTTTTTATGTAATCCCCTCTTTCTTTTTAGCAGCCACTTCTTTGTCTCCACTCCCCCTCTTCTTTCACTCCCTCCAGGCAACCAGAATAGGTCCCATTGCTCTTGCCAGAGGTCTGTACTACTTGGTTGCAGAAGTATTTTGAATTGAATCTGAGGGTCAGATTTGGCCCTGACACCAAGGGTTGCCTGACCCAGTTGTGGTTGAAAAAGAGCCAGAGAGAATGAGCTTCCACAGAGACAGAGGGAGAAAAGGGGGCTATTTAACACCCATCATGGCAAACCTGGCACATTGTCAAGGTAGCAGAGCAGAATTGGAGATCAAAATGCCAACTAAATTAGGGTGCTGTAGGTCACCAAGCAGGAATTGCATGATGGCTGCATCTCTAGCAGAGGTTAAAATGTGGAACAAAGAGAAATAATGACAACAATCGGGAGTCAGTGACCAGAAAGGAAGACATCATAGCAGTGCCTGGGAAGCAGAAGAAATCTTTGCCTGTAATCACTGCTCAGTGGGTCAGATGGAAAATGGAGTGCACGGCATCCCAAATGCAGATGCAAAGGAAGGGCCAAGTGGCTTTGATAGCATTTTCCAGTAAAATTAATATGCCCCAAGTACATGTCAAGAGGGAGAATGCATTCAGGGAGAAGATACAGATGCCTCTGGAACTGTCAGGGTGTGTGTGATGAATATGTGGGATTCACTGAGAGCAGGAATCTGGGATCCTTGAAGATGTCTCAGCCCTTTCCTGCTTCATGGGATTCAAATGTCTATTAATAGCATATGGCATCACCTCCACAACCATCACAAAATGTGTGTGTGAGAGAGAGCGGTAGAGAGAGAGAGATGGAGACAGAAAGGGAGAGAAAGAATGGCTGGAATCCTATTCACATCTTATGCATGCATATATTTCCCCATGGAATTGGTTGGACATTTTCGTCTGCTTCGCAACATCTACATTCAATTTAAGGTTGTAGAAGGAGAGCTGCTTATGTGCTGCCATTTCACATATGGATGTGCATTCACAGCTGATGTGTATCTGCCTTGCTGAGGCTGAATTTAGTACTCCTTCAATTGTGTGTTCCATTGGATATTCAATTGCACATGTTGCCATTAAAAACATGAGCTGGTTAGCACAGCTTCCCCTTCTGCCTAGACCCAGCAGCTGATGAAAGACCTTTCCTTCATCTCAAATACCACTTCTGTGGCCTCAGAGGGAGAGAAGAACAGAGAGGCTCAGCTCTGTCATGCCTAGATGCTAATAGCTGAGGAAAAGCCCTCCAGCCCTCCAAACTGCTATTGCTATTGCCTTGGAAAAAGAGAAGAGCAGCCAGCATCTGCTGGACTTAATCCTTCCCCTAACACCATTCTCTTTTCCTTGTATGTCATTTTTTTTTTAGATTGTAAATCTAAAGGCAGGCAACTGTCAGATTACTCATGGCACCATGTACACTGATGGCAGTATACAAAAAAATAAAAATAAAAATAAGATGATGAGGATGAGGATGAGGATGATGATAACGATAACAACAACTCCACATTCAGAGATTGACATTACACCACCACTTCTCAAGCTATCTAACATGGAGGACTGGTAAATATAATTTTCCCTATGTACCAGGGACTAATACCATATTTGTCCCCATTAGTTACAATTTTCCATGAGCCATCCGGTGCGAGTGCGTTTCTGTAAAACAAAGGAAATCGTTTGGAAACCAGCAACTGATGGCTCTTGGACCATCACCAGCCCAGGGGCAACAACTCTGAGTGGCACTGTCTTACACTGTTGCAGTGGAAGACCTAGAGATTCCTAGAGAGAATACATCTCTAGGCATTTTAGGTTCTCCAGCATGGCTCTATGCTCAATTTCTGTTGGAGCCATACCATAGAATCACACTGGAGGACCTAGCAAATGCCAGTCCCACAGATATGGGGGTTGTACCATGCTCTCACCAGCAAAATGTATTCAAGACAGCAAAGCATCCTGGGAGGTGCATTTCCCATAGTGCTCTGGATAGACAATGGGAAGACAGTGCCTGAATTCCTGCAAGGCATTCAGTTGTTGTTTTGCTTTGAGCTTTCCCATTGGATAGCATGAGTTTAATGAGGATCAAACGTATGCTGCTGGACCTGTATTTTACTCTCTACCACCACCCCCCACCCCACCTCTGTCACCATTAAATGGTCATGTCAAAGGGCCCAGGGCTTGAGCTTGCATTTCAAAGTGTCAGCTGAATGCAGGGGCAAAAGGGAGCAGGTTCCCTTTCTTGCTTGCGGAGATAATGATGGGTAAGACAAGGTCACCCCCTCATGGTCCTTCTGGGCTTACAGCTGTCTTACTGGGGTTACCAGAGGTGACCAGTAATGGCCTGATGAAGCAATAGCAGCCCAGAGGCTTCATTTCATGGAAAAAACTGGGGAAAACACATCACAGCAAATTATTTTATTCAGGGTCCAGAAAAAGACAACACTTCCCTTGGTTCCTTTCTAATTCTCAAACACTGGAGTTTCCTGGGTGGGTATTGTAGTTAAAAACCTAAGCATTGAACTAGTTACCTGAAAGGTGATGGCCTTCTTTGAGCCACCCATACAGATTTCCCATTGCTTGGAATCCTGTTGTTGTCTTACACATATGTAAATTCACCTAAAGAAGCAAGCAATTAAGCATGTTTGCCTGCAGCATAATGGTTGCATTCAATTGAGAGTTGCATGCTGCAGAAGCTGAGTTGTTTATTTTGCAGCACCATTGTCCTGGATAGACTTTGTGCATGGAGGTACATTGCTTGTATGTGCACATTGCACATCAAGTGCAGACACTCAGGTATTTGGGTTGTGCAATGGTTGCCTGAATCTCAACTATAGTGGACCTATTGAATTGCTGCCATTTCTCTACATGTTGATTCACTGCTCCAGAAGTGAGTCAATGGGATTCAATGGATCTTCTCTAGATTGATCTATAGGATTCAGTTCTTGGTACGGTTGAGCAACAATAGTTGGCATTCTCTTGATGTTTTACTTACAAGTTGCCTTATGTTCTATGGGACATATAGAAGAGAAGAAGATCAACATATTTTAAATGTGGTGCTGGAGGAAAGTTCTAGAGATCCCATGCATGGCTAAAAAGACAAATGAATGGGTCCTAGAGCAAATGAGGTCTGAACTCTTTCTAGAAGCCAAAATGACGAAACTGAGGCTGTTATACTTTGGACATAGCATGAGATGATGTGAGTCACTGGAAAATATGATAATATTCAGTAAAGTGGAAGGCAGTAGAAAAAGAGGAAGACTGCATTGCAGGTGGATTGATTCAACAAAGGAAGTCTTGACCCTAAGTTTGCAAGAACAGAGCAGGGCAGTTGATGATTGGAGCTCTCCATAAATTGAAGTCAATGTGATGGAAAATAACCACAAAGTTCCTTTATGCATGTTGTTGCACTTTTTTGATCATCCTATAGCACAAATATTATACTTCTCGTTGTGCATTTTTGGGTGGTATTTAACTACTCATCTGTGCCTTCAAACCAAGGTACTACTTGATTCACTGACATGTGGAAACCGCAGACACATTGGCAGATGTATAATTGGTTGCAAAATATCAGTATTCGGCAGGGGATGGTGTAGTACAAATACCACATAACAACATCGGTGTAACCTTACACAACGCAAGTGTGATGTAGGGTCTTGGCTAATGCCTCTAAGTGCAAAGGCTGTATATCATAATTAATGTGTTATTTTAGAGGTTTACACTATGAAACCACAACATAAGATCTTGGCCATAGACTTAAGGGGATGCCTGGTGGGCAGCGTTCCAAGTGGTTCCGTGGAAGGGAATGGTCACATCAAAATCAGCTCTCTCTATCCCCAGAGCCATCTGGTCCAGCTATTAACACAGACTAAAGGTCTTAACCACAGAGGTCAGGCTGCAGGGCATTGAAAGTCGATTTTCTCAAGCTGCAAATCCTGCTTGCTGTAGCCAAGGGATAAAGAGAGGAATAAAAAGAGAAGGAGAATTATCCCCTGAGTTGGGACTGCAGGGCATTTTAGGGGGTATTTTGATGGATTTATGATCACAAGGGAAGGCTGAGTCAAGCATGAACATGCCCATCTGATGAACAATGGAAGAGCCCTATGTTAATCCTGCAAATCTTGGGAGGGATTGTTTTGTTTTGTTTTAAATAGCTGGGATCCCACATCAAGGAGCTGGGGAAGTTTACACTGAATAGAGTTATGTGAGCATTGTGCCTTAGTGAATAGCAACACACTGCAGAACTGCATGTGCAAAGCATGCACATTGCAATGCTCTATGGAGGTCTGCATGTTCAAAGCTCAATGACACCCCATGTACAATGGCACTCTATATTCAACTCTGCTTCCAAACCTTAAGGTGGATAATGTCATGGCAAAAGAAGACAAAACTGGTCTTAAGATGAAACAATGTTCAGCTGTTGATGTGCTCAGAGGTGGATGGAAAGACTGAAGCTGCACAACACAGATTATAGGAAGATAGAAGACAGCAGGAAAAGAGGAAGACCTCATTCCAGATGGATAATTCAATCAAGGAAGCAACTGTCCTGAGTATGCAAGACCTGAGCAGAACTGTTGAAGATAGAGGGACCTGGATGTCTTTCATTAATGGGGTCACCAGAAGTTGAAGTCACAGCAGCTAACAAAAAGAATTATGACAACATCAATAAGGGGACCTAAGTATGCATCAAGTCACTAAAAGGATGCCATCTGATTTTGATTTGGATTACCAGGTTTTTCTCTCCTTTTGTTTTTAAAACACCTCTTTCTCTAACAGAGCTGCTACCAGGGAGAAGGAAGAAAGAGACATGGAAGACTAGGAATGTCAGCGACCTTTCTCTCCATTCAGAAATGAAACAAAAGAAAACAAAAGTCGCAGAGATAGAAGAAAAATCTACCCATCCTAACTAAACCCTGGCACTATTGTCTGAGAATCGGGATGTATGTAATTGGCCTCTCTTTTGCCTTTTCAATGTTTGGCAGCATTCTGCAAGAGAGCAGTGGCAGACAATAAGAAAGTGCTGGCAGCAAATGCCATTAAACAGATACCTTCCCTTTTGTTAGGGATGAGAGGTTGGAAGTTTAGTTCCTGAAGGCAAATGGATGCTTTCACAGCTTCATCTGCATTGCATTGCATGATCATAGTTATGGCAGGAATGGGGGCACATGTCCAGACTTAGCAAGGGCAGCCAACGGTTCTTGTGCTAGGGATGGGAAAGAGAAGTGTCATGCACCCACTTTGGGTTTTAGTCTGAACATGAGAGGAGGTCTCCAAGGGGCCCAGCCCTGTCATCAAAAGAACCTGCCTTTGAATCCTTGCATATTTAAACCAATTTGTGCTACTGAATTAGGCTTGCCACTTCTTTCTTTCTGAGATGCTCCTTGAGTCCTCATCTTTAAGACCTATATGGCACTCCGGTTCAAGGTAATCTTCTTTGTGCTGAGAACTGTGTACCAATTGAATTTAGCTGGCTCAAAAGATGGAGAGTTTCTTTCCATTCATTCTGGACAGATTTACTTATGCAAATTCATGAACTGCATATCTTGGATGAAAGAACTGCAGTTTTTAAAATTTGAAGGAGACTGTGACAGATTTCCTCATGTGTCTCCATAGGAGATCTTGCAGAAGAAAGTAAAGGTGGTGGGGAAAGTTAGAAAATTGTCTATCAGGCTAGAGACACAGCTCACAAAAGATTCATGAGAGGAAAGGTGGTGAGGAGAAACACCAAATCAGAGCTTGGGAAATGGGCCCTTTGTGGACTAAGCTCCTAGAATTCCCTGGCCAACATGGCCAGTGGCCATTTTGTTAGGGGATTCTGGGAGCTGCAGACTCCAAAAGAAATAATAATAATAATAATAATAATAATAATAATAATAATAAATTTTATTTATATCCCACCCCTCTGTCAGACAATCAAGGCGGCTTACATCATTAAAACTCAGTACAATGTAAAATACAATCTCGAACCGATAAACCCTCCCACCCCTTAAAACAAAATTAAACAGTGATAGAATTAAAACATCATACCTAAAAACAATTCAGTTACATAACAAAGAAGTGTTTCCAAGGTCTCCGACCACATTCTCATTCATTGCACTCCTCTTGGGAGGAGACCATGTCCTCTGCTGCATAAAGGCCTTGGTTATTATTCCAAATCATACATGAAAGGTGATTTCAAGAATGCACTTGCCATTACCACCTCAGCTCCTGCAATCAAAGTAGTGGAAAGAGGAAACTCAGAAAGTAGTTTGAGGTGTCTAAAAATAAGGCAGGTCAACAGGGGAGCAAATGCAGAGACCAGAAGTGGGGGGGAAATGGGCACTTGGCTCCTTTCCCATGGAATGGTGCATCAATGGCCAGTCTTGCCAGCCAAGGATGATGGTAATAGTATGGGCACAGATAATAGGAATGGTGCCTCTCTGGAGGAAGTTGTCTGAAGAAATCCTACTGAGCCCTGATGGAAGCACTCACTGCAAGAGCATCTTTCCCAGAATAAGCCGGTCATGTCCGGATCATATTAATACTCATAAAATCCTTAAGACACATCCCACTGGTAACATGTCAGCCTTTATTAAGTCCCATATCAGGAGCAGCTGGATTGTTCTGCCTTCTGTTGCTTCCACCCCTCCCTTCATGGTAGCTGAGCCATTATTTCACAGCACCCCTAAATCAAGCAAACCTTTTAAAAGGCATTTAGAGAGAAGCAAAGTCGAAGAATATTTCATGTGCCGGCAAAGATCTCAGCCAGACTTCCTCTTCCAGGCAACCCCAAAGGCAGGGTCTTTTAAAGCATGCTGGAAGAATCAGCGTGTTTTCATTTGATTCTTAATCAAAGAAAGCCAATGTACATGGTAGATATATTCCAATATATTGCTGCATCAAATTGTGGTTTGTTTTATTTTAACCTGGGAGGGGTCCTGGCACTTTGAGAGATGAAAAGGGGATGACTGAGGAGACAAAACCTTTCCTATCGCTTTGTCTCCAACCTGGAAAGACACTTCCACAACTAAAATTGCATTCAGCAAACAGAGGCATGTGATTAAAAGGAAAAAGTAGCAAACAGAAGTTGGAATAAAGATGTGAAAACTATTTCATCTTCATGTGTGAAGACCAATAATTAGTTTTTCTCTCTGTGTCAGGAAAAAGGGAACATTCCTTCCCCAATATTCTTTCCATATTTGACTGTTTTGAAATGCTGAGCAGGAATTATTCTGTGCAGAAAATAACACGTGTTTCTGTCCAGCCTGAGCAGGTAATAGTGTTTTCTGTGTGGAAAACCCATTCTCTACATGGGGAAGGGGAGTTTTTGTGTGCTATTCCCACATGTTTTCTTTGGAGAATAATTTATGCCCAACTTTGGGAGAAAAGTGTACAAAGCTTTTGCTGTTCTATTATTTTTCCTGATGGGGTTTCCTGACTGTTAGAAAACCTGTTTTTCAATGTGGGAACACATAATTGCAACTATTCTTCCCATCCCTAATTTGAAAACATCACCTTTTAAAACCACAGCACTCAGAATGCCTTAGCCCTTTTGTTGGTCATATCTGCTAGGGAATTCTAGGGCTGCAATCTTGGATGGCTCAGCCTGGTGCAATAGTTCCACATGCAAACTAAGCTGAGCCATGTGTCACAACATTTCACAACATGTGTCAATGGCTGTGTGCTAATGCATTATGCACAAACACAATGCACAATATGCGGCCACAGTGTGCAATGTGAAATCACAATGTGCAACTGTC
The DNA here is from genome assembly GCA_026167975.1 of Phrynosoma blainvillii. Lineage (NCBI taxonomy): Eukaryota > Metazoa > Chordata > Lepidosauria > Squamata > Phrynosomatidae > Phrynosoma > Phrynosoma blainvillii. Next base: position 30,984,916 of record JANUYF010000006.1, on the reverse strand, counting down.
ATGCTTAACTACAATGTGCAGTGTTGCTGTGTATGCAATCCTGCATCCACTGCTGACAGCAGAATATTCTCTTCCACTATGGGGAATAACTTGTCCTGCATACACAATGCAATTTAAGTAAGTGCATGTCACTACAGAATGTCAGCCACAGTGTGTGTCTGTGTGGGTATAAATTGTGGCTCTTTTGAGGCATGCACATGTCACTACAGGATGACAGCTACAATGTGCGTCTCTGTCTGAGTGTGTATAAATTGTGGCTCTTTTGTGTGTGTTAGGGCAAGAGGATGGTATGCTGCACTGTGAGAAGAGCTTTCTTTACACTCTTGGTTTTGTGATGCAAACAGCAGCAGGATCTTTCAACCAGAGAGGGCCTTCCTTGTTTGAACACAGCCCTTGTTTGGGCCAGGAAGATTTTAAAAAATAGAATGCCTTTATTACAGGGATTATGACTGTAAGTAGGTTAAACTACCATTAACAATGCCAGCTACCTTCAGCAACAAAGCTTTTGCTTGGAGTCATCCAATTCTTTTCCAGTCTAAGTCTCCTCCATCTGTGTCCTCAAGTGAAAAGAAATCCATGACTGAGGGCAGATGTGTCTTGGTTCCCATCTCCAGCAGACAAAAGATGCTGTCTCTCTCTCTCTCTCTCTCTCTGTTAGAGAGAGAAAGAATTTATCTCCTGTTGCAGCTCAAACATATCTATCCCTGTTTTTGTATCTCTGCATCATGGAACAGAGATTTTATTCTTTAAGAAGCTTTGGTTTGTGCAGACTTTTCGTTAAACTGCTCCTGGTCTCCTTGGTGGGGCCATTCAGCTCTTGGAAAAAAAGAGACATTTGGGTCTGGTGGAGATGAGAATCAATTATAAAATGTAAAACCATAAAACACATTGTATATAGCCAAATGGACTGGAATCAAGGGTGTCAGCCCATTAGATGAAGGTTAAAGAAGTCCTAGTTCCTTAAACACTGGCATTTGAGATAGTTCATCCATGAATTAATTTGTTATAGCTTGATGCACTTGAAGGACTACACCCTGAAAACTGACCTGGCAATACAGTACTCTAAACAAATGTGGGTTGAGACAACCATCACAAAGCAATCTCTTGCTTTGTTTTTAGATCAGTGATTCCCCAAACTTTGGTCCTCCAGATGTTTTGGAATTCAGCTCCCAGAACTCCTGAATGTTGGCCAAGCTGGCTAGGGCTTCTGGGAGTTGAAGTCCAAAATACCTGGAGGATCAAAGTTTGGGAGCCACTGTTACAGGATGGACATTTTTAAATTCATTTGTTGAATCAATTTCTTGGTCATCTTTCATTTACACAGACAGACAGAGACACATCGGCAGCATCCTGATTAATCAGGTGTGTGTATGTGTGCCTTCAAGTCACCCATCTACTTATGGTGACCCCATGAATTCCCTAGGGTTTTCTTGGGTGAGGAATACCCTAAGGTAGTTTTGCCAGTTTTGCCAGGGCAGTATGCTTCAACTTTTCATTTGTGTCAACCTCTCTCCATCTCCATAATTGTAACATTGAACCATCCTTCCCTCTGGAAACAGCACAGCTATGAACAAGACAGGATTTTGTGTATTTATTGTAGATTTCACTCTTACCTTTCGTTCAAACTTCAAGGCAGCTAGCAAGTCAATATGCAAGCAACCTGAATCCGGTTTTTACTTCGAGCCAGGGTAGAGGCAGAACCCACAGAAAGAACTGACCCAAAATTTAGGTCCTAAATAAAGAAGATATTCACCTCTTCAAAAGGCTGTTTCATTTGGTGGTCTGGCTATGGCGTTTCATCTTGATCAATGAGAGCTTTGCAGAGAGTTTCATAAGCGTTTATTTCATTTAGAGCAAGGGGTCAACTTTACAAGGCAATTGTCTTCACCAGCCATGCAGTTTCACAGCAATCAATGGGAATTTCATCTAGAAGGTGATCTAACACTAAAGGGACTTTGTGCATTCTTCCATAAAGTTGTCTGAACACCGACTTCACATAAGAAGAACATAATTTTCAACACTTTGAGCTGACAAAGAACTTCTGGAGAAATGGTGCTCAATTCTAAATTTCTGCTGCTCCACAGACTAGAATATGAACAAATGGAATCAAATTACAAGAAAAGAGATTCCACCTAAACATTGGGAAGAACTTTTTTTATTGTAAGAGCTCTCCAAGATTGGAATAGATTGCCTTGGAGGGTAGTGGACTTTCCACCTTTGATCAACTTTAAGCAGAGTTAGGATGGGCATCTTCCAGGAGTGCTTTAGTTGTGTATTCCTACTGATGGGGGTTTGAAGGCCCTTGAGGTCCCTTCCAACTCCCTGAATCTACAATTCTCTTGGAAGCCTCCAGGAGTAGCAATTTACCTTTTATATAGGTTGTCCATCTCCAGCATGGCATAGTGGGTTGAGTGTTGGACTGTGACTCTGGATACTAGGGTTCAAGTCCTGGCTCAGTCATGAAAACCTAGGGCAAATAATAGGGCAAAGGTGACCTAGGGCAAATAATACCCCCTCAGCCTCAGAGGATGGCAATGGCAAACTCCCTCTGAAGAAACTTGCTAAGAAAACCCCATGGCAGGCTCAACTTAGGGTTGTCATAAGTCAGAAACAACTTGAAGGCACACAACAACAAAAACACATCCCTGAACTTTTTAAACCCTCCCCCCCCCCAAAAAAAAAAGAAAAAGAAAAATACCAGATATCAACTTCCATGCTACTAGCTCATGCTACTAGCTTCTTTCTTTCACTTAGGGCTTGAACAGACTGCCAGAAATAATCCAGTTTGAGGCCACTTTAACTGCCCTGACTCAGTGCTAGGGAATCATGGGAACTGTAGTTTATTGTGGCACCAGAGCTCTCTGACAGAGAAGGCTCAGTATCTCATGAAAAACTACAATTCCCATGATTACCTAGCATTGAGCCAGGACAGTTAAAGTCCTCTCAAGTTGGATTATTTCTAGTAGTCGGTTCAGGCTATTAGGGCCGATGCAGATGGCCTATTTGGGGTAGCTCTGGGCCACCCCTGGGAGCAGTGGATCAGGGCTGCGGCAACCACACGGCGTGGCTCCGGTCCTCCTTTTTGCCACACTTAGAGCTGCTGTGGTGGCTCTTTTGCACCCCTTTGGTGCAGCTTGTATGCACGCTCACCAAGAAGGCACCTTGACACCATGTGCCATGCATACGGGCACGTGGCACAGGGGCGAAGTTGGGGTGGAGTCAGGGCGGCCGGAATGTGGTTGCCCTGGCCCAACTCCTCCCCCAGGCCATCCTAAACTGCTGGTCTGCATTGGCCCTTAGTCTCAAAGATGCTCCAAGATCCCGTTGCATACTGATTTTCCAGACTAACACAGCTGTGTCTTTGAATTCTGTGAAGTCCAAGAGTTTGCCCTTTGTCTTAGCAGTTTTGTGTTGACTTGGCCAGAGCCCTGGAAACTGGGAGTGGATTAATATCTCCCCAAATAACTCCACAGAAGTCTATTTACACCCACCCACAAGCCAAAAGGAGGGCCAGAGCTTGCTTTCCTCTTTAACAAAACCTGGATGTTTCCTGGAAATAGGACTGTGAAATATCCCTCAGGGATTCAGAGAATTGAGCTATGGTAATGAAACGGGGATTTACTAGAGAGAGAGAGAGAGAGAGAGAGAGAGAGAGAGAGAGAGAGAGACCATACACTGCAGGTGTGTTTACCTGGAGAGCAGACCCCACCACCCATAGACTGTTTCAGCCCCAGCTTGCCTTGAGCTCTGGAGAGCATGCCTCCTCGTCTTTCTCTTCCTTGGCTCTTCTTTATTCCCCCATCACTGGCTGCCTCCCAACTTGCTGCTGGCCAGTTTTCTCCTGCAGCTGGAGCGATGGCCCCTTCTGAATGAACGTGGGATGTTTCCTGACAAAGTGTAATCCACACTCGTGACCAGGTGTCTGCCTGCTCCATCTGGAGGCTGCTTCAGTAGCTAACCTGGGTGATTTACCAGTGTTTAGACTGGGCATGTTTTGTATTAATGAATTATTGAGCCACAAAAGTGCTGCCAGATCTCAGAAGGCCGCATCTGTCATCTCTTTCTCTGCTTTTTGCCCTGCAGGTATCCACACATCCTTCTCCTTTTCTGAGCCAAGCTATATTTCTTTGCATACGGCATTTGCATCCTCAACATGGGCCAATTCCTCATGCACTCAGTCACCATGGATTTCCCCTTCAACTCTTCACATTCTATTGCATATTCTTTTCCCAGAGATCTCTCTTGTATAATCTTGCCCCCTTAGTAACAGGATAGGGGGACAGTGAGGGTAGGAGACACTTCCATATACATCTATGAAGGCTTTTTGATGTTGAGACACTTTGGTTGGCTTCAGTCCACATGACAAGTAGGAACTGGAACAGCAACATGAATTCTGGCCCGTGTTCAGCCATGTTACCTCTTCTTCATTCTTCTCTACCTATTTAGAAACATGTCCCTTGGATTCTAGGCAGAGCTTGAAAATCCTACCTTGAACAGAGATTTATGGGAACAGTAATGAAGAACTAATTATTCCAAGCTCTGGTTTTAGAATAGCATTTATTTATTTATTTAAAAAAGATGAATACTTTTTCTCTATTTATTATTATTTTTAATAAAAACTTTGCTTTCTGCTTATAAATTGCCTTTGTGCAGAAGAGAGCCTAAATGTCCTGGAGGCACCAGATCCCGACTGATCTTGGAAGCTAAGCAGGGTCAGCCCTGGTAAGTACACTGCTGCTGCCCCCCATCCTAGTGCATGACATGATGATATTCATTATTGTTGTTATTACTTCTTCTTGGGGTTTTCTTGGCAAAATCTCCACAGGGGTTTTGCCATCATGGCTTTTCTGGGGCTGAGAGAGTGTGCATGCATATTTTTAATTTTTTTTAATTTTTATTTATTTATTTATTTATTTATTTATTTTTGGTGCTTTGGCCCCCCCAATTGTCTGAGGGACAGCAACCTGGCCCCCAGCTCAAAAAGGTTGCCTACCCCTGGAATAAAGTGAAGCTATCATACTTTTGACATATCATGAGATGATGTGACTCATTGGGACATTCCCCCCCCCCCCCCAAATAATGGTTGGTAAAATTTAAGGAAGATTGCACAGCAAATGGATTCATGAAATGAAGAAAGTCATGGTCCTGGATCTGCAAGACCTGTTCAGGTTGGTTGATGACTAGGGCTCTTGGAGGTCTCTCACTCATAAATCAAAGTTGACTTGATGGTAAATAACAACAGCAACACACTATCTAACTTGCAGCACACTATCTGACTTCCTATTATGTCACCAAATCCTGGAGAACCCATTAACAGTGGTTGGTGGTAGTAACAAAAAATTTGGGTCCCTTTCTCCTACACAAGAGTAAGAAATTGGAAGCAAGACCAGAATTTTGGGGGGAGGGATCTTGTGACATTGCTCCTTCTTATCTCTGAAAAAGTCAACTTCTGTTAATGCAGCCCTTTCTTCAAATTCCTCTCTCCTCTTCTAGCTTGCTACTGATTTCTCAAGAGGGCTAGGAAGCTTAATTCAAAATGAGATGGAGGAGTTCTCTAAGATACTTTTTACTGGAGTTTTCATGACAAGCGGTTGTTAGTGGCCAGAAATGTTTCATACGCTTAAACAGGTAAGGACACCTTAAATCTGTACGTCTAATATATGATGCAGTAAAAAAAAAAATAATAACCCTCCCAAAGATCATCTCAGAGTGCAGACTCCTGATTTACACCTTGTGCTACAGAGATAATTACATTTCAGGCTGATATATCTAAAAGAGAGACTGGGAAGGTTTTGAAGAATTAGCACGTTTTTCTTTGAGACCCATGAAATCTGAAGCGAATTGTTAATCGTTATTTTGAGGGTAATCAAGCAAACGGTGACAGAGAGAGGGATCGGCTGGGCTGTGTTCCAGATGATTTGGCAAGACAGTGGCTGAAAAGTTGAGGAGTTCAGAAGAGGGCACTCATGGCTCAGTTTTGGGCTCTCTAATAGGTGTTATGTTTTCAAAAAATGGGAAGAATCAACAAACCAACCCAGGATGCATCTACACTACAGAATTAATAGAATTTGACTCCACTTTAACTGTCATGACTCAATGCAATGAAATTCTGGGATTTGTAGTTTTGTGAGATATTTAGCCTTCTCTGTCAGAGAGCTCTGGTGGCACAACAAACTACAAAGCCCTGAATTCCATAGGATGGAGTGATGTGAAACTGCATTCATTCTGCAGTGTGGTAGCAGCTCCAGTCTCATGGGAAATACTTGAAAGAGTTAGGTAGAGATAGCCAGGTGAGCCTAGAGAAGAGAAGATGAAGGGGAGACATGGTAACAGCCTTCAAATATCTGAAGGGCTGTCAGGGAGAAGATGGAGGAGTCTTGTGGCTCCAGAAGGCAGGACTTCCCTTCCAGCTTTGTGATTCTATGGTTCTACGATTCCCTGATTTATATTCCATATACAAATACTAAAGAGATTGGTGATTAAATCCCCTTCCAACTGTATGATTCTATGATTCGACAGTGGGCCCTTTGTATCCACTGGGGTTTGATTCCTGGACCCCCTGTGGATACCAAAATCCATGGATGGTCAAGTCCCATGAAATAAAGCGGCATAGTAAAATGGTATCCCTTCTATAAAATGGCAAAATCGAGCTTGGCTTTTTGGAATTTATATATTTCTGAAATATTTTCAAGTTGTGCTTGAATCCATGGGTAAAGAATCTGTGGATATGGAGGGCCAACTGTATAACCATTTCGCCCAGTACTATCAGCCTGGATTGGTAACTTCCCTAAGCTTGAGGATTTTACTGATCCTTGTTTTTGTCACCCTGATAAATAGGAGAGGGATTCTGAGGGTCCCCAAGCACAGATAGAGACATGCTTTGTTGATGCTCTTGTTTTTGTCTAGACGCGTATGGTCAAACCAGCAGAACAGAGACACAAATGAGGACTCCAAAGCCTCCCACTAGCTTGCCTGCCATTCCCCTCCTGTGCGGTGGCCACCCGGTCCATCATTCTTTCTAATTAGGTACTTCTGACACCTGCCTAATCCTATTTGCCTGCAAGCCTTTTTATCTTTCCTCGTGCTTTTATTGGGGAGGGAATTAGATGCGGCTGGGATGTAAAGAGCATCATGCCAACCCAGCTTTCCTGGAGTTAAGAGCCTTTTGGAGAGGTAAAGTCCAAGTGGGGCTTGGGAAACAAGTCAGCTAAAAGTAATTAATTTTTTTCCCTCTCTCCCCCTCTCTCTTATTTGTTTTAATTGAGTGGATTACGTGCCCTTTGGCAAAGGACTGAGAAAACCAAGTCAGATGAAGGGATAGAAAGGGTGGAGTGGAGGAGAGAAGAGATGGCCCTGGAGGAGCTGAGATGGGTCTGAATCATAGAATTGGAGAGTTTTAGAGTTGGAAGGGGCAGCAAGGGCCATCTTGTCCAACTAAAGCCATTCAACTCTGGTTTAAAGACCTCCAAAGAAGGCAATCTATTACGCTGTCAAACATCACTAACATTTAAAAAGTCCATCCTAATGTTCAGATGGAATCTCCTTTTTTGTCATTTAGTTTCTAGAGCAGCTGAAAACAAGCTTGCTCCATCCTCATATGATATCCCTTCAGATGTTTTAAAGGTAGCCATCCTGTCACCTGTCTTCTCTCCTCCAAGCTAAGCATACTTCATTCTCTAAGGTGCATCCACACTATAAATATAATGCAGTTTGGCATCACTTTAAGTGCCATGGCTCCATTCTTCAGGATCCTAGGATTTGTAGTTTTGTGTGAGACACCAGCACTCTTTGACAGAGAAGGCTAAACAAAAATAATAAAAAATTATTTATTTATAGTGCACCCAATCACAAGGAATCCAGGCGGGTTACAGCAATAAAAATACATAGAAATACAATAAAAATTCAAAAATTAGTCCCTTCCCAAAGACCTTGCCAAATGACAAATCCCAGTGTTCCAGCATTATTTCTATACTGTAGATGTGCCCTAAGTCATTCCTCGTAAGACTTGGTTTCCAGACCTTTGATCATCTTGGTTGCCCTTCTCTGGGGCAGTTCAGGTTTTTCAGGCAACTTTTGCCCAGAAACCATACAAAAAGTTCCCTGAATGCATAAAAACACATTAAAATACCCCCACCCTCACAACCACCCCATAACCTATTCTACACTTCAAACCTTCATTTTCCTCTGTAGTCCCTCTCAAAATGGCAACAGGCAGTGACATGACATCACTTCCTATTGTCATTTTGAGAGGGACTGCATGGGAAAACAATGTATTTGGGATTGCTCAGTTGAGGCTCAGCTTGCAGTCCAAATTTCAGAAGTAGGGAGAGGAGGGGGTGGGGGGTGGGAAGAAAGTCAGGAGAGTTAGGGAAAGATGGCTGAATTGCCCTATTTTAATTTACTATTGCCCTGCAGGCTTCTTATGCTCTTTTTTGCTTCTCTCTGACAGAACAAGAAGATGGAACCAGCTTGTTTTCTGCTTTCTAGAGACTAGAACATAAGCCAATGGATCCCATTTACAAGAAAAGAGGAAGGAAGGACCTCCTGATGGTAAGAGCTATCCAACAGCAGAACAGGCTGCCTCAGAGGGTGGTGAAGTCTCCTTTAAACAGAGGTTGGGTGACCATCGCTCAGGAGGGCTTAGCTGGTAGAGGGTTGGATTAGATGGCCCTAGCAGTACCTTCCAGCTCTATGACACTAACTGCAGAATCAGCACATGCTTAGCAGTCTGTATATAGCACAGAAATCTATATACAATAGAAGAATGAATTGCTCATCCATCAATGCCATTTGGTAAACAAGGCCAGAACCTCAAAGAACAGGGAGGAATTTGGATGAGAACACCACAAACCATCTCAAAGGGCCAGAAAATTAATTAATATGTGAATAAAATCCTATCTAGTCCAGCATAATGGTCCCAGGTTGGCCCACCAGATGCTTCTGAGAAGCAACTAGGTATGCCAAAGCATACTATCTCTTACATCAAATGCATCTGAGAAAGTACACTGAAGTCTACAAAAGCTCATGCTGCCAATTTCTTTCTTTTCATTAGTCTCAAAGGTACTACAAGGTCTCTCTACAAACATACTCTTACAGTAAAGGTAACTTATGGCCATCATGACTAGCAACATTATCCTTGAATTATGCATACTTTATGTTTTTCACTTGAAAATGGAAGATCTAGGCAAGTGTGGGCAAAATGTGGCCCTACAAAAGGTGTTGAACTTCAGCTCCCATCAGCCTTTGGCCAGCACAGGCAATGATGAAGAATTCTGGAGGACTACACTTTATCTGAATAGTAATTTGAAGGAAGAAAGAGGAGGGTACCATCTAGTGTTCTAAGCATGATGTATACCAATTCACCCCTTTGCCACTCTGCCAGATAATGACCTGTTTATATGTTTGTTGAATTTCTATCATCCTTTTCCTCCAAATAGCTCAAGGGAGCTTACATGAATCATCTCTGTCTTACTTTCCTAATAGACACCTTGTGAGGTAGACCAGGTCAAGAAACTCAGTGACTTTCATAGCTTGGTGAAGACTGGAACTTGTCTCTCCCCAGCTTCCAGTCCAACACTATAGTCACTATACCATCCTGCCTCTGTAAAAATAAACCAACAACTATGATGGCATGAACACCAGAGAAAATGGCTCCAGAGGATCAGTGCCCCCAAAGTCCTCCTCAACCTGCATCTCCAATTCACACCTGCATCTCCAATTCACACTGAGCCTGAAGAATTTTTGCAAGAAATCTAACATGAATTTGTCACTTAGAAGTTAATAAAATGATCATAATGAAAAGACCACTCAGCTCGCTAGGACAAGAGGCTGAGAGGCAATTTCCATGAAGCCAACCATTCGTCACTGTCAAAGTTTCCTGCTGTCTAAAACCAATTCCAAAACCAAATGAAGACAAGGTCTGAGCTTACCTACAAAGTGTAACCCCCCTGCCATGGCAAATACATATTCATTCTCCTAAATCAGGTGCGGGAAAAATGTGGCCCTTGGACCCAGCTTTGTGGCCTCTGAAGTACTCCATATTTTTCAGCCTGATTTTCAGGCAAGGTTTGCCTCAAATCTCAGCACACATTTCCAAACATATGAAAATACATGAAAATATCCCCACCCCAGAATCCAAATCCAATATTCAAACCACTATACTTCTCTGATAATTGATAATTAAAAAGAAAATATATATCTTACTATTACTGGAAATCCATTAAGAAATAGAGGAGGAACTGAGGCTGCATCTGTACTGCAGAAACAATGCAGTTTGACATCACTTTAACTGCCATGGCTCAATGCTATGGAATCCTGGGATTTGTCATTTGTTGTGGCACCAGAGCTCTCTAACAGGGAAGGCTAAATATCTCACAAAACTATAGATTCCAGAATCCCATAGCATTGGGCCATGACATTTAAAGCAGTGTCGAACTGCATCTTTTCTGCAGTGCAGATGCAGCCTCTGTTACAGATGAAGAAGACATCCATGTGTTCAAGCAAACACTGGTAGCCATTCTGGAATCCTTATGTATCTCTAATTTTCTCTATCAAAGGTCAGCAGCACCACCATTGTGTCATGGAGAAGAAGAAGTGAGTCTGACAAGAACTATCAGCGAGTAGCTTCTTTGAAAAGACAAGGAGGAGGAAGATACCTGAGTCTATCTCACTTGCATCACACTCAATTGGTTCGTGTTACTGGCTCCATGCCTAGGTACTCCATGTGTCCCACATATTCCTTGGACCACTTAGTGAGAAACATGATGCCAGGAATTTCCAGAGGAATCAAGGCTGGCATTGGAGATGCAGTTGGCTTACCAGTGCCCTGCTTCTCCTCTTCACGGACAGCCAGAGTGGGGCTCATTTCATTTCACTTAAGGCATTCATTCAGTGAATCCCTTTTCACCATGTAAAATCCATTGCAGCCTCCTGATTAATCCTTCCAAGCGCAGACACTTACTCCAGGCCTAATCCTCCTCTGCCATTGTATCACCCTCACTGCTGATTCTCTTCATCTGCTTAACAAATTCTCTCCTTTTCAATAGAACATCCAAAGCTGAACATGCTGAGCATTAAAAGCAAAATCTTTCTCCTGCCAGCTTCACTGTCTTCTTCTTCTCCAGTGGCCTCATTTCTCCATTTTCTTTTTGAGTCACATGAAAGCTCTAAAATATTTTTAACTCCTTTTCCCTACATCCAATAAAAGGACACTGAGAAACAGCCATTAAGTTGATTAGGGATCTCTGTGTAAGAGATCTATTGAGGGAGAGGAAGCTTCCCCTAGGATCCCAGATATCTAGGTCTAGAAACAACAACAACAACATCTATAATTACTTCTTGGAAAATATCCCCCTTTAAAATCTGACTCCAAATCAATACAATATTTACTTTCGCACATTCAGTGTTTGATTAGAGCAGGGGTAGGCAACCTTTCCCCTTTAAAGGCCGAGGGACTTCAGCTCCCAGAAGCCTCAGCCATGTTGGCCAATAGTCCCATGTTGGCCAATAGCTCCTGGGATTCTGGGAGCTGAAGTCCCTTGGCCCTTAAAGGGGAAAGGTTGCCTACCCCTGGATTAGAGCTTAGAAACATTATTTTGGGGGGCTATAATTCCCCAGTTCTTCAATCCAGCAGGGGTATTTATCTGACTTGCTGAATTGGTCCAATAGTTTATTCAGTGGGTCTACTTAGGTTGGGAGAACCAGTTGGATTTAGGCCATAGTACTTCACATCAAGGGGACCTAAATATCCTAAAGGCACCAGATCCCATCTGATTCCGGAAGCTAAATAGGATCAGCTCTCGTTACTACTTGGAAGGAAGACTGCCAATGGATCCCAAGTACTGGAGGGTATATTTCAGAGGAAACAAATGTCAAAACAGCTTCTGAGAATATCTTGCCCAAGAAAACCCTATGGAATTCATGGGCTCATCATAACTCAACAGGTGACTTGAACAGACACATTTCATATCAAACAGATAGTGGTATATAACACTGCTATTGCCCATTTGGTGGATCTGCCTTGGAAAAACATTTGGAAACTTCAGCTAATTCAAGATACCATGAAAAAACTTTTGATGAGATGAAGGATTTGTGGCACGCTGAGGAAAGGCATGAATCAGGGCTCTCAGTGGCCTGTCTTTGGCATTTTGCTTCTGGCATCCCTCTCTGTAGTGTAACCCTCCTCCAGTCAACCAATCTAAAGAGAGTTCATGGGGCAAGTCTCTGAATCAGGTGATGGTGTAAGACCACAAAAGCCATTTTTGAGTTCCATTTCCCATTATCCCACAGCTTAGAAAACTTGCTTTTTTGGACTACAATTCCATCTGGCTGTGAGATTCTGGGAACTGTCATCCAAAAATGTAACTTTTTCCAAGCTCTACTTCAGCTGTGCCTCAGAGGGCAGTGAGAAAGACTGTTGCCTGGATCACATTGCTAGACTTCTCTGCCCATGAGGTTTATGGTGCTTCCACTTTAACCTTCATCCATTTCAGAACATAGCTTTATTCCAGTGATCTGTCAATGTTCAGAGCATATGTGGAACAGCTGATGGAGGATCATACCCTGGCAATGTGATAACCAAACCTTATACACAAAGGATGGGAAGATGTGTGTGGGGGGGAAAGCTAATTTCCCCCATGTCTCCCTGTGGGGCACACCTACCCTCCATAGCAAGCCCCCAATATCTCCATTGTCTTCTTCAGTCCTCAAAATTGCAATGGGAAATGACATCTCACTGCTTCCTGTCACCATTTTGAGAAGGGCTGTAGATGAAAACAGTGATATTTGGGTGCAATGTAGGATTCTGGGGGTGCTTGTAAGTGTGGATTGGGGCACTTTCCTGGATTTCAACACATTTGGCAGCTTTTTATGTAGCTTTGGGCAAAAATTGCACCCAAATAATGCCAATTTTGTTTTGCAATTTTTGGGGGTTGGCATAGGGGTGGGAGGGGCTGGTGAGGGGGGCTCAAGGGACTAAAAATGTGGTCTGGGGGCTGCCTGTGACCCACCTTTGTTGCATATTTTGCCATTCACTGACATCATACATCCCTATGATGCAGTAAGGTGACAGATGAACGGTCCCATGAATATCGACCACACAAATTGGCCCCCACATTCTCGGCGACATTAAAGAATGGCTTCCCAAAAACCCAGTGTCAAATGAGATGAAATGCACCCTGCTCAGAACAAATTAAAATTGATCCTGGCTTGTTTGTTTTATCTGCTGTGGATTCTATCTCAGCTGGGAGATTACGTACTGGTGGGATCGGGGTGGCCGTAAGGACACGGAATCTAATTAAGAACATTGGCCAAGGGTTTCTTCCCCCTCCCATCCCTGGCCTTCAGCCCGTTCTTGCTGAGGAGGCCTCATCCATCATCTGAGATCGGGTAAGATTCAGCAAGCGGAGGGAGCATCAGACTGAGGAAGGCACAGTCTTTTCGCATCATCCCCCAAGCTCTTTTCAGTGTAATTAGAATAATAATGATTTCAGTCTGTAGCCAGTGCTTGGTAAAAGTCTTCCAAGGACTTTTGTTAAACTTATGGGAAATACCACTATTTCTTCCTTTCACAGCCCAAACAACCCAGATCAACTCTTTTCTCTTTTAAAAACGTATTACCTCCCCCAAATCTAGTGTCCTCTATCTGTGTTGGGCTACAGCTCCTACCAGCTTAACTTTCCCCAATGTGGTGCTCTCTGAAAGTATTGGGCGACAGTTCCTATCCTTCCCAGCTTAACCTAGAGATGGTAGAGACTCCAAAGACCATCCAGTCCAACTCCATTCTGCCATGCAGGAAGACACAGTCAAAGCAAGCCCTCCCAACAGATGGCCATCCAGCTCCTGTTTAAAAGCCTCCAAAAAAGGAGACTTCACCACCTTCCAAGGCAGTGTATTCCAATGTCAAACAGGTCTTATCATCAGCTGATAGGAAGAAGATCAGCTCATTTGGGATGTGGTGCTGGAGAAGAGTTCTGCAAATACTATGGACTGCTAAAAAAACAACAAATGAAGGGGTCTTAGAATAAATCAGGCCTGAATTCTCCCTAGAAGCCAAGATGATGGAACTGAGATTCTCGTACTTTGGCTGTATAATGAGAAGACTCAGTAGAAAAGATGATAATGCTAAGTGCAATAGGGAAAGAGCTGCCAAAATGTGCTATCTGAACCTGTAAATTAAGTAAGAAGATTCTGGACTATGATAGTCTTTCTCTGAAGATGCCAGCCAAAGATGCTGGTGAAACATCAGGAATAAACTCTTCTAGAACATGGCTACATAGTCCGAAACCCCCCACAAAATAACTATGATATTATTATTAGCTATTTGCTGAGACTTGTGTCAGGCTTCTTTGTGTACTAGTGAGTTCCTCCACTGAGCTCATCCTCTTCAAATTAACTATATGTCTTGCCTGGGATCTCACTCTGATCCTGAATAGCCTATTCCAGACTTCATTCCAGATCCTGCTTACTTGATCCAGATTTCTTTTTTTAGGAATGATTGGATAATTACAGCCAGGGGCCATTCAACCCTCAATTTGCACCCAACAGGTTCTCAAACCGGTTGGGTCAGTGGTTCTCAGTTTTGGGTCTCTATTAGTTCCAGGATCCACACCCAACACCACCAACAGTTAAGGATTCTGGGAACTAAAATCCAAAATATCTGGAGGACTAAAGGGTGAGAACCATCAAATTAGAGGACACCAGGTTAGTAAATCACATATTCCTGACCAAAGACCATTGGAAAGCATTTCTACGGTATTTTGACACTGGCTGGCCATTTTACAAAGCATGAATAAATGTCAAGTTTTACACCAGGGTTTTCATTTCTCTGTCCTGTCCTCAGTGTTTGATGTCCTGTCCTGCAAATACCATGGTCTGATCTTGACATAACACTTCCCCATTTTTAAAAAGTAAACTTCCCAACGGAAATGTTCCATTTGCTCCCTAAATTTACTTTGATCTCCTTTCCGAATGTTTAAGCTCTTCTCATTGTATTGTGGGCTTGTAATCCTGTTTTACATCCTGCTGTCTATCTCCAAATTTTTGTATAAATTTGCTATTCGACATGACATTTACACAGCACTAAGGCAGCGCCTGAGTATTTACAAGAGAAGGAGCTACAGTGGAAAATCAACACCAAAGATGGCGTGGGGGGTGTGCAGCTGCTGTTGGATGAGGAAGCCTGACATGACTTAGTTTAATTTGTAAGACTGTTTGGATAGGAAGAGCACTCTTTTAAAAACAACCCCTCCCCTTCGGCTTTGTTTTCCTATGCACAATCAGGACAACCTCCAAGAAGCTTGAAAATATACTTGTTTTGCTCTGCCTGATTTTAAAAAAGAGTAAGTGAGTTGGGAAGAAGAAACACAGCATCGAACAGCTTGAACAAATACAGAGCAGAATGTGACAGCTGTAGCTGATGGATTCCAAGTCATTGGTGTGGGTCGCTCCATTCTGAGTTTCAGTCCCATCTTTAAAGGCTCGATCCAAGGTGCTGAA
This sequence comes from Phrynosoma blainvillii, assembly GCA_026167975.1. NCBI lineage: Eukaryota > Metazoa > Chordata > Lepidosauria > Squamata > Phrynosomatidae > Phrynosoma > Phrynosoma blainvillii. Next base: position 30,969,421 of record JANUYF010000006.1, on the reverse strand, counting down.
CTGTATCCTCCCAAATAGGTTAAGCCACTTGGATAGCTCCTTTAAAATTCAGACTAACATCCAGATTGGATTGACAACCAATAATAATAATAACAATAACAACAACAACAACAATAATAAAAGTTTTATTTCTAACCCGCCCCTCTGCAAAGCAACCGGGGCGGCGTACAACAGATTAAAACAATACAAGAATAAAACACATCACCAAATACCCCCTAACCCTCCCACCCCTTTAAAATAGATTAAACTAAAATGGTATTAAAAACAGCATCAGACAATAAAATCATAAACAAAACAACAAACAATAGCAGCTAGGGGTAAGAGAACAGATTAACAAACCAGATCATCTAGGAAAAGAGCCGGGAGAATTATTCCGGGAACCAACTGACATAGGAGACACCAGCCAGAGTATGGCATAGTGGTTTGAGCACTGAATTGTGATTCTGGAGACCAGGGTTCGATTCCGCACTCTCCTGTGGACACCCACTGGGTGATCTTGGGTGACTCACACATTGTCAGTCCCAGAAAATCCCATGATAGTTTTGCCTTATAAATCAGAAACAGCTTGAAGGTACACAACAACAAAAGCCATCACTGCACAGTAGAGCCCTTAGTGGTGAGACAGAGTTGCATCTGAAGAAGTAGACTGTCTATGAAAGCTTATGCTACAACAACTTCTACATGGTTAGTCTCAAAGGTGCTACAAGATCCCCTTGCATGCTGTAAAATGAGTTCAATGTGCACTCAATTAACTCAGAAGGGGGATAGGGAGGAGCAGACAGAGTCTTACCCTTCCCAGTAGTCTCAGGCAAAAGTAAACTGCTTCAACCTCTCCTAGCTTGTGCATTCTTCCTCATTAATATCCTTTGCCATCTTGACCACACTTGGCTATTGTTTGGCCATGCATCTGGATTTCAACAGTGAAATGTTGGAGGATAAGTGGCTGGCCGCTGGACTCTTTTAGTTAGGAAAAGATATATCGGACTTGGGCTGATGCTTTCCTTGGGCTCCCTGTCTCTCATGAGCTGTGGTTTAATTGTTTACTCTGAGTGTTGTTTTTATCCCTTGGCATTGATTGCTGTCTTGACCTCCTGACACAACTCGGTTGGTTCCACTCTTGATGGAGGCCAAGAGCTTTCCCATGATAATTATGGAGTGGTAAAGTTCAAAGGTACACCAAGGGCCATTGAGTCCAAGCCCCTGCCAGTGAGGGATCAGTACCTGTGATCTGTAGGTGCTATGAAGTTCAGTGTAGATACTAAGAACTTCACCTTCTGCTCTTGCTAGTCAACAGGGCTGGACCTGCTTAGCAATGGACTGTCTCTGTGTCACAGCTATAGATATTTCATACTATTTTAATTGCTATGGCTCCGTCAACAGAGTCCTGGGATTTGCAGTTAGAAACTGTGTGCTGTCATTCAGGGGAGTGCATTCTCTAGCCAAGAAGTGTAAATACCTTTGCTGTTGTTGTGTGCCTTCAAAGTCATTTCCAACTTATGGCGACCCTAAGGAGAACTTATGGGGTTTTCTTGGCAAGTTTCTTCAGAGGGGGTTTGCCATTGTCATCCTCTGAGGCTCAGAGAGTGGTACTTGTCCATGGTCACCCGGTGGGTTCTAATGACAGAGCTGGGATTTGAACCAGAATCTCCAAACAATTGGTCTCCAGAATCATAGTCCAATGCTCAAACCATTACACCACGTTGACCACACTACAAATACCAGAATTCCATAGGATGGAACCACAACACTTAAAATGGCATAAAACTTCTACAACTTGGTCATGCAGATAATATCAGAGTCTCATATCCCAGCCTGCATCTACACAGCAGAATTAATGCAGTTTGACAGTCCTTTAACTGCCATGGAATTCTGGGGTTTGTAGTTTGGTGAGATATTTGGCCTTCTCTGTCAGATTGCTCTGGGTGCCACAACAAACTACAACTCCCAGGATTCCATAGCATTGAGCCATGACAGTTAAAGTGGTATCAAACAGTATTAATTTTGCAGCATGGCAGCCACATCAGTCCTCTTCCTAGCTGACTCCTATAGTTTCCCACAAGGATCCTGGACTAGCGACTAAGCACTTCAGGTTAAAAATGGAGTATGATGGCCTATGGCTACACTCTCTGGAACAGAGCCAAAGCAGGACAGAGAGAACTAGACCTCTCACTAGACCTTCCTTTTACCACTGTTTTCTTGATGGAGTTGCTTTCCCCAAGGTTTTAGAGTTTATGGACACTCATAGATATTTTAAAAGTAGCATACTCCATAGCATTTTACAGATAAAAATCAGGACATTTGTGGGGCAAACAACATGAGGGTATCTTTAAGATGGCCAAACCTCTTAATAAGGACAAACCTAGGCAAGGCAGCAGCAGTTTGCCTTTGCCGGAACCTACTGGGAAGCCAAAATTCTGCCCACTCCTCCCCACTCCTCCTGCTAACTGAATGCAAGCTACGTACATTTGCACTTTGAACTGTTTGCAGCAACTGAAGCAAGCTTAGGACAAAGGAGGAGAGAGAAACTGGGACATTTTAAAAATGTTCAAAAAGTTGGATGACAGAGGATTAAATGCGACTGTCCCTGAGAAATCAGGACAGCAGGGAGGTATGTGATAAGTCTGGGCATAATGTGTCCCATGATGTTCAGCCCCTGGACTCCACTTTTGTGACACCAGTTTTGCTTCACCCCAGTCCCTAAAAGCACCCCTAACTGGGTTTTTAAAATGGCATGATTTGGGGGCAACATTTGCTCCCAAACAACACAAAAAGACCTCCACAGTGTGTGAAAACACATGGAAATATCCATGTTCCCTCCCCACAAAAACCCTAGTGCCCTTTACTACCCCTCCTGTTGTCCTCTGGCATCCTTCTCAAAATGGTGGCATGGAGTGACACAATGAGAGGGACTCCAGAAGAAAATAGAGACATTTGGTCTTGCTGGGTGTGTGTGTGAGACCCATAAGGTTGTGTGAAAGAGGAGGAATTGGCCCTTGGCTACCTCACACTTGCCCAGCCCTATTGGTTTACTCTTTTAAATCCCATTTCAATGGTTTTAGAAAAAATTAACCCCCCCCCCAAAGCCCTGTTTTATAGGCTTGCTGAGTGAGCACGGTAGGAAGAAATAACGCTCCATGTGTTGGGTTGTATCCCTGACCCTTCTCTCCCCATCCCACCAAGCAGCCTCTAATAAACAACCAGATAAATGCATTCAGATGGTGGCATAATGGAGAGAAAATCCAGGGGCCTAATGAACGGATTGCAAGGGAATGTAAAGATGAGTTATGGCTTCTCCTTTCTGAAAACTACTTTTAGCTTTAGAAATATTGCTCCTTGCAGAAAGGGGGGGGGAAGGAGAGAGGGTGGAAAAAGCAGTATATAGATTTCACCGGATAGCCTTATGAGCACGCACCCAATACAACTGTCGGGCTGAAATTGCTTCATATATCATCGGCCAACACCAAGCAGATAATGGGAAACAAGTTCTGATCTGGGAGCGATTATGGTTGCTGATTTGGAGCAATGATGGGCAGAGTGGAGCATCCCCGGCTTGGCTCTCTCAAGCCAAGGTTGACCTCCCATGGCTGAGATTAATGACAGGTTTGCATTGACCAGCTCCGATGAGGTGTCATTATGATGGAGAAGCCGTCAAAGGAGTCAATCAACTTTATCTCTCACTTTCTTTCAAACGAGATTGTCTCTTTTTCTTTTCTTTTCTTTTCTTTTCTTTTCTTTTCTTTTTATTCCTGCTGGAGGGATGTGTGTGCACCGTATAATATCTCTAGCCCGCTGTCAGGAACATGAATTGCATAGAAAATTACCCCTCCCTAGCTGGGAAATCTGTGGTCAGATGAGTTATCAAAACCTAGACACTCGCTGGAATGGGAACGCAGAGGGAGGACATGATTGGCTCATTTATTTTAATGTCAGCTTGCTCTTTGCCACCTAATCTGATGTGATATTCAAACACTGGGGTAATTTCCCACTGTATGGAAGGCTTTAGCGTGTTGGTGTTGGCATTTTTCTTTTGGTTGCTCTTGCTGTTGCAAATAAAATAAAATAAAATAAAATAAAATAAAATAAAATAAAATTGCAGGTGCTCTTTTTACTTTGCTAGTGCAAAGGGGGGGGGGGAAGTTGTGAGTACAGATTTTGAAGAGGCTCAGGTATGGATACCTCAGGCTTGGAAGAAACACATAGGTGGGTGGCTTGAAGAGCTGAAGATTGCAGAAGGTTAGCTGGAGACTAGTTAGTTTCAAATGACTCCTTTGGTGGCCGTTAAGGCACTCCGTCTTTGAGGCAGAGAGGGGAAAGGAAGAGGCTTTCTCCTTTAAAATCCCATTTTGGAGATGATGGTAAACGTGTTTATGAAAGTCTGTTTTGAAAAAGAAATTAAAAACTGAAACGGAGGAGGACCCATTGCAGCAAAGGGTCATCTAGACTGGAAGATGGTATGGTATGTGTGTGTGTAAAACAAAATGAGAGCATTGGCCTCCCATATGAATTGTGCCTCCTCCCAGGAAATATTCTTTCCATCCTAACATTTCTAGCTTTGCACTAACTGAAAACTTCCATTGAGAATGTAGAGATATAATTTAGGCATCCAAAGAAAAGGGGCAGTCCTAGGAAACATGAACACAGCAAACAGAAGAGTTTTAAATGTTAAAAAAAATACTCAATGTTTCACTGTCTGCAATTTTCACTGAAGGAAAGAAAAATCATTTGGGGAGCAGAATTCTTATTTGGAGGGGCAAACCCCCCTGCCCCATAGCTACACCCTGGTTAAATAAATAAATAAATAAATAAATAAATAAATAAAATATCGGGAGTTGTACCTGTTTGGATTGGGATTTTTTTGAATACCCAAACAGGGAAGCTGTTGTCCCAGTTTAGGTTCTGTGGATTTCTGGGTAGAGAAATAGTGTGTTCTAGTGGTTTGAGCACTGACGTACAACTCTGGAGAACAGGGTTTAAATCCCTGCTCAGTCATGGAAACCCACTGGGTCACCTTAGGCAAGTGACATTTTCTTAGCTTCAGAGGGAAGCAAAGGCTAACTCCTCTGAACCAATCTTGCCAAGAAAAGCCCATGTCACCATGAATGGGAAATGACTTGAAGGCACACAACAAGATGAAGCTAGGGCTTTAGAAACCCAGGGCTGAAGATTTTAAAATAAATCACAGGAGATCCTGATATCAGTAGGAGTAATCACCCATGTTAGGATCCATTTTCTTCATTTTTCTTGTGCTGCTGGGTATCTTCTTTTCCAACACTCTGCCACGCAGGAATACACAACTAAAGCACTCCTGAGAGATGGCCATCCAACCTCTGTTTAAAGACCTTCAAAGGAGGAGAGTCTACCACCCTTTGAGGCAATCTCTTCCACTGTCAAACAGCTCTTACAGTCAAGAATCTCTTTGTCTTGTAATTTGAATCCATTGGCTTGTGTTCTAGTCTCTGGAGCAGCAGAAACAAGGTCACTCAGTCTTCTACATGACATCCCTTCAAGTACTGAAATATGGCTATTATATCACCTTTTAGTTCTCTCCAAGGTAAACATACCCAGCTTGCCATAAGACTTGATTTCCAGACATTTGACCAACTTGGACACCCGCCTCTAAACACGTTCCAGTTTATCAATATGGACCAAAGCAAAATAAGTGGGACTACTATTTCCCTTTAGCTGAAAACTGTGCTCCTATTGATACAGCCTAAAATTGCATTTGTTTTTTTGGCCACTACATCACACTGTAAACTCATGCTTAATTTCTGATCCACAAAGACTCTTAGATCCTTTTCATACAGTTATAAAGCCATGTGTCACCCATCCTATATTTCTGCTTTTCATTTCCCCCCCTGCTTACATTTATCACTGTTGAAATTCATTTTAAAAAAGTGTTTACTCTCCATATATTTTAGTTTTGTCTGCTTTTATTACAGATGGTATGTATCCAAGCGGGGGAAAAGACAGGCAAGCCAAAAACAGTTTGTGCTGAATGTTTGCTGGATCTGTTCAAGGAGTGCTGTGCATTTGCATCATTCTTCATCGATCTACATTCTCTTCCTGCTTGAGTAGGAGTGAGATTGGAAAATAAAATAATATAATAAGAACTGGCACTCTAACTGTGGTGCTGATGGACAGCTCCATCCCAGCTTGTGCATTTTGGTTATTAAATGCCAGTGAACTCTGGCTGGTGCTGATGGACAGCTCTTTGACCCCTAATCCAATGTGGGGGAAAGAGATACCAAGGCAAGCTGTTTACAAATGGATACAAACCAGGCAAAAATGTGTTTGCATCCTCATTTGCTTCTACAGATGGAAGACACAAGTAAGCAAACATTATCTACTGGGCCAAAGGATTGCACTTGTCAATTTCCATGTCAATGGACAAAAGCAGAGAACTGGGGTGGGGGAGATAATGTCATAGACAATTCCCCTGGGGCTTTTCACACTACCCAGTTATAGTGCTATGGCTTCATCATGACTGCCATGATGATCTCCTGTGGCATCCTGGGATTTTCAGTTTATTAAAGGGGCATCTAGGCTTTTAGAGTGTCAGAATGCTGCAGTGGTTTGAGCATTGGACTATGACTCTGGAGACCAAGGTTTGATTTTCTGCTCAGTCATGAAACCCATTGGATGACCTTGGGCAAGTCACATCCTCTCAGCCTTAGGGAAAGGCAATGACAAATCTCCTCTAAACAAATATTGCCAAGAAAACCCCAGGATAAGTTCACCTTAAGGTCGCCATAAGTTGAAGGTGTAGCCAAGAGTCCTTAGGGGAATTTTATTAGCTCAACTATTGCAAGAGGGGGCTGACTACAAGAGCCCAAGAGATTGCCCTCCCAATGTTTATACCAAGAGACCAGGGGGTTCCAAGGAATGAAGCTGAGACTGATGTTGGTAGCTAGCTAGTTTATTGAAATAGGGGAAACACATTCACAGAACATCTACTCACACATACACTCAAGGCTCAGGAAAATCAGGGTTGGAGTTTCGAACAGAATGCAGGCGTTACTAAGGGTGATGCTTACCAAAATGTAGACTTCCTCCGGGAAACGAATGGAATGCGAGGTGGTGGGGGACAAGTCTTGCTCCGCAGCCTGGATTTGAGCAGACTTGCCGGTAACTAGCTTCAAGGGTCAGAGTGACGTGGAGTCGTTTAGACCAAGAAGATAGCACACTGACAGGCCAAAATCTGAGGTTTATATAGGGCCAAACGGGCCCTGGGGTGAAAGGTGATAATTGCAATGATGGCACCCTGCTGTATAGGGTTACATTGTGTTTGGTGGTCTTAATCCGAGGGGCCCATTTCCTGGGGGAATGTTTGACTAGGTGGCACAATGCACCTTCTGATGGGTGGGGGCGTGTGAGACTGGGTGGCACAATACAAACATTACACCTTTGATGGCTGAGGGTGCTTGTGGCTGGGTGACACAATACACCTCTTGATGGTTTGGATGATCTCAGGAAAATTCCATCTGCAACTCTCCTGGACTATCTGGGGGTTATGTATGCCTTAAGGATTAAGGGTGGCTTGCCCAGGCCATGGGCGCAGAGGACCTTTGGCCTCCATTTCCACTGCCAGAGTTCATCTGGAGGTCATCAGGGAATTCCTCATTTTTTATAGCAGAGGAACTATGGGCAGCATGTGGGGTTTTTCATATTTTGGACTATGGGTAACAAAGGCACACATGATTTGAAGGCACACACCCAAAGCAATCAAGGATTTTTAACCAGGATTCAAATTCTGGCTCAGCCATGTAAACCCACTAGGTAACCTTGGGCAAGTCACACACTCTCAGCCTCAGCGAATGGCAATGACAAACCCCCTCTTGCCAAGAAAACCTCATGATACGTTTGCCTTAGGATCACCATAACACAACAGCAAACAACAAATGGAGAACTGAGACTCCAGTAGTTCTGAAGAGGAATTGTTTTTCCTGGCAACCCCAGAAAAAAATTAAAAGGCCATCCTAGAGAATCAAGGAGTCAACTTTATTGACAGAGATGCACTTGTGTGCTACACCCTGTCAGACTAGTATCTGAGCAAAAAGGAGGCCCTGAGCTTAGTGCACCCTCATATGGCATCTTGAAGGTTGCTCAGTCACTCATACATTGTTCTATCCAACCAACATTTCCAGCAGATATTTTTACTATCTTTCCCTGCCAGGTGACTAAACCAGCCCCTTATACACTCTTTCCATATAAACCTCTCAGTTCTCATTCCTTGCTATCAGAAAGCCATTACGTTATCATGGAGGTGCTAAAATATGCTGGGTGTAACCTTTGCTTTGTCAGCTTATTTGTCTGCAGGAAAGTCCATGAAATGAAGCTTTTTCTAAATTTTCCCAAACAAACCCAATAACCCAATAAGCCTTCCCCTTTGGTTGCAGAGCAGTTCTGCTGTGAAATGCTCTCTCCTTGTGCAGTTAGGTTTGCAACGAAATAGTGGCTGGCAACCTCTCCATGAGTTATTCAGCTGTATGTCCAGTTTATGTTTGCATAAGTCAATTTTTGGTCATTGCAGAGGTTGGAATCCTCTGCCCCTTTCATGCAACAGCCAAAATCACCTGTAAAATGACTTTTTTAATGTTGCCAGCTCCTAACACAGCCATCCAAAGAGTGATGGAGAGCAGGGGATGTCTAAGGAGTGTCTGGCTGTGTCCCTGTAGCCAGACACACGTTCATGACACCTTTTTCTAGGGCTTCCAGAGGACCCTTGGGAGGTTCCTTCATTGCCATGCCTCTGGCTATAGGGACATAACCAGATGCTTCTCTGACATCTCCCTGTCCTCACTGGCCCCTATATGACTATGTTGGGGCTGGGCAGCATGAAAAAGAAAAAGGTGGATTTACACCAAAAGGAGACATAAGATATGGTGTTGTTCCACCTGGAACTTTTATACTACATCTCCACAATGTAGGATTTCAGCCATTGTTTTCTGGAAATACCCAGCCTCTCCACACGTACCCTCCCATGATGCCTTTATAAACAAAATAAAGTGTCCAGCATAGTGGTCTGAGGGTTGGACTAGGGCTCTGGAGAGCAGGGTTCGATTCTCACTCAGCCGTGAAACCCATTGGGTGATCTTGGACAAGTCACACTCTCTCAGCCTCAGGGTGCTATGGCCAATTTCCCCTGAACAAACCTTGCCAAGAAAACCCCATGATAGGTTCACCTTAGGGTTGCCATAAATGGGAAATAACTTGAAGACACACAACACACACACACACACACACACACACACACACACACACACACTGTTTGTTACTGCAGCAGGTGAAAACAGCCGGGTTAATTTTCATCAAATTTGGAGAGGATGTTTGGGAGGGTCTGATAAAACATATAGACTGTATCTAATTAATGAAAACCATTTTGTGGGGCCCTGGGAGGGGACCTTGATTTATTTTTTGTCTTTTGTTCATGGTGTGTTTGGTGGTCAGTCAGGAGAGCCCTGCTCCCTCACAGACAAGTGAGACTGATGTGCAAGGTGAGCACTTTCTGAGTACCCTCCAGAGCAGTTGAAACAGGACCACCCTTAATGATGGATAATGATTCGCAACGTGGGGAACGACAGCTAGTAAGCAACAAAGATGATCCCAGAAAACCTTTGTGGCATTTTAAAAGACAAAAACAGTAACTGAGTATATCCTGGAGCAATTTCCAAGGGGAGAAAAATGCATTGCAGTAAGCCTTCACTTGCAGTTTTGGAGCAGAACAATGTATGAATAAAAAAATCTGAATTCCGCAGTGGCCTTAAATCCAGCAAAACCACAAACAGCAAGCAATGCTCAAACTGCAATTCCCTTTGGCACAGCCCTTTTGATCAATCCCAGAATTTTCAGTTCCGGGGACTGACAGTTTAGCATTAAGTTAACTCCAAAGGAAACAATTGAATCAGCCCACCCTACCCCTTTTATGAAAAAGACAAAGGCTTTCTCAAGACACCGCTTCACAGGGCTGCAAGAAAGCAGCTCACATAAGTCGGCAAGGAACTTCATGGTAGTGAGCCCAATAAAGCATGAACAGAAGCCGTCAGCCAATAGACAGCTTTGGAGCAAAGGCAAACAAGTCAAAAACGTTGGCCTTCTGTCGCTCCGATGACAAATTAACTAATTGAATGATCCCAAGCATTCACAAAAGGTCCCATAATTGTTCCTCTGCGTGGCTGCTCCCACAAAGATGCTTTGTGTCGCTAATACAAAACCACATCTCACACACACTCTTTCTTGTAAAGATAAAGGAGAAGGAGAAAGCAGAGGAAAGGATGGTTGAGAGGAAAAGAAATGATACAATTTGTTATCGAGTTTGGGAGATGGAATTGCAAGGATGATTATAATATCATCAACTGGATTTCAGCTGTCCCGGTTCATTCGGGCTGCCAGGCTGCAATGGGAAATGACAACCAACCCCATCCTTGTCTGCACACAAATACAGTGATAACTAGCAATTTGGTAGGGGAAAGGCACCCGGAGGAAGGAGGGGAGGAAATAAAAGGAAAGAGGGTGGAACAGATATTAGACTCAGTAGGGAGACTTAACTGTTCCTCTAGCAATCCAATGGCTTTTTATGAAAACACACAGCCCATTTTTGGAGGAGACCCAGAGGGGTTAAAGCCATTTTGCTTCTTTGTTTGCATGGCCTTTTGTGTTTGCGATCTCTTTCTCTCTCCATCCCACCTCCTAATATAGCCATAATATTGCATTAATTTATCGAACACATCCCACATCAACCAGTTTTCCCTCTCCCCCTCTCTCCTCCTCTCTTTTTAATTATTGTGATCAAAATTTTGCTTCAGATGGAAGGCAGCTGCATTTGTTTCTGCTGGATATCATAATTGCGGACATAAATTGGGAAAGGGAACATTTCCTGGTGCTGCCATGAGTAATGGGACCAAAATCATTATGGATGGAGCAATAGAAATAAACTGGGCCATGTTTAGAAAACTAAGCAAAAGCAAGTTAAAAGGATAATTACTGGAGCCAACAGAAACATGGGGAGTGGGGAGATTGTTTACTTTCCTGCCAAAATTCAGTTTGCACCAGTATATCAAGTAAGTGTCATAGGTCTGGTAGAATATCTGAGGGACTCCTACTCTCCATGAATGTTTTCTATTCCTTAGCTGCCTGTTAAGAACACTGAGTTGGCTTGTTTTTCTCTTTCCTCTTTCTTTTTTCCTTTTATATTGTGCATATGTCATTGTATCAGCCTGAATACCTTGAAGGCACCAGATCCAGTCTGATCTTGGAAACTTAGCAAATTATTGCCTGGTTAGTAATTAGATGGGATTCAGCAAAGAACATCAGGTGGTGTAGGTTACTTTTCACAGAAGAGCAATGGCAAACCCCTTTTGAGTATTTCTTACCTAAGAAAACCCTATCAAACTGATGGGGTCACCATAAGTCACCACCACAAATCAATACCATAAGCCCTAAGGTGTGCACACATATATGACATTGCAAGTCTGTAATTGGGGCCATTTTCATAGAATAATAGAACCTCAGAGCTAGCAGGGACTACAAAGGGCATCCAGTCCAAGCATCTGCCATGCAGGAATTCACAATCAAAGCACCCCCGACAGATGGCCATCCAGCCTCTGTTTAAAGACCTCCAAAGATAGAGAGTTCATCATCCTCTGAGGCAGTCCATTCCACTGTGAAAGAGCTCTTACAATATGCAAAGAGATCTTGTAGCTCCTTTGAGACTAACTAAAAGAAAGAAGTCGGCAGCATGAACTTTCATAGACTTAAGCCTACTTTCTCAGATGCATTTGGAGGAAGCAGATTATAGTCTATGAAAGCTCATGCTGCCAACTTCTTTCATTTAGTTAGTCTCAAGATCTTTTGAAATACTGATTTTACAAACTAACACGGCTATATCTTTGAGCTCTTACAATATAAATGATCTTCATAATCTTTAGACGGAATCTCTTCTCTTGTAAATTGAATCCATTGGTTCATGTTCTGATCTCTGGACCAGCAAAAAACAAGCATGCTCCATCTCCTGCATGACATAGCTACCAGGACTAAATGAGTTTGGCCCTGCAAATTCAAGACAATTGTAGGGTATGTACTGAACTTTGGTTTCTCCTGCCTTGTGGTAAGCGTGCTGCAGACAAAAACCTCCATGAAAAGGCTATGCTGAGATATCTGAAAAATACTGATGGGAGGAGGAACAAAGCTTGGAAATTAACAAAACCTTAACAATGGTGCCTTTGGTTGCCTGATTCTGCTTTTCAATCACTTGAACTGGAAAACAGCCAACATACCAGCAGGGACCATCAGTGGGCCTAGAAAGATAACAGACAATTACAGCTTGGTCGGTTTTAGAACATCAGTAAGTTGAGAAGGAATAGCGGAAGATCTTGGGAGAGGGGAAATTTTGCAGTCAATCGAGGGGGCCTCAAAAGGTAAGATTTAATTGTGGGGATGGAGAGAGGGAATGCGTATGCAGCAGAGATTCATCACAGCTAGCAAATACATCATAAGGCTACAGCAGATGAAACTTGAAAGAATATTTGGGGCAGGGTGTCCAAGGGGGACATAAGGTTATCCTCTGTTGTGTGTTGTGAGTTCATTTGAAAGATGGCAATGCTGAAGCTTGTCTGCTAATTCAGCAGCTCCTTTTCCATAGCTGGTTACCCCCTAAAGGCACTGGTTGTGTGCTGTCAATGGGCAAAAAAAGCTCTTGTTCTTTATCTTTTTTCTCACATTCCCTAAATCAGCCTGTGGACTACATGCAATACCCAGCCACCCTCCAGGGTCAGAGATATATTTTTTTTGGAAAAAATGTTTTCAATTGGCCAAAATTCCCTTCAAGGGGCATATTTTATGGCCAGGAGATACCTTAAAAACAAAACAAAATCAGGAAGTGACATGTATTTTCTCACCCTTCAACATGAAGAAAACGTCTGGAGATTGGAGCAGAAGAAGGCAGGCCTCAGAGGCAGATTCTCTCTTTCTGTCTCTGTATTTAATCTCTTCCTAACCTGGGGGCTGTCTCCTAAAAGTGAAGGGGAAGCCTCTGGGTGGGACAGAACATGACTTCAGTATTGTTCTATAGAAGGTAAAAATAACAACCCCAAAACATGTGCTTGCAAAAGGCAGAGGTGAATGTGCCTTTCAGTCACTGATAATGACTTTTAGATGGTCTGGGCAGTAGAGAACAATGGTCTGCATACAACAGACAGAGTCAATTAAGTATTGATATTTACCCTCTTTCACATATCGATAGGGTTGCTCAACCTCTCTGCAAACTGCATCATACCTCACCATGGGTGGTGTACTAGTCTGAGCCAGTTTGGCAAGTCTCCACTCAGTGAAGGTAGACAAGAAAGTTAAGGACTCATTGTTTTCATAAATGAAACAATTTCTTTGTCAGTAGGAGGGCATTTCCAGTTGCACTTTAGAATAAGACATGACTCCCTCCCCCCCATAGACAAAGGTCAAGGTCAGTAGCTCTGTCTATCCAGTATGATTTTTTAATAATTTGTGCAGATTCTGGCAACATATAGCTTTCCTGTTTTATGCATCCAAGTCTAATATTCATATATGTTGAGCATAACTTGTAAGAGGCATGAGAGGCATAGTTATGCATTTGCAAATATATCTGTGAGATAAGATCTCCACAAATGTTTTGCACAGAATGTTGTGTTTTCCAGGGGAAAACAACATTTTTGCAACAACAACAAAAAAAGTCTTGAAATGTAAAGGATCATTAAGCAAGTCTTGTAATCTCACGACAACTCTTGTAATCTCACACAGGTGAAATTCATCATTTTTGTATGCACAAATGAAATGTGTAAAGATCTACGTAACTAAGCCATGATCCTCATGGGTAACTATGCCAGCATAACTAAGCCAAGAAAAGCTGCAGGTCACAGGAGCAGCCAAACAAAAAAAGCCACAGCTGTGGTAGAGGAAAGAAGGGATTTTGTGAGCTACATTTTAAAAAAAAAAGTAACTTTACATTATCTCACTCTGTTAATTGTCAGTGATGGGCTGGGTGTATAATGCCAGCTGCTTTTTGATACAGGTTTATGGAATGAGTTAATATGAATTAATATTGCTTTCTCTTGACAGCTGACAGGAAGAAAATCAATGCATTTGAAATGTGCTGCTGCAACAGAGGACGTTATCACATGGGGTCTAAAGCAGTCCCATCCCTGTCGCATCCCCGTCCCAATCCACTTCCTTTTCCCCTGTGTTCACACTACGTCGCAGAGAAACCCCGCCCATCCCCATCGCATCCCCGTCCCAATCCGCTTCCTTTCCCCGTGTCTTCACACGACGTCGCATCCATCCCCGTTGCATCCCCGTCCCCTTGCAGCATCATCCCCGTTCTTTAGAATGCTGGTTTCTTTGGGAATTACATTTTGCCGCGGCCAGAATGATGCTGCTTTCTGTATGCCGGTAAGTTCTGGAGTCAAAAGGAACCGCAATGGGACGGGGATGCGACGGGGATGGGACTGCTTTAGGCCCCGTGTGATAACGTCCAGAGTGCTATGGATACCATGGACTGATAAAAAAGGTAAATGGGTCTGTGAGAGCAAATCAAGCATGAACTCTCCCTAGAAGCCAGAATGACTAAACTGAGTCTGTCGTACTTTGGATGTATCATGAGAAGTCAGGACTCATTGGCAAAGATTGTAATGCTTGGAAAAGTGGAAGAGAGTAGAAAAAGAGGAAGATTGCACTGGAGATGGGTTGATTAGAGTGATCACAAATGGAAGTTGTCTTGATGGCAAGTAACAGCAATCAATAACATTGTTCTTATATTTCCACTCCAGTTGAGAACCTGAACCCACTTGGTTAGTCCCTATTAGAACAGATCCATCAGATCAACTGTTAGAGTTGATTTAAACAAGATAAGGCCAAAGTCCATTGGTTTGGTAGGCTTACTAATTGGGAATAACAATAGAATTCTGGCCATAATGCAGAGTGGATACCATGCAGCTCTGGTGCCAAATGCTGCCCCAAAAGGAACTTTCTGTAGCCCTTGAGTCCTCCAGACTTTTTGAATTGTCCTTCTTCTGCCCTCCCCCAGGGATGAATTTTATCTCCTGGAAACATCTGGAAGAGACCACTCACCTTTGAATAGGTTAGATGCCCTCCTGGTACACTTTAAACTACAAATAAGACTGACTTTAGAAATAGACATCTGGACACTTGCCAGAATAGCATAGTGGTTTGGGTGTAGGACTACAACCCTAGAGATCAGGGTTTTATTCCCAGCTCAGCCATGAAACCTATTGGATGATCTTGGGCAAGTCATAAAATTTTAGCTTAGGGGAAAGCCATGGCAACCCCCCTCTGAACAAATCTTGTCAGGGAAACCCCATGATAGGTTCACCTTAGGGTCTCCATCAGTCAGAAATGACTTGAAGGCACAGAACAAAAACAAACATCAAACACTTGTTTTTGGTTCCTGGGGTTTGGGAGTTTTTTTGCCATTTGAGGGCCTTTTTTGAAGAACAAAATTGAGGCATTTTGTGGCCCCCACAAAATGTGTCTCAGAGGCAGAAAAGCCTCTACCTTAGCATTTCAGGCTACTACATTTATTCATAAGTGTATCCTACATGGTTTTATGCTTAGGTCATTTCACAATATTTTTCAGTACACCACTTTGTGAGGAGTTGTGTCTTGAATGGCAGTATAACAATAATGGAATCAGTGAATGAATGCATCCATGAAGAAAGTGAGCCAGAGAAATATGAGATCATCTCAGGACTTTTCTTTCAAGCAGGGTAGGTTATTGTCAGAGGCTAGGAGTAGCTCTCCAGAAGACCTTGGAGGGGTGCATCTTTTGCCCCTCAATGCTGTCTAGGGGATGTGGGGGGCTTTTTACCACATTCTAATGCAATTTTAGAACCAGCGGAGGCCTTTTATTTTTTACAAGACTAGTATGTTTTAAAAAATTGACTCCTGTGTCTGTCCCAAAAATGTTGCTAGCCCATAAACCAGGTTTTGCCCATCCTTGCTTCAAAACATCAACTATTGTGTGAGTTGATCTAGGAAGCTGGAGAACATGACAAAATGGGAATTAGTATTTGGATGCTTTGTGTAGAAATCTGCTATCCAGCACCAGGAATCAGCAGAATGACAAAATGGCATTTTCCCCATGGGCATTTCTATATCCCTGTTGTAATATGTGCTGCATACAATGGTGAACAGATGATAGAAATGGACAGTTAAATTCCTTTGTGGATTTGTCTCCATCCCCAAATGTGTTTTTAAAAGGTAGGGAGGAGTTTTCTCCAATGTGGAGGTCAAGAGGGCAATGGAAATGGGTGGGATGTCTGCCTACGTTTGCACATTAGCAACACTCAGCCACATTTGCATGACAAGTTCTGGTCACATAAAGCATGGGGGATGACATCTCCTGAGATCTTATGGTAATTATTATGGTAATTTAGGAAGGCTGTCAGAATTGAGGTAGTGCCAAAAGGGTTCTATGAATGGCAAATGGGATTCTCCCCCAAGAGCCAAACACTTTAGGAGATCATTTACTTTTCTCATGGTGCATCCAACACACCTGGAGAGACTTTCCCACTTGGTTCTGTTGAGTGTATCAACGTCAAGCAAGAACAGAGCTTAGGAAAATGACATCTTTGGACTATAGCTTCCAGAATCCCCCAGCTAATATAGACTCTAGCCAGAATCCTAGCTGGAGGAATCTGTGAGCTGTGGTCCAAAGGTGGCCACTTTTCCAAACTGGTAGTTTCAGGTACACCCGGAGTATTATTTTCAGTTCCTTCCAAGGCAATAATGTAGCCTTGGGATCTCAACTTGGTAGAGACCCTTTTTTAAAGCCCAGGATCCACATACCTTAATGGGCCTCTGCTCCTGGCAGAATTAATCCCTCCTTCTTCCACCTCCAGCAGTGAAGGTGCTAAAACAGCACTTTAGACCTGAGCTAATGAACCCAAAAATCCAGCTTAATGAGTTTTTCACTGTGGAGAGTAATTAATATAATTAACGCTGATATGAAAATGATGTTCCTGGACTCAGAACAGCTGAGAAGGGTGCATCAGGTAGAGATTCATCATAGTCTTGGATACTGCAAAGCAGTTTTTGCTTTTTTCTAACAATGGAGTCTCAGATCAGCTCTGGATTTCAGTTTGAACGTTAAAGGAGCTATCTGAGGTGCTGAACCCATTGTAGGGAATCAGAGTTTTGTTGTCATTATAATAACAAGCATGGTGTAATAGTTTGAGTGTTGGACCAGGAGTTTAGGAGATCAGGGTTCAGATCCTACTCAGCTGGGTGAGCTCATACAGGTCACTCACTCTCAGCTTCAAAGGAATCTCCCTCTCAACAAATCTTGGCAAGAAAAGTATATGATAGTTATGTCTTAGGGTTACTATAAGTTGCACTACAACAACTATGGCCCTCCAAATTATAGTGAATCTGTCCTATTGTTTTCCCAGCAAGGTTTGTTCAGAGGAAGTTTGTCATTGCCTTGCACTGAGGCTGAAAGAGTGTGACTTGCACAAGGTCACCCAATGGGTTTCGATGGCCAACAGGGAATTTAAACCCTGGCCTCCAGAGTCATAGTTCGATGTTCAAACCGCTACACCACTCTGGGTGTAGCACCTTGAGACTGAAACCTGGAATGGATTCACTACACCATTGATATCAAAACCATCAGTCTTCATGGGCTAGACCAGGGGTAGGCAACCTTTCCCCTTTAAGGGCCGAGGGACTTCAGCTCCCAGAAGCCTCAGCCATGTTGGCCAATAGTCCCATGTTGGCCAATAGCTCCTGGGATTCTGGGAGCTGAAGTCCCTCGGCCCTTAAAGGGGAAAGGTTGCCTACCCCTGGGCTAGACCATAGCTCCCATCATTCTCCAGCACTGGCTGTGCCAGCTGGTGTGGTAGGACCTTAGGGAGGGTCATATATCCCTAGCTCTGGTCTGTTCAGTAATGCTTCTTTAGGTTGGACAATGTTGTCTATTTCTAATTTGCCCTTTCACATGTTGTTGTTACCCACATTGACATGCTGCCTTTTGTTCAATGAGTTCAGAGCCCAGTATGTACTTATGCCTTTCTCCATGCTTTCTCCTCACAAGAAGTTTGGATTGAGTTTAGAAAACAGGCCCATGGTCACTTGGTGCACTTCATTGATGAGTAGGGATTTGAATCCAGGTCTCTTCAGCTCTAGAATGTATTGCATTATATTTCATTATTTATACTTTGCCTTTCCCTCCAAAGCAAGGACTCAAGGTTTGAGGTGCTTCGCCATCATTTTATTCCGTTTCTAAAACATTCTCCTATCTTAAAAAGCAGGCATTGGAATACAAATATAAATGCTCCTTTTCTCCCTGAAAATACAATTTAAATGCTATCTTTTGATATATTTCAACTGTGACGAGGTCTGTGTCACAACATTTAGAGAAGTGCCGAATCTGTTGGATAGTGACATTTTGATCAGTGTGTTACTCTGAGACATGCAGATCAGAACATGTCATATAAGAAGTTGCAAAACTGAGATTTTTCAAGCATCCCTAATCCTGTCGTCGGTGGTCTCAATGGGGGGAGCACATCTGGAAAGCAAATGCAACAGCCCTTCCCTTGTGTTCATTTCTTACCATCTGATATTCAGAGATATATTGTCTTTGAATATGGAGGTTTAATTCACTAGCTATTGTGCCAATTAAGCTTGTCTTCTATGGATTTGCCTAAACTTCCTAATGACTTCCCTTAGAGTAAGTACAGAAATGTGGTGGCAGTAAGTATAAGAACATAATAAAAGTTTTGATAGGTCAGCTGAGGGTCCAGCTTTTGGAAAACTGTGAGAGAAAATAATGGATCTCTCAAGAAGAATAAACAATTGGGCAAGGCAGAAGCTGAACAACAGCCAGTCCCACACTTACCCACCCCACTGCACAGGGTGTAGCAAAGAAAACAAGCGTATAGAAATAGTTGTGCTTACATATTACTTTGCAAAGGGATCTTGTATCACCTTTGAGACTAATTAATTAAAAGTTGTAGCACAAGCTTTTGTAGACTTGATCCACTTCTTCAGTTGCATCTTGCATCTGAAGAAAAAGGCTTTAGGTCAGGAAGAGAGTGGCATGAAGCAAACAAACTGGAATTATACAAACATGCAAACTAGCAATCCATGAGCACAAGCATGCACAAATTGCTGATTCTAACACAGCTCATGCTCCCATAGGGAAACATAACATGTCTTAAGAAAGTCCATAAGAAGATGCTTAAGGTTACAGTGTTCCATGCAGTTTGCCTTCATATGTATTTTCTGTCCCCAGAACAATTGCTTTTAATGCTACAGAGTGGGGTGTGGGGTGAAGAGGAGCCCTTTAGAGGCTGTTGGTCTCCAGCTCCCGTGATTCTTGACTGTTGATCCTTAGACCTGGGGCTGCTGGGAGTTGGAGTCCAACAAGTTATGGAAGTCCACAAGTTCTCCATCCCTGCTTTAACTAGAGATTTAACTCCATACCTTTGGTACGCAGAGGACATAGACAAAGAATGTGGTGCTCACTTGGCTCATCTCTCCTTCTCTAACTGGTTGTATCTCACCAAAGATCTTAGATAAAGTTATTTTCCTAGCCCAAGTGAGATCCAGTAAACCAAATATGTCAGGAGCTGGAGTATGGCTCTCTGCATAATGCTTTGTCTCTGAGCTTTGTCCCCTGTTAGAGCTTGGGGAAGTTCCTTTTTAAAAATCTACTACTTCTAGGATCCTCTTGCTGCCATGGCCACTGGGAGATTCTGGGTCACCCAAAACACTTTTCAAATCACTTTAGAAAGCTGGTCCATGTTCAAAGTTTGAAGAAGACTGCTTTAAACCAGTGGCTTCCTGGATCAAGCAATGCCTTCTTCAGCTGGTGCACAACTTCTCTCCAAAGAAAGATTATTTCAAAATGGAGGGCCAAGCTGGAGAAGGTACAAACCATCAAGACAGGATTACTTATACTTGTTGGGCAAGAGAAGAAGACTAGGAGATGTATGCTTTGAAATGCACCACGCATGCTGCTGCTGATGATTCTGGAGAAAATGGAGAATGGTAGAAACACATACTTAGTGTGGGAACAATTGCACACCTTTTCAAAAGCGACTGCCTCCAAATCTGGCATGGCTCACTGCTAGGGAGTGTGAAGCCTGAAAGCGGCTGCGATGGAAACCTTTCTTTTTCAACAGGGTTTCATAACTCAGAGATAAGCAGCATTTTGCTGGAGAAAGGCGAGGGTCACTGTAAATTACTCTGTTGAATCATTTGCCTTCAGATGGGGTATTTCAATACCTCCTGATCCATACAGACAACACACCTGGTTCCTTTTGGGAAACTGAGAAATAAGGATGCAATTCTTCCCTAAGATATCATTCTTGAAGGAAACAATGTGCAATTCGACAATTTTGTTCCCAGTTTTGATGATCATTTTGGGGTGTATTCTGTGCAAATTTGTACATGGTAGTTTTGCACATGAAACAGGATGATGATGATGATACAGCTTTTCTTCTTTGCAATTGATTGACTGATTGATTGATTTTTACCACTAACAATCTAATCTACAGCCAAAATCAAAATGATACATATTCCTAAAATACCTACAGGAAATAAAGAAAAAGAAAGAGAAAAGAAAAAAAAAGATGAAGAAAAAATAAAGTTACAAAGGATGCAGCTTTTTCTGTGAGGAAAATTAGAGTTCTGTAGAGAAGCAATGGGTTCCTTGCACTTATAAGGATTTCCTAACAATCAAGAAACAGGTTTTTGGAAGATGAATACTTTTGAATAGTCCTTCCACCTCTGCTGTGAATTGATGTTTTTCTATAGAACAAGCAAAAGCCAGGTATTGATCTTGCCATGGGCCTGAATATGATATTCTTGAGATGCCTTGAGGATACATAATGAATTTAGGAAATACCTGGCCACAAAATGTAGAGCAATGATGGGTAAAGTGTATCCAGTGGGTTGCATGTGGCCCAAGGCTGTTTTGGCAGTCCTTGACATTTCCAGCCCTTTCACTGGACAAATAAATAAATAAATAAATAAAAATAAAAAATAAATAAAAAAAATTGTGTGTGTGTGAAGGCAATTTACCTCTTATGGGCACAGTTTAACATTTAAACTGGTTGCAGGGCCTCCTGGACTGTTCATCAGATGTGTTTTTCAACATTAGAAATGGATACTAGTCAGTGGTTTGGATTTCTTTGTGAAGCTTTGGGGGAGAATTTTTAGCAGTCCATGAAGCCACTGGTGGATACTGAGTCTCATGCCTTGCCTGGATGAGGCCTCCTCAGATGAAGAAGGAGAATCATAAAGTCATTGTTGGAAGACATCACAAGGGTCATCCAGTTTAACCCTGTTCTGCCATGCAGAAAGACACAATCCAGGCCCTTCTGATGGATGGCCATCCAGCCTCTGTTTAAATCCAGCCTCAAATGAAGGAGACTCCACCACACTTTGAAGCTGCAGTTTATTCCACTGTCAAACAGCTCTTACCATCAGAAACTTTTTGCTAATGTATAGGTGGAATCTCTTTCCCTGTAGGTTGAATCCATAGCTATGTTTACGATGGGGGATCTCTGCCCAGGCGTGACGTGACATCACTTCCAGTCATGTCTGATGCACCAGTATGGCCCACCAGAGGTGAGATATGGTTTTTTAAAAAATCCCTTCCACAGTGACCCATCCCTGCCCAAATCCTATTATTAATCCCAACTGCAGCAGATCTATGGAATGGACTGAATTTACTTGCATAACTCATTATTCAAGAACTGATTCAATGAATTTACTCTAGTTGCGACTAACCAACAGGATTCCGGCTGGTGCTTTCAACATCTGTCCATGGCTATGCTAACCTTATTAACCAAACCAAACCTTGATGTACAGCTGTAGTATATTATTTAGTATCAGTTGTGGGGGTGGTACAGGAATGGAGGAATAACAGAAGGGGGAATCTTGTTCTCATTTTCGGTGCCTCTCCTTCTACAATCCCCAGGTAAGTTCTTTTAGATTGCAATGCTTTTTCCTCTCCAAGGTCCTTTCTCTTTTGGGTCAACTGAATGCCCTCTTGTCATTTTATACAAAAAGCCACACATGCACAGCCACACTCTCTCTATCACACACACATGGACTCCTGGGCATTTTTCATTCAGAGAGTTAGCGGCTTGAGCTAAAAATGTTCTAATTGCATATTGATCGAGGTCGGCTCAGTGGTGAGCCTCTGTGCTAAAAATGGGCTAACTTTTTCTCTGGCTCATCTGAGCTCTCATGGAAATGTAAATCTCCCTGACACATAGACCCACCATGTGTGCATCCTTTACAATGTGTCTGTTAAATCTCCTAAATCTCCTAGTCCTCATGACCCTGTTGGGAGGCTTGTGCACTTCCTTCCATTTCTTGTTTCTCTGCGGATGACGAATGGATGCATCTCTGGCACGACTGACTTGTTTGAGCCATTTAGAATTATCTGCCCATTATTTTTTCTCCTGTAATGCAAATGGCATGCAGGGAGAACTAAGGTATAAGTTCTTTTTAAATGATTGCATTTTCTGACCCTGGCTATCGTTTTATTCCTCTCAGTGTTAATGTCTTTTTAATGCTTTATGTTCTAAACATTGCCACATAATGTTATTATGTTCCTTGATTATTGTGAAAGTTGTAATGGTTTTTTGTATTGTGGGGAATTTAATGGTTTAATTATTTAATTTAATTTCAATTTCTTTTCGGCTAGTTTTTAACTATGCGTGTTAGCCGCCTTGACCATTATTTTTATTTTATTTTATTTTATTGCAAAGTGGACAGCATAACCATGTAATTTGAATAAATAAGTACATCAATAATATTTTCATATGGTATTGGTTATTCATCTTTATGTGTTCTGACCTGGTGTTCATTTTTGGATGAGGTCTCCTTTTATGAATTTTTCAAATAAGGAAGTCATTATGGCAGTGCATTGATGCATGCAATACCAACATTGTTTCCCCCCCCCCCCAGTCTTCCCTGTCTCCTTTTCCCATAATGCATTACACAAAAAAAAGCAAAGATCCTACATTGGGATTGTATTGCATAAGTGAACAAAAGACACCAAAAATGTGTTAATGTGCATTGGCACACAGCAGGCAAGGCACCTCTGTATGTCTCCTGGCATTGCATAACACACCCAGGCTGGCATCTTGTTAATGATGTATGCAGGGGTATACCAGAGTTATGCTTGGGTACCCCTTTTTGTGTCCGACGCAGATGTTACCATCCCATTCCATCCTTTGGCCCAACCAAAACCACAATGACTAGAGCCAATGCAGCCCTCCTGCTCATGGACATTTTGTGTCTGGTGGAGTGTATATGTGGGGCTCAGAGAAGCATCTGTCTGTATCCCTGTGTGTGGGTAAGTGCCTTCAGCTTGCCTCTCAATTTATAACAATCCCATGAATTTCACAGGGCTTTCTTAAGCAAAGAATCCTTAGAGGTGACTTTGTCAGTCCCTTCCTCTGAAATCCAGCCCACAGCACCTGATATTTATTGGGTGGTCTCCCATCCAAGTACTAAACATGACTGGCCCTGCTTAAATTCTAAGATCAGATGGCATCTGGTGCTTTCAGGGTATTTAAGCCTCTCCACTCAACTACAACTTCATAAAAGGACTGGCATGGGAGGGCTGGTGGAGTTGCGGAGACTACAGTGGCTCTACAGTAACTTTGAGGACCATTGAATGGCTACATGAAGAACTACAATGCTACACTGAGACATACATTATGCTGGCCTTAATGTGTCACTGCATATGGAGATTTACATCATGCAATCTCAGTATAGGATTCTGGCCAATATAGAGACTTCATGGCTAGTATCCAAGCCACTGATAATCTTATTATCCTCTATCCATCTGTCTAATTCACTTTTAAAGCTGCCCATGTTGGTAGCCATCAATTTGGTAGTCAATGTACCGTGTGAAGTGGAGCTTCCTTTGATTATTGCTCAGCCTCTCACTCCTTCAATTTATCAGATAACCCCCATATTCTAGCATTAAAAGAGAGGGGAAGAGACATATTGTCTACATTGTTGGTGTTGTATGCCTTCAAGTCATTTCCAACTTATGGGGATCCTAAGGAGAACCTACCATGAGGTTTTCTTGCCAAGATTTGTTTCAGATCCTCCTCTCCTCTTCTCCCAGTGAGTTAGTGAAGTGCAAACTACTTTTGTACTTTGAACTCATTTTGGAGTAATTGGAGTAAGCCGAGAAGAAGAGTGCAATCGGGACATTCCAAAAGCAGATGAAACAATGGGATGACAGAAGATTAATCCGGACTGACTCTGCCAAACCGGGGCAGTTGGAAAGTATATGGTGGTTAGAAGAAGAACTGGCAATGAGTGCTTTAGGCTAAAATTTGCCGATTTTTAGCTCAGCCCCTTTACCTCCTGGCATTGCCCACCACTCTCATTCTCCAGCTTTTGCTTTGCATTTTTCCTTGGCCCTTTCCACCATTGTCCTTCTTATTCTCTTGTTCCCCACTTCCATTGGCTTGCACAATGGTATTGCAAATTTTCCCTTTCCCCACATGGGTGCACCTTTTCCCCTCACCCTTGATTCCTCAGGACACATTTCACATAAATATGTGTAGGACACAGCTCAGAGTGGTGCCAGGAGATGCTTGATCACTGTGGTCTCAGTGCCACCAGTGGCAAGAGAAGTCAGTGCTCAGCCACAGTGATTCATGGGCATTAGTGGAGCATGTAATTAAATGGGAACTGTCTCCCTTCCCTGAACTATTGATGGAGAAAGTGGCAGCTTTCACAGCTCAGCCTCTAGCCTGCCTTGATGTTTTCCATGCGGCATGTCAAGGCCAGACAAGGCCTGTCAAACATCACCTTGAAGCAAAGACATGTGCAATATACTCATCAATCCAAACATCTAACACTTCAGGAAATTCTCTCCCTCTCCCCCTCTCTCTCATTCATGTTCTTACATTAACTCTTTGCAGACTGGTAGAATTCAGAAACATGCCCATGTTAATCTGGAATATCAGTATGCAAAAGGATCTTGTAGTACCTTTGAGACGAACTGTGAAAAAGATGTTGTAGCATAAGCTTTCATAGACTTGGGTATTTGAGGAAGTAGACCAAGTCTGTGAAAGCTTATGCTACGAAAGCATATGCTTCTTTCTCTCATTTAGTCTCAAAGTTGCTACAAGAACTCTTCGCATCCTGGCAAGTTGTAGATGTAGATGAAGAGGAGGCAGGAACAAGTATAGAGTTTAAAAGGCTGTTTCCTCCAGTGCTTGGAGGAGTCCCATTGTTAGAAGGCAACACTCAAAATCCCTCAATTAGCATGGCCCTTGGCCACTCTCATTGCAAGATTCTTGGAGTTGTAGTCCAAACAGTGCCTTTTCCAAGTTGTGGGTTTACACATATCCAGAGGCAAAATGCAACACCTGAAGCCCTCCATCAGTGAACCAAAGCTTGCCCTCAACCTTGGGGGGAAAAAAGAATTGGACATAATTTGGGGGCAAGTATTTGGCTTGGTGTGTGTGGCCTGCAGAGGATGGTGGGAACTGGCCCCTAGTCCCCACCCAGTTGTTTACTCCAACATGCAAGAACACAGCTGGATTTCTTCCCCCTTGATTGCAGATGTTGGTCTTGACTCACCTGTGCATGTTGTTTAGTCATCTTCTTTACACCTCCTGGCTGACAGGACATGTGCAGCCACCTCCCATGGCTATTTATGTCAGAGTTGGGAGGAAACTAAAACTGTCTCTAGGTTAACAAACTGTGGAAATGGGAATGAAGACAATCTGAGTAAATAGACCAAGCATCAGAATAATGCCCAGCTAGCCAAGGAGCATGGCAACCCAGGAAAGGGGAAATTCCCAGGCATGAGGCAAAATGTCCCCCTTAGCTGCATCCTTTGTTTCTGTTCTCACTAGGGTTGACCTGAGGCCTCCTTACTTCCAGCATCCTTGGTACATGAGTTTTTCCAGGTCTTGTGTTGCCAATTATGTTTGTGGAAAACCCACCATTAGCTCTCAAAAAGTGTTTCCTCTCCATCAGCTCTGCCCCATTGATGCCAGGATGGTCACAACAAGAAATCTTATGAGCTGTGGCATTGGCACTCCATTTCCTGCCATTCCCCAAATGACACCCAAGCACATGGGCTTCATCCTTCTCCCAATGGTCCTAGCACAAGAGCAGCACATGTTCAAACACTTAAGCAGCTGTCTAAAGCTAATGGAGATAGATGCCTGGTGGGTGACCCTCTTAAGCAGAGGTGGACAAAATGTGGGCCCCGTGGTCAGTTTTGTGGCTCTCAGCTTCCCCCCCCCCCCATCAATTTGTTTTCAAAAGAAAATAGCAATTTTTAAAGCAAATATAGCAAAATTCCCCCAGGAGGCATTTGGGGATATTTTGGGTAAAAATATTTTAATATTTTAAAAATCCCTATGGGATCCTGTGAACCACAAAAACAGTCCTGAGGAAGGGGTTCATGCAGTCACTTAGAGGGAAGCTTGGTGCAGGGTGTTTATTTCCACCACTGTGAATACAAGGGATTCCTTCTGGCATGAAGTGAGGAAAGAAAGACTAGCATTGTCACATTTGAGATATGGTGTGTGGCACTTGTGTTCCTCACTAAGGAAAGACTGTAAAGTCAGCACTCCTTATCCATGGATTCAACCATCCATGGCTTGTAAACATTCAAAATATATGTAAACCTTGATATATCAGGGACACTATTTTACTATCCATTGTATTTAATGGACTTCAACATCCATGGATGCTGGTATTCATGGACAGTCCTGGAACCAAACCCCAGCAGATACCAAGGGCTCACTGTACTCAAGTGCTTGGATCAAGGAAGGCAAAGAGAGAAAACACAAATAGCTAGACAAGGTATTTGGAATGACTTAATTCAGCTGGGATTTAATTCAGGGCCATATATTTAAAGTGCTAACATATTTTCATAAACCCTTTTCTCCTTCCCAAAAGGAACATTCCACACTGTGGCCAACATAGCCTTCACTAGGACAATAAATGTTACTGCCATCTTTGGGTGAGGAAGTGCTGTGCTCCCTTTTCTTTGCTCTATAGAGGGTCTTGAGGAAGAGAGGGATGGTGGTGGGGGGAATCTGACAGCACCTTTTGTCCTGATAGTGACATTTCCTCCAATGGCCCACCCATTTCCTGCCTGGCAGGAAATGACATCACAGCTTCAGGCAACCATGCTCTACACCTGAAGTTGGCAGTGTTGAGAGGAAGTGCTGCCATCTTGCCTCTGGATTAGACTGTTGTTGGTTGGCATCTTGTGGCTTTCGACTTTAAGCTCGCAGGAAATGGCTGAGGTAGTGTGAACACAGTTTAGCTTTGTGTGTCAATGCTGGGCAGAGAAAGCTAAACATTAGTTAGGATGGGGGGGGGAATGTAGGTTGAGGGGAAATCCAAAGTGAGGATCCAAAGTGCACAGAAGTATACACGGGGATCCAAAGTGCACTGAGCAATATTAGCCTTTCTCCAACCAAATGTACAAAAATAAACTTTGACTCTAGGTTGCAACAGCTTCCATCACATTGTTTCTCTGGCAGGTCTTCTTCATCCTGGGGATGCTGAATCTTGAGGTTAGGGATGAATGCCCATTGCTCCAATGTCCTTGTAGGTCATGGGCCGAAGGCTGAACCAAACTCATCCCATAAGCAGGAAAGGGAGATATATATCTCAATTACAGACTCATTTGTTTGCAAAGATATTTCAGTTCCTCATTTCCTCCTTGCTGTCCGAGATTAATCATAGCGTATTCTTTTCACCCATGGTTGTCCAAGACTTCTCCCATCTCTTCTTCATCACCCACCATGCATACAGTCCTATTGCATATGGACAAAGGGGTGAGGTGAGGATGAATTTTCTTACCTATAACACTTGGAGGTTGCAGGAACATGCATATGATCTCAACAGCACTGGTACGTTCAATATATAAACATGCCATCCAAAATGCTAATGGCACCAATAAAAAGCAAACAAACCAACCAAACCAAAAATACTTTCAAAGGCCTAATCCCATCTTGGCTTTCATCCTTCATGAAGAGCAAGGAGGTTACCTGAAATGATCATTCTTTTACACTTGCCTGAGTTTTATTTCAGGTATCCAACCAAAGAAATGTGCATAGCAAAACTGAGAGGTTGTTAGATTTTCCTTTTTTTTTTTTTTTGGCCTGAATAAAAAGCAAAAAACAAAATAAAACAAACTAATAAAAAATAAAGGATGCATCTATATCCTTTTACTTTCTCATTCAGGGATTTTTTTTTTTTGGTCCCAGATTAGAGGAATGTTTTTTTCTTCTTCATAGAATCCATAGCTACCATCTTACATTCTCTGTTCACACTCTTTGGATTAAACACTCTCTGGATTCAAATAGGAGGGTGATAAAACAAAAACCAGGGATGGAAAAGGGTTAAGATAAACTCTTGGAGCCATTTCTTTAGCACGGATATAGTCATCGGAACTTTCTTTGTGACAAACTTTGCATCCAGCGTAGCTCCTGTGGCCTGTTGCATTTCTCTAAACAAGGTTCACATTTCCATGGATGAATGAAATGAGTGCAGATTCAGGGCTCCAAAGTCACACGAGTTTTATCAAGGAATGTACAGTGTTGCATTTGGAAGGAAGGAAGAACAGGGCACGGCCTTTCAGGCTGAGTGTTAGCAAGTGGTGCCTAGGGCTAGCTTGACGTTCAACCATAGTGCAAATTGTGTAAATGGGGAAACAGATGGGTGGACATACAATGAGTGAAGTCTGACACATTCCATTCAGTAGAGGGCAGTGATGCACACACAGAGATGCACAAAGATGCAAAATCGTTTCGGTACCGAAGGCTCGAGGGGTCAAAATTAGAGGAGAGGATGGGAGAGGATGAGGAATGCATGGCAGATATAAGTG
This sequence comes from Phrynosoma blainvillii, assembly GCA_026167975.1. NCBI lineage: Eukaryota > Metazoa > Chordata > Lepidosauria > Squamata > Phrynosomatidae > Phrynosoma > Phrynosoma blainvillii. The sequence goes on along the minus strand of JANUYF010000006.1, from coordinate 30,940,533 downwards.
GTTTTGTCACAACAGAACAAACAAGGCAAAAACTAATGGCGCAGTCCTAGCCATGTTTGTTGTTGTTAACTGCTGTCAAGCTGTGTTTAGCCAAATGTAAATCCCACCGGGCTCAGTGAGGCATACTCTCTCGTAAATATGTTTAGGACTGCAGCCATAATCTAACAATGGAAAGTACAAATGCATCAAAACATAACAACAACAGCATCAACAAAGTAAAAATAAGAATTCCAAGGGTGAGGTATGGGTAAGAATCAAATAGCATTCACACACACACACACATATGCACACATACACACACACAAACACACACACCAGACAAAAGTGAATGGGTAAAAAGGCCTTGGCTGACGTCTGAAAGTTGAAGATGTGTGAAGGGTATTCCTTCTTTTCCCTTGTTCAATTGTGTGTGGTTCGTTCAGACATATTGTTCCTTGGGACATACGTAAGGAGCCCTGGAACCTGGAGGTGGACAGCAGAAAGAAGTGCTGGTATGGTTGGATGAGTAGACGTCTTTTGGGAGATACGACAGGGGACTATAGACATACGATATTTTTGTCAGATACTGGTCTTCATGGGTGTAATGGCAGGTCAGGTAATCACCCGCATCCGGTATCTCTGAGTGACACTTTCTAAAGTTCTGTAGGGAAGAGACAGAAAGGAATCAAGAACATCAGGCAGAGAAAGTCCCTGGTTTAATACGGTCATTGATGGAGAATATGGGTGCATCTGCACTGCAGACTGAATGCAGTTTGACACCACTTTAAATGCCATGGCTCAGTGCTGTGGAATTCTGGGGTTTGTAGTTGTTTGAGATATTTAGCCTTCTTTCTCAGAGAGCTCTGGTGCCAAAACAAACTATAAACCCCAGGGCTCCATAGGATGGAGCCATGATAGTTAAAGTGGTATCAGACTGTTCACATTCTGCAGTGTGGCAGCAGCCCAGGTGGTGCAGTTAGAAATCCCATTTAGAGATCATTGCTCAATCTTGTTGCATTTTTAATAGCCATAATACACTTTTGAATCATTGCTACTCAGTGTAATATGACAATGGCACCAAAGAACAACCTTATTGCTGCTATCTATATTTAACTTTTGTTCTCTGTAAGATGCCTGACTGATTGATATGGAGGACTGCTTGTTGCTGTAATGTGCCTTCAAGGTGTCTTCTACTTATGGCAACCCTATCCTAGGGCATTCTTGGACAGACTTATTCTGAGACGGATTGCCATCACTTTCCTCTGAGGCTGAGAGAGTGTAACTTGCCCAAGGACACCTAGTGGATTTCCAATACTGTAGGCGAATATGAACCCTAGTCTCCTGGAGTTGTAATCCAACACTCAAACCACTACACCACACTGGCTCTCAATGATTTGCTGTTGTTGTTAGGTGCCCAGAAGTCGTTTCTGAGATATGGTGACTGTATTTTAGGCTTTCCTTGGCAATATTTCTTCAGAGAAGATCTGCTAATGCCTTCCCCTAAGGCCAAGTGAGCATAACTTGCCCAAAGTCACCTAGTGGACTTTGCCAGCTTTCAAAAAATAAACACTAATGCAGAAAATATGTATGTGGGGTGTTGAGCCCATACCTTTTCAGTACAAGAAATCAGAATCAGCTAATAATATTCATGCATAATAAATTCATGACAGGAGGTTCAGAACCAGATAAAGTTCTGCTGTATTTTCGGTGCCAGGTGATACTTTAAAAAAAAAATTCCCCCAGGATTCGCTGTTTTTTGTGTGTTTTTTTTTAAAAAATACATTTTAGTCTTTCTAGACCACAGACTGCTATGGTTACCAATGTTATTCTGATGCTGCTTCATTGCTTTTTAATTTCAATTTCATATTTCCCATATCTATATGGGTCCCTCCCATGCATACCTCCCAGAGGATATGTGGTTAATGGGTAGCACAAAAATTGCTGCTAATAGAATAATGAATAACTAAATGGATTGGATGGGGTTTGCTGCCACAAGACGTGGTTGAAATTGTCATGGTGCCAGGATCACCCCCATGATGAGTATACACTCAGTGATAAATCCAAGTCCTAGACGGAGCTTGGAAAATTGCTTTCTAGGCTACAATTCCCAGCATCTCCAGTGAATATGGGAAATGGTATTAGCTAAGGATGCTGGCAGGTATAGTCTGAAATGTAACTTTTTCAAGCTCTAATCCTTGACATTAACCTAGTGTTCTTTCCCCTGTTGCTCAAGACATTTTTACAATTCCCCCTATGGATGATCCTTGACTTATTCCTAACTTATTGATCTAAACTCTACTCTAAAGCTAATGCCCTGAACTCTAACTCATTGTCCAATAATTTTGCCTGCTCAGTTCCTCACAAAGGAGAGCCAACATGAGGTTTGAGTGTTGGCCTACAGTCTAATCTGCACTGTAGAAACAATGCAGTTTGATACTGCTTGAACTGCCATGGCTGAATGTTATGGGATTTTGGAATTTGCAGTTTTGTGAGATATTTAGCGTTCTCAGTCAGAGAACTCTGGTGCCACAAAAAATTACAAATCCCAGGATTCCATAGCATGATAGTTAAAGTGTTGTCAAACTCTATTTTCTATAGTGCTTCCAAGGAATCCTGGAAACCAAGGTTCATATATCTGCTCAGCCATGAAAAACATTTTGGGTGGTCCTGGGCAGGTCACATACTCTCAAGTCTTCAAGAAAAGCCATGGCAAACCTTCTCTGGATAAAACTTTCCAAGAAAACTCTGCAATTGGGTTCCCATGAGTTGAAGTTGACTTGAAGATAAAACAACAACCACAAAACCATCTCAAGATGGAATCAGAAAACATAACACAGCTCTAACCAAGGAATGGCTAGTCAATGCAATGAACTGTTTGGTTAATTCAATGCAAATGTGAGTAAATCATGCCCAGAGTAAAGATCTATACAATTGGGCAATGAAGATAAAGGAAATGTGATAAGATGACAGAATTTCTTGTGATGTGGGCAGCTATCACACATAATCTGCCCCCCAGCTTTCACTTATATCACAATTTGACATGAATTTGGAGGGTCGTAGATGGGAGAAAGCATTTGCAGAATTTCAAAAGAGGCTGAGGAAATTCTGATAAGGTTAATAAAATAACTGTTTCCACTCTGGCACTGGAAAAGAGACATACCAGCAGGTTCAGGCCCAACATCTGGTAGGACAGTGGTTCTAAACCTTTTTGATTCTCCAGATGTTTGGGGTTTTCATTTGCAGAAGCCTCAGTCTAGATAGCCAATAGTCAGAAATCATGGAGGCTGGGGTCTAAAATATCTGGAGGAGCAAAAGAGCAAACCACGGCTTTTCAGTGGATTGTCAGGTCTAAGAAAAGAGATCCAGGTTCCAATCTGATTGCCACTGAAGAATCACTGGTTAGATCTGGTTAACTGGGTTAGATCAAGGCAATTCCATATACACTGATCTGCATCCCAATTGAAATCAGGAAGTTTAGTACGTCTGTATTCTAGGAGACAAGTTTTGTCAATGTAATGTGCAGTTGCACAACCTTTGATACTTAAACCATTAAGCATTAAGATCCAGTAGAACAACAGACACTTTTAGTATGTACAATCATTGAAAAAGAAATCAAAGACATAGCCATGTTAGTCTGAAATATCAATATACAAAGGGAACTTGTAGTACCTTTGAGACTAACTGACAAAACATTGTAGCATAAGCTTTCATAGACTTGATCTACTTACTCAGATGCATCTTCCTTCATGTGTCCAGGGAAGTAGACCATTCTACTAAAGCTTATGCTATGTGTTTCACCCAGTTAGTCTCAAAGGTGCTACAAGATCCCTTTGCATACTGAAAAAGAAAATGTGTCATGATGGCCACTCATGACAAGTTGGACAACAGATGAATTGCACCGAACGTATGACTTTCCAAGCAAGGGAATAATCCAAATGTAGGTATAGGACATAAGATAGTTTTATAACCTCTCAGTTGTGTTAACACATCTGCTATCTACCTTTGTAAACCTATCCAGTGATTGGAAGACCAGAGAGCTGGGATCAAAATGTACAATTTACCAGACAATTCCATGTGTCGCTTTTATAAGATGCAGAGGGAGGGAGGCTAGAAAACTGAATGTACTCAATGGCATTCATTAACAACGTGTTCAGAAAAGACAGCACTTCCAACAGCTCATAGAGGACGAGGACGAAGAGCATCTTCTAGCAACAAAACATGCACATGCAAGCTTCATGCTCACCAGCCCCAGTCTTATTTTTAATCTCCCCACAGCCCAGAAAACTAAAACCAACACAATTGGGTTAAGATCACAAGAGGTATAGCAAAGGAGAGGGAAGCAATGTTCTCTGTAGGCTATTGGCAAATGAGGTTTTCCACCTTGTTGTTGCAAGACAAGTTGAGGAGAGGATGTCACAAGTCAAAGGATATTAAACCACAAACACACACTCACATGCCCACAAGGTCTTCCATTGCAGGTTTTTCAATCTCTTGCTAAAACTCTCATGGAAAATACATATGATGTGTACTTCACATAACTCATGCTGTTGCTTTCCTATTGATCCCCATCTGTCTCCAAGATGACCAGGAACCCACTGGGCAGATCAAGAAGCAAGAAAAAACATTTCTGCATTCAAGGAGCTGCAGGGACAGGTAAAGTTTGAAGAGCTGCCCCCAAACTAATTATATTTATTTGCTTTCCCTCCTGTCTCTCTTCCAGGATTGAGATGCAAGTGACTTGCAACATAATTTAAAAAGGTTGCTGTAACAAGACAGTCAGTGATGCATATTAAAATGTGAATCCCATTTACCATATTATTAAACTACCAGTTGAAACAAGTGAGAAAAACACACCATACTACTAATAAATAAGCAGTAAAATGTTTAGAAGTCCTCCGGATCCATTTAAAAACCTCTGACCATAGCAAGCACCAGTTGATGATGTTCTGGATAGAACAGACCTTGCCTAAGGATGGAAGAACAACAAGGAGGGCCCCCAGCTCAATCTATTTTGGAAGAAAATGCCACAATCAGGGGCATATATGAAAATGTGTTCTTTTAGAACACTGGATTCAAGTTGTATAATGCTTTATCAGTAATAACCAGAACTTTGCCTCATATATGGAAATGGACTGGTAGCCAGTGGAGCTGCTGGAACAGAGGAGTTTCATGTTTCCTGCAAATTCAGTAACTTCAGCCAAATTAAAAGGGCAAGGAGAAATTGAAGACTCTTAGAGCATTAAAAAAAGGCAACAAAAAAACCAAACAGTTTCCCGTAATACCCTTTTCCAAGCTCTGACTGATAGGTAGGAGGGTGAAGAGAAACAGGGATCATGGAAGGTGATCTTTTATAGTGACATTTGATAGCCATGATGATGTGACTTCTTCTGTAAGGATTAGAAAGGAAACTGTTCCAAAACTGGTCACCCCATGGCCACAACTGCTGGAATAGCAGCTATAATGTGACTGTGATTTCTTTCCACAGGGAGGAAAGAAGCCCAAAGTTTCCTGCCTTTATTGACCTCCACTTGGAGCAGCTATGCCACCCGCTATGCAGGGTGTATATAGTAGAGAAGAGAATGATGAGATGAGCAGCAGATATATGAAATTTGCCCTAACAAGTGTGATAGTATGTACTGCATTCTCTTGGATTGTGTAATTTTCTGACTCAACAAAGTGGGCTTAGGCTAAAGGTGAGGCCCAATTTGAGGTGGGATGGATACCAAGTTAGATGGCACTGTTAAATTGAAATCCATAGCCACAAGATGTAGTAATGACTGCTGGCTTGCTTGGAATTCAAAGGGAAGTGGATAGATTCATGGGGCCATCAAAGACAACTAGTCCAGATGGCTATATATCACCTCCAATGTAGTACTGAGTCTAGATCAAAGATATATCTACTAAAGGGATCGCTTGCTGCAAACTGAATTCAAAGTGCAAAAGTTGTTTGCACTCAGTTAACTCAGCAGAGGGCACAGAAGAAGAGGAGGAGGAATCTTGTCCTTCCCAGTAGGCTCAGGCAAAAGCTATCTCCCAGTTCACGAGTTTTTCCATTGTCATCTTAACCACACTCTGACCTTGCTTAGCTATGCACATCCAGCTTTCCTCTGTGAAATGTTGAGGGGTATGCACCTAGAGAACATCCATTGTTGAGTGGGGAGTCAACACATAGGTAAATTACAACTGATTGAATGGCTCCACCCTAGTCAGGACTAACCATAAGGCCTAGGCTGGACATCTATAGGCTTCTGTATTTCATTTGCTGGAAAACACAAGATGATGTGTGTGGTGGCATTCAGTCCTGGTGGTTGGCTTCTCATGGGCAACTGGTTGGATACTATGTGCAAACAATGTTATCTTTTTATCAACATAAGAATATTAAAAGAGCCCTGGTCGATCAAACCAAAGGCCTTCCTGACCTAACATACAGTCAATTGTCTCTGTTTTTCTGACTACATGAACTTTCTGTCATCTTTCTTTTTTTCCCTTGATGTCTTAATGCATGTCCCATTTGCTGACTCTGTTCCTCCCTCATTTCTCCTCTCTGACCTCCTTAGACACCCTGCAAGAAGTTTGCTGAAGTGCCAAGATCCTGGATTATCTTTCTTTGGGTGAAGAAGCCTGAACAAACGTGGGACGCGGGAAGAAGAAACAACTTGAGATTTGCCTGCCCCAACTGCTTGCAAAGTTACATGCTAAATATTTTATGGTTATGTTTTTGGAGGAAAAAAAAAAACTTATCCAGACATTGAAAACAAAATGTCACTCATGATTTATTAATGGCCCTGCAAAATCAAACAAATACAAAAGGTAGGAGGCACATCTAAGAGGACTGCTTGTTCTCAGGGTAATATATGAAGGGAAGGGGGAAAATGCTGCTGGGTGGAAGAAGTGTGGCAAGGCCTCATCTGAAGCAATGTGAAGAGATGAAGTTTTGGAAACATAGGTTGTGAAGTGGAGGACTTCTCTCTTGAATTCATATTGTGGCATGATTCCTTTCAGGAAAGTCATATGAAAACTCAGGAGAAAACACTGTGTGTATTTCATAAGGAAATACGAACATGAAAAACTTGGTTCAAATTAAGCTACATTCTAAAAATTGCATATACCTGCTGGAATCTTACTGTTCACCTCAACTAGAGTAGACATACTGAACGAGACTTACCTAGATATTCACCATTTGATAACTGATTCATTGGGTCTGCTTAGTTGGAATGAATCAACAGGGTTTAGGATACTGTGCAAACTTGGCATATTAGTTATTCTGCATTTGTTCTACACTTTGGAACAATGTGTTCCACTTTTATTGCCAAGTCCATAGGGAAGGGCTTCTGAGATTCCAACAAACTTCCTCCCAACCTACTTTTTTCATGTATGTTCACCAGCCATAAGGGCTAAAAAGTTATTTTTTAAGGGGATATAAGATTTCTTGGAAAGCTTAACTCTACACCTAGTATTGCATTCTCTCTTGGATCTGTGCAAATTGGGATTGCTGCATATACATAGCCTGTATATGGGACAATACTTGCCTTTTGACACAGGATCTTAAACTCTGTGATAGTTTCAGATACTATACAGTATTTCTTTTAAAGACATAGTATTTTGAAAGTTAATAATAGTGAGGTTTTGCATTATCTGTAGGCCTGGAAGTCTGGCTGTTGGCCTCATCCAACTTCTGACAATTCCAGAAATCATTTCCTGGAAGTCAAATGCTACACATGGCTCCCAGTCACCAGGTCTATGGAAGCTAGAGTGAATGGATGCAAGACTGGTGTCTGTCATACTAACTGCATATCAATATGCCAATGGGCCAGAGTCCTCTGGCTTGTGATACCACTTCTCATGTGGCTTCAGAATGCTTAGCAAATGGTCCATCCAGGACAAAATGAATCATTCATGCCCAGATAACCATCTGCAGCCACAGAATGCTAGAGTTTATGTCCAGTGAAGCCTTCTGACCTGTATTTTCCATGTGGAAAGGGTCTGATGTTCACAGTGTTTTTTTATTTGAGAGCAACTGACCAAAGAAAACATCAGTGTGGGAGAGTCTAGTGGATGAACCCAAGATGAAATAGCATCTTCTGTTTCCATCTGGCTTAAACTATTGCAAACGCTGGAATCTCATTTTTTTGCCTCTGTTTCTCAGCCCATGCAAAGTAAGCCCTTGTCTTCCCATCCAAAGGAATGATGTGGTTGAGTGGACAATGAGTGTACCTCATTGGCTGGATTATGACATCTTTCCAGACACACTCCCTACATTATTGAACCAAACAAAGAATGGGTTAGAAGTAAAAACATTGCTCACTAGGGAATAATTCTCTATGCTGCCTTTTTTTTTTTTTTTTTTTTGCATGTATGCATTTTTATGGAGTGGGGCTGGGATATTAAAAAGATCTCTGAAAGAAAAGGTGAAATATCTCACAAAACTACAAAACCCAGCATTCCATAGAAATATTTTCTGCAAAGTTTCAGCCCAGCTCTACAGCCAGCAGAGGTTAGGAATATACTTTTTGGACTGGAACTCTCAGAATCCTCCATCACCATGGCAGCTGGGAAATATTGGGATTTGTCACTGAATAAGGAATGTTCCCAAGCTTTGATTGTTAGAAGCCTCTGTGGCAAGGGCTTGAACTGGGCACTCTTCCACCTTTTCCCACCATGCCCACAAAAGTGGCTGGACAGTGCCAAAGGCAGTGCCAAGGCCACCTCAGTGTCTGGCCATTCTTAAAGGCCTTTTTGGGGTTGCAATTTGGCAACTCTTGACCACTGGGGTTCTGGTTAAGCTCCCTCACTTGCCATCTGCTTTCACCAATGGTCCAGTTTCCAGAGCCAGCCAGCTCTCTGTTGGAGCTCTTCCATTCCTTTCCGATTGACAGAGGAGGAAAAAAAGGAGATGCACTGTGTTTACTCCTACGCCTGCCAGCCTCTATGCCCTCTGCAGTGCTTGCCAGTCCCTCCATGTCGCTCCCTGAGTCTCATTTACCTTTTAACAAAGTTTGAAATTAAATTAAGGGTAATGAGCTAATTAAATTTAACTGGCACCGGTGTCTTTCTCCTCCTCTGTTTGTTCCTTCTCTCCTCCCGCCCTTTATCTCCAAAAGCGATTGCAATAGAAGGCTCAATTACCTCTTTGCTATTATTATTTTTAATGGAATGTCAAAAGATGCTGGCGTTTTCTTAATAGCCTGGTGCAATCCGGCTTAAAAAGGCTTTCACTTGACAGGTCTGGAAATGCACAGGTTTGCAAAGTTCCTGAACAACCCACATGGCTCCTTTGCATTAACAACTGCGTGGGAATGCAAAAGTCAGCAGGGGATTTTCCTCCTCAGACTGCAGTAGTTATGATGGAGACACTTACTGCATTTCACATGGGCTTTGATGGATTCCAGGCCAGTGAGTTGGTGGAGTTGTTCTGAATTGTAGTCTGAATTTTTAAGTTGCTGAATAAGCAACATGGAAGCCACCAGCTGTCATTGCACTGTTTCTGTGTGCCTTCAAGTCATTTCTGACTTATGGTGACTCTAAGGAAAAACTGTTATGGGGTTCATGTCAAGATTTGTTTGGGAAAGAGTATTGCTTTCCTCTGAGACTGAAATAATGTGAATTGCCCAATTGCAGTGGGGATTTGAACCCTGGTCTTCTAGGTTCCTAGTCCAACACTCAAACCATTACACCATGCTGGCCCTCTGCACACCAGATAAAAAATGTGGCACCCTAACTTGAATTGCTATTGCATTTCACCTACTGAGTGGGGTGGTGAAATCAGTGTCAAATGGACAATTTTTGCTAGGACCAAACAAGAAAGTGGCCAAGTCAGGCTCTGATTTGAAATATCTTCCAACAAATTCTCCCAGAGTTTGAGTGGAGGACATAATTTTTTGGAATAGACTTCCCCGTGGCCATGCTGGCTGGGGGGGGGGGGTATTGTGGGAGGTATAAATAATAAAGGAACTTTTCCAAGCTCTGAATTTTTCTCTTCCATTCTGTCTCTGTATGTGCAAACCTTCAAGACACTCTCAACATGGCAACGCCACCAATTTCATGAGGTTTTCTTAGGGAAGGAATAATCAGGGGTGGTTTGCCATTGCCTTCCTCTGAAATGAAGCCTAGCAGCACCCGCTATTCCTTGGTGGTATCCCATCCAAGTACTAACCAGGGTTGACACTGCTTAGATTCTAAGATCAGATGCGATCTGGTGCTTTAAGGGTATTTAAGCCTCTCCACCCAACTACGGCTTCAGAAATGGACTAAGATACATTTCCCCTTGTCTATGACTGTCCTAACACTAAAGGTGCCATGCAATAGCTCTCAAAGCTTTATAGCAGGCTGAGGAAGGTGATTTCCTAGCCTAGGAGGATTCTGGGTTGTAGAGGGAGCTTGAATTGTCTGAACCTTTGAACACCAGGGCATAAACTGGGTCCCTGCCTTACAGAGTTTTTGAATGGACTGCTTTGGTGCCTTGCAGTGGGAGAAGGACATGTGTTTTCCTTCCACTTTCACCCTCCTTGAATCCTGGATATGTTGTCTGTCCCTCTTCTATGTTTGGAGTTTCTGTGATCTAAAAGCTCTCAGAGGGAAACAGGAGGGGGGAAATCCCTAAAAGTAGTCTTGAGAGAGATTATCTTTCCACTTTGTGCAAACTGTGCTTCAGCTGGGAAATTTCTCTGCCACGAGATTACATTTTCAAAGTGCCATATGATTGGCTTTATTTCTCACTTCAGAGCAACTGGGAGGGTTCCCAAATACGGATTTTGCAGGATTACCATCTTTTTGCTGACAATAATAATAATAATAAAAATCATCCACCTTTGGAATAAAAGGGCAAAGAAAAAAAAGAGGGAGACCTCCCAAGATGGATTAGGGGGCAACTCATCTCATCTGTTTCACGAGGGGCACATTCCTGGCTCAGGGGAAGAGATGCCAAGAATGAGGAAAGGAGCATTGGGAGAGAAGGAGCTACAAGTTTCTACATGGGTTCCTCTGGCTTGTAAATATGCAAAGAGGGAAAATGTTGCCTTCCTTTCTTGTTTGTTGGTTACTTGAAAGAATTTGGCTGTCAACTTTTGGAACTAAGATGTAGAGTGAGATGCACTTTGGGGCCGATTTAGCAAGGCTCTCCTTACTGTCTGACAAGATCCCCCTTGAGCCAAAGCTTGGGAAAGCTGTATCTTCTTAGGCTCTGTTTGAAATGGTATGAAATCCACCAGGAAAGGACAAGAAAAAAGAGAAGAAACTTACTGTCCGCTCTCGCTCGTTACGTCTACGAAGACCTTGATCCTCATCCTGAATGCAGGACGCAGGTGGGACACCATAAAACAAAGAGGTTACTCCATTTGCTGCACTGAGGTTGGCAGCCTGGTTTCTTACCTACTGAGGATGCTTTCTTTCTCTTTCTCTCTCTATGGCATTCTACAGGGCTACTGGCAAGGCAGGAGAACAAGGGACTCTACAGGTGAGGAGGGAGCCCACCCAGCTGAATGTCACCCCCTTCCTGGCTCTTAGTCCTAGTTCACACAGGGGACCCATAAGCTATTCGCATCCCACCCCCCCACTCCCAACAATCAATATCCAACATGTCTAGAAACAGCCACAGCAGATACATCACACACCACCAGCATCATCCCCAGCACCTATCTTTACGGCAGTATAGAAATTCACTAAACTTGATTCAGATTTTATGGATCCTTTTGGAGCTGGTGGGGAAGAGAATTGAGATAATAACCCAGCAGGAGAACAGCTACAGGAGAAGTGGCCAAAATGAAAGCATTTTCTCCCAAATAAGAATTCTTCTCTCCCCCAGTGAATTTTTTCTTCAATCCCAAATTTCTAGCCTTACAGTAATTTAATACTTCACTTGAGTATTCAGAAATACAGTTTGCTCACCCAAAGAAAAGGAGCAGGCAAAGTGACCCAGGGAATGAGAACACAGAAAAGAGAAGAGTTCTAGGTGTGAATGACTTGTAGTGTCTCATTCTCTGAAATGCTAGAAATTTGGAGACAGAAGAAAAATTTCATCTGATGGGGCAGAATGCTTACTTGAGGGTCAACGGCCCTACAGCTGCAGCCAGCCAACCCAGTTGACCAGGGACCAGCCTCCCAGTCTCCAAGGTTGCTATCCAACAGCCTGTCTTTAACCTTTGGATGCTAGTGGCTTTTATTTCCATTTCTTTTTTTCTTTTTTTTCAATAAATTTTATTATTAAAACATACAATCAATGCACTCCATCAAAACATAAGACCTAATCAAATCACATAAACAACATAAAACATTAGACATTACATACTTCTCTTCATGACATTTGACATAAAACAACAAGACAAAACAATCAAGATATAATGACCTAATTCTGAAATCATAAAAGAAAGGAAAAAAAAAAACCATTTTGAGATCTTAAGGTCATATTATTGATAATCTTGGTTTATCTATTATTGTTTCCTGTACTTCCAACAGGTGTTACACAATAATGATTCTTAATGATTCTTAATGGTAATTTAAATTTTCCCTTTGATCCATTTATGAACACATTCCCATTCATCTTTTAAATCTTTGCCTCTTAAATTAGCAGTAAGGATATCCATGTTAATTGCCTCATTCAGTTTAACTATCCATTCTTCTATGGTTGGAATTCTATCAGCTTTCCAGAATTGTGCATATAGTATTCTCGCAATTGTCAACATATATAATAGTTTTCTAGAGTGATCTTTTTCAATCTTAGTTTCTAATAATTTTGTCATATTTAATAAATATACTCTTGGATCAGGCTTGATTTTTATACTAATTATCTCACTTATGGCTTCAGTAATGTTTGCCCAATATCGCTTTTATTGGGCTTTATATTGGGCTTTTATTTCCATTTCGAAGGAATCCACTTCAAGGTTTTAGTCAGCTGTTCAAGCTGCTGAACCTCTTTTTAAAGGTACTGTCCAAGGTCCTGACTTACTTGGATAGCTACTTAAAGTTTGCACTATAACCCAGAGCAGATTCATCATTCCCAATGGAGCCATTGGTTCTGAGGTCAGAACAATGCATCCAGCATGCGATCATTGCTGGATATCTCAATTTGACCACAGAAGCAAATAACCCACAGTGGTGGCAGACATGCCAGGTGTCCCAGCAGGATGCCCATTCAGACAGCCACCATGCTGTGGAAATGAAGGGCCAGACAACAGAGGCAGGTCAGGGCAGCTGTAGGGCCAGGATACTCCAGGCTGCTCCTGGAGTATCCTGGCCAATGCAAACATCCCCCATTGGCTAGTGGTTGACTAGGGGGTACACTAGGAGAATACCATTATGCCATTACCTAGTTAGCAGCTATCACCTTCATGTAGCTGTGCTGGCCCTGCTTCAGATTCTATCAGCGTTAAATAGGATCTGTTCCCTCTGGGGGTCTGCAGGAGCAAGATTAAAATTTCTGTGGGTATATGAACAAAGTATATCAACATTCTTTCCCAGTTTGGCATCCTTCAGACATGCCAGTCCACAACTCTCATCACTCCCATCAACATTTAGGCATAATGGGAATTATAGTTCAACCAGTGTGTAAAGCACCAGGCTGGGGATGGCTAAACGAAGCAACAGTAATTCTTGCAGTCCCCCCCCACCCTGTATAAATCTTTTAAAGTGGATTTTGACTTTTAAGGCTTTGACAACCTCAGGCATGTCACCCTATTAAAGAAATTTTAGTCAATTAATCATGTGTGTTTTAATGGACTGATTAATCTGATTAATTTTTCAGAAATGTGCATGTGACTAGCAACAATATTGAAGAAAGGACCATAATCTTGTGTTTTTTAGGGAACGCTTCTGCATACCACCACAGTTAACCTCTGGAAATCAGCCTTCTTGTTTCTCTCCCAGGCAGGCAGAAAATATCTCTTGTAATACGATGTACAGTTGTAAATGCTTTCATCAATCATCACTCATTTTTTGAAGAAGATGCGCTGCCTGGTTAATCAGTGGCACCTTTCCTATCAGCCCAAATATCCTAATTGTTAATATAACCAACAAATCAATTAAACACCACAACCCAATCAGCAAGAAATGTAACCTCCCAGATTTCCTCCTTTTTTCCTGCTATGTGAGAAATGGCACACATTCAAAACCTGGCTAAATTTTAAGCACATTATAAATGTGGACAATTTCAGATCAGAACTATATTATTGAAAGGCCAAGAAACACCATTAAGCCCCTATAAATTTGTTAAGCCTTGAGGATATAGATAATTCAGTGCTATTACATCCTCACATCCCACAACCCACCAAGTCCAACATTATTGGTCATGGGGAAGGCTCCGGATAATCCTTGTTTAGATAGAATAGAAATCCCATTTTTTTGCAAAGCAAATTCAAAGCTGGAGAAGTATTTTCTCCAGATTCCTTCCAGGGTAGGAGTTGTAGATACTTTGGGGGAAAAGAGAACTAACCTGTGAGCATGGACCTATGGTCCTCCTACCCTCCAGAGGACATGAAAAGGCAGAAAATATATCACATTTAATGGGGAGCATATTTTTAACACCCCAAAAGGGTACAAAAGTCAGGGGAGATGAATCCCTCTTTCTATTGGAGTACCTCTTCTGACTCCCATCTCTTTCTACTATTTGGAGCAGAACTTCAGAAAATTACTTTTTGGACTACAATGCCCAGTTGCCTCAGCTTCTGGAAATTGTACACCAGTGAAGCAACTTTTCCAGATTCTGATTAGAGGTCAGCTCAGGAGACAACTAGGTGAAGTGATAGCCCCATGGAGGTAAGATATGGACCTCCTGGTTGCGTGATAAGCCACACTTACTGAAATTCCCTCCTCTAAAGCATCACTAAAGGTCCAGGAGCCCTCTCTAGTTTTGAGTCTGGCAATCCTACTAGGAGGCCAGATGGTAGGTTGTAGGGCTCACAAATTCTTCACCAATCCCTTTCTGTTGCCTTTTAGCTTTGTTGCCTGATTAGACCAGGCTTAGTTGGGAGTTTCTGGTGTAGTCCCAGTTAGAGCAAAGTTCTCAATGAAACCAAATGATCAGGGCAGGCCCTCAAACAGTCCTGATATCACACACACACACCACACATACACACATTTGTGTGGGCAAAGTCAGGCCCATGAACCACATGTAGCCTCCCAGGAGAGTTACTGTGGCCTTTGACCTCTACACACTCCCCAGTGCACTTTATATCTGGCAACAACATTGACAATGACAACAACAACAACAACAACAACAACAACAACCACAACAACCCTGTATTGCCTCCCCTCAGGCCCTTTCACACAAACAATGGCAGCCCTGTAACTTTAACTGCTATGACAACATCCAGTGAAATTCTGGGATTCATAGTTTAGGGACAGGCATCCTCAGCCAAAGAGCTTTAGTGGATCTGCAAACTACACACACCCATAGATTCCAATAGGAAGTTGACATGGCAGTTTAAAGTGGACACATAGTGCGATAATCCTGCATTGTATAAGCAAATTTCCAGGAAAGATAATTCATCTTTTAGTCAGGCTGCAGACTCCCCTGTACTTGCTAAAGCAAAATTACAGTGGGCCCTTGGTATCCGCTGGGGTTTGGTTCCAGGACCCCCTGTGGATACCAAAATCCATGGATGCTCACGTCCCATTAAATATAGTGACATAGCAAAATGGTGCCTCTTACATAAAATGACAAAATCCAGGTTCGCTTTTTAGAATTTATATATATTTTTAGAATATTTTCAAGTTGTGGATGGTTGAATATGTGGATAAAGAATCCATGGACATGGAGGGCTAGCTGTGCCACATTAATCTTTTGAGGTGGTATCTTTGACAGACAATGGTTCCCTACTCTCTACAGGGTCTCAGGGATCAGAAAATTGCTCCTGGACCCACCACAGTTGCCCAACCGTTCCTAAACCCCCACTCCAGGCTCACAGCCTTCTTTGCCCCTCTTTAGCTTTGCTCTCCAACTAAGTTAAGCATTTGCACAGTGCACAAAGCCTTCTTCAGACACAGGAACCTCTCTAGTTCTCTTTGCTGTGGCTTTGTCTTGGCCTGAGTGCCCCCTCTGCCCCATCTCCCTCACATGTTCTCTTGCTTAGAGAACCCCCTAAAACTGACAGAGCTGGTGAAGAGCAGCGGGGAATGTCCTCTCAGCTCAAGTCTTCTTGTCATCTCCTTGAGGCCAAGTTTGCATTTTCTGTCATTCATCTTCCCGCAACCGATTCTTCTCTGGGCAACTGGGCCCCTTTCAAATGGAAAACCAAGTGCCTTTTTCTTTGCCTCACTTCCCCCAACAACTTGAAAAGCTTCGTAAAAAGCTCTTTCTCATTGTCTCTTCCCTTTCTTCCCTCTCTTGGCTTAACAAAGGAGAAGAAGCCCTTTCTTCAAAGACGCTCTCCTTCCACCCCTGTCCTCTTTTCTCCGCTCCTCCAAAGTGCAAAAGCAAGCTGGCCATGCCTCTAAGAGACTCAACATGCATCAAGCAGCACAAGGCCAAGACTTGGGGTCAGCCCCATCTCACTTTGAAGAGGACACACCAAAGGAGAAGTGGGAGACCATCCGTTATTAGGAGCATGCACACCCATGGCAGGTAAGAGAGATGGGAGAGGAAAGATGGTATGCAGAGGGAAGAGCCATTCCTCCAAAAATGGTGGGGAAAGAGGTGCAGAAGGGATCAAAGATGTCAAGTCAGACTTCACCAAGGGGAAAGCGGACAAGCAGGCAGGATCTAGGAGGAAGCAAGGAACCAAGTGCTTTGATCGTTGTGTACCTTTGAGGCCAGAATCTGAGGGGGGGAAAGGCCTACAGTGTCATGCGCTAGCATAGGTTAGCCTGGATGGTTGCGTACTCGACAAGGTCTCCACCAGCATGGATAGAAGTCCGGGGGCTGGGCGACGTCGCCAGAGCGGAGGTGTCCAACTCTGCATATTGGACGTCGGAGTCCTTGCTGTTGCTCGGGTTCTGGAGATGAGAGAGCAGTGAGGCATGGAAAGAGGGGAAGGAAGGAAGGAAGGAAGGAAGGAAGGAAGGAAGGAAGGAAGGAAAAAGGAAATGATGTGGGAGGAAGGTGCACCGTGTGAGGGGACACAAGGGTTGAGAGATGTGGGAGAGACAGACAGACACACACCAATGTGACGCACGCCAACAGGACACACACAACCGATGGGATCATGCCAAGAAAGAAAAGAAAAGAGACAGAGAGGGAAGTGGAGGGGGCATGTGAGGGTGGGGTGGGGTGGGGAGACAGAGTGAAGAAGAAAATAAAGAATGAGTGGTGAGGAAGATATATATATATTTAAAAGGTTTAAAAATGAACAGTAAAACCGGCATCCCGCATCACATTGAGGACCTGAACATCTGCCTGCTTAAACGTTATGCATGATAAATCATCCATTCTCATTTACAAATGGCTTTGTGATTTTTAGTGCATTTCTCCTCACTACAACAAACAACCACCCTGCAAAATTGGCCGGTGTGAATCAAAGCCAGTCTTAGCTTTTCTGATAGTGAGTGGGGAACAGGAATCACAATGAAGAGCTCCCTAATTTTTGCTTCATGTCTGTCTTCAGATAAAAGCTAGTGACTCAGAAAGAAGGCAACCTGATTATATAGGCTTAGAGAAATCTGTCTATCTGTCTGTCTGTCGGTTGGTATCTGTCTTGAAATATTCTAACATATAACCCTCTACAACCAAGTTATTTTCCTGATTTCATGTTTCTGTTATTCATGCTTTTCAAGTGGGAAATTCTAGTATCTTATGAAGTCTACGCAGTGAACCTATGACAAAGAACTGTTTTGCACAATGCATCAGACTGATTTTTTTTTAAATGCTTCTCCTTGGTCTCCTAGAAGCATCCTCAGTTTTATTTGTCTGGGTAGGGGATGAAATGTACCTATGAAACTGTCCATGCACTTGGAGAAGTGGACTTTAGTTTCCAGTAAAACAAAACTTTCAGTCTTAAAAATGCCATGAAACTGTTGTATTACAGCAAAGGTGCCATTTGTAAATTGCTGGCACCCTGACCTCTCAGAAAACAATTTTGCTAAACCAGATGTTCCTACCAGCCAAGTGGAAAGGGAGGGATCTATGACCTAAGAGGTTTCTTCCCTCTCAATGTTAATATTGGAAACCTGAGACTGCATTCTTGATGAACCTACTGTTCCACATTGCAGAAAAAGAAGCTCATGCTCTGGATGTATCTTTCCTTCGATTATCAAGTCACATGCCCCCCCCCCTTTACCTTTAGACCTTTCTTTATTAGTCTTTGGCTTTCTCTGCTACAGAGATTATGCAAATGGTGTTTCATTGCAGACAACACCCCCTCCTGTTTTCCAAATGGTTCACAGCCATTTACCAGCTGAGGGGATGCCGTTCAAAGTGGTTTATGGATCTGTAACAAGCACTTTAGAGCATCTTGCTGGAAGGGCTGATTTGCTGAGTAATTGGCTCTGACTGTCTCAGAGGACCATAATCTTCATTTGGCTCCCTCTCTCTCTTTTCTACAGCAAGGTGGTGGAATACTTCTATTCCATTCCTAGAGGCTGTGGCATGCTACCAGACACCCATCTTATTTCTGTATTTCCCCCCCATGCCCAACAGGCACAGAAATGCAGTAGGGGAAGCTCTTGCCTGCAAAGTCGTGCAGTCAAGGCTGTAACAATGGTAGCCTGCTGCTTGAGGTGAGGGAGAAGATGGTCCACCTGCCTGTCCAGCATTTTTCCAGTTCCAAGTGAAGAAGCTGAATGAACTAACAGAGGATTCAAACAAAACAATGGTGGCCATTAGCTTGCCCATCCAAAGGGTGCAGTTATGGAAGCTGTTTATAAAAATAATGCACTTGTCATGTAAGTTCCAAGATAGAAAGACCTCTCCTTACAAAATGCAAGGAACATCAGGACAAGTCATGGTCTCTCCACAGGATTTTCAATGATGCATGCTCTGCAATGCTAAAATTTGGGGGGGCTGAAGGAAAATTTCATTTGGGAGGCAGAATTCTTATTAAGAGAGTTCAGTGCCCTCATTTTACCACACACCCCTTAGCTACATCCCTGAAAATAGTTCAGCTCCTTCTCGCACTTTGTCCTTTAAAATCCCCATGCACACACCCAACAGCTTTATAGGGATTCAGAAACCAAACAGCCCTGCCCCCCCGCCCCCCCAGTTTTGCCATCTACATGGCATTTTGTTTCTGCTTCTGAGATGACCCAAACCAAAACAATAACCCTCACATTTTCACTCATTTTCTTCTTCTGGCTATGTGGAATTCTTCAATGTACAAAGAATGGGATTGAAAAGACATCACATGGATGTCTTCCCAAGGTACCCCACAAGGAGTAAAAGGAAGGTGAAAAGGGGTAGCCCATAATAATTTGCTTCCCCACCTTAGAAAAGAACAGAAATATACAGTTGAGCACACTGGGAGGTCTGATGATAGATGTACAAGAGTTTTTCTCTGCAAAGGAACCAGATTCATTATCATCCATCTTCTTTCTCTAATCAGAAGCAAAGAACCCAGTGGGAGGGAAAGGATCTTTCTGAGGGTCTGAAATGATCAGTTAGAACAGGACACAGTGGGAGGTTACTGCTAGATTCTGCCAGCAAGAATATCCTGATTTCCTTTTCTTCCATCACTTGGAAAAGCTCATTTTTTGGCCTGCATGCTGGCTGGGGGATTTTGGAAGACAGAGTCCCAAAAGGCAGCTGTTTTGCAAGCTCTGTCCAATCCTAATTCCTTCAGTTCTCTCTCTATTTCCCCTCCATAGCCAAAACTAAAAATGACAATTAATTACAGTTAGGACTTTTTTTTGGGGGGGGGGGGGAGCTTACTTCAACCACAGGTACCATTTTTTACTCCTTCATCTTTTCCCCAACTTCTTCTCTCCTACAGTTATGTTCTCCACCTCTTTTTTCCATTCCTCTCCTTTTCTGTCCCTGAGGCTAGTCAGTTCCAAATCCTATTGGTAATCCCAACGAGAATTGATCCAATGATTACAGTCAACAGTTATGTAAATCTTTCAATTCAATTCAGTGGGTCTACTCTAGTCGGGACTACTGATAGGATCTAGGCCTTCAAGTGAAATTGGGGCATGTGTTCAGAACTGTGCATTGTGGGGCAGAAATATATTCTCTGGGTTGAATTTGATGATGGTAGTCAGAAAGACTATATAATAGTAAAAGCTGAACTTCAAGAAAACAATGATGTAAGAGAGTTTGATTGACTCTCTCTGTAGAAACCACCTCCGACCCAGCTCTGGGAGAAAAGTGGCATAGAAATGAGATAAATAAAAAGAAACCAACAAATAAATAAAATACAGCTTCCCATGCTCCTAATCTAGGGTTACCATCATGTTCTTTATCTGGTGGGCATTGGTAATTGGTTTATGTGCGTGTGTGTGAATCCACTCCATCTTTCACTCCGAACTTAAAAGTGCCATTCAAGGTTCTGGATCCTCTCCCCCACATAGGTTCAGTCCCTCAGATAACTCTGTTAAAGTTTAAATTAAACTCAGAGCACATTTAACAGCCCCCATGTCCTTCAGTGACATGGAAGCCACCATCCTCTTGCCAGTGTGACAAGGGCAAAGACAATGACCTGTGAGGACAAGGGTGGAGCTGCTACCTTCCTCTTGTTCTGCTGCACAAAAGCCCAAGTCCCTGTTCCTTTCCTGATAAGGATGCCGCCCTCCTGCTAGCATCCTTTATCTGCCTTTGCCAGAACCCATGAGACCACCTCCTGGCAGGGTTGGGATGGTGGCAAAAGAGGGCTGGCGGGGGAGAGAAGGAAGAGAACAATACTATTTCAAGGTCCATTCTGCCAACAATAAAGGTCTGTTGCTGCTGAGATGCCAGCTGGGAAGGGGGCCAGCCACCAGAGCAAGTGGAGTGACATGGCACTGGTGGCACTGAGGATCATCAGAGGACTTGAGCAGGGCACCATCCCATATCATAATCTGAGTGGAACAGAGTGGGGAAAATCTGACTCCTTCTCTAAGGTGGGGGGGAATATCAAATGATCATGGGGCTAATGTTGTGGTGTTGCATCAGTGCATAATGAGTGATAAAGAGCCCTCCCTCCATTCCATCCAGTGTCATCTGAGGGAGAGACACTAGGCCCAGCACCATCAGGCCTAGTGTAAGAAGAAGAGCCCTCCCTCCATTCTATCCAGTGTCATCTGAGGGAGAGACACTAGGCCCAGCACCTTCGGGCCTAGTGTAAGAAGAAGAGCCCTCCCTCCATTCCATCCAGTGTCATCTGAGGGAGAGACACTAGGCCCAGCACCTTCGGGCCTAGTGTAAGAAGAAGAGCCCTCCCTCCATTCCATCCAGTGTCATCTGGGGGAGAGGACGCTAGGCCCAGCACCATTGGGCCTGGAATAAGAAAAAGAGCCCTCCCTCCATTACCATCTGATGTCATCTGGGGGAGAGACACTAGGCCAAGCACCACCCAGCCTAGAATAGGAAAGAGGGATGAGATTCAAATGTATCTGCTTTAATGTTTGTTTTGATGTTTTGAAATGCTGTACGCCGCCCCGATTGCCTAGCAGAGGGGCGGGATATAAATAAAAATTATTATTATATTATTATTATATCCTACATTGTTGCAGCATAGCATAAAAAGCCACCAACATGGCTATGTTTTGCTTTCCTTGGGCAGCCCTTGTACCCGAAAGGGACCCTAATCCTTAAACCCTATACACATCGGATTGAGAATAGTTGAGTATAGATGTATAGTTATTACACTTTGTCTTGCCTGTTTGTCTTGAGCACCTGGTGAACTTGGCTTGGTCACTGTCACCTTCCTAAAGGTGCCCATTACTGCTGATCTTGGGGTTTTGAACATCCAGATTTAGAATGTGTCAAGGGTCCTTGTCTTGCCATCTTTCTGCCTCGCCTGTTCTATATTCTACCCTTTCTCCCACACCTATGCTAAACTCCTTTCTTCTTCGGCTGACCCTCCTAATCTCCCTGCCGCTGCTGCTAGTCCTGCTTTACATTATTATCTTCCTGTCAGGAGCTGAAATGGATTCCGACAAAACAAGGCCTTGCTGAAAAGCCTTGTCCTCATTTAACTGGGAAGCATCAGTATGCTCTGCCTGACAGATAACCCATTTGCCAGGTTTTCTTTCCTTCTAAACCTTTTTCTCTTCATGTCTTTCTGGCTTACCTATGGCCAAATTTTTTTCTCTGGGGCCTCTTCCTTTTCTTCCTCCCTTCTTGCTGGTTTCTACAGCCATCTAAGGACTTTATCACACCAGCCTTCTGTCCAACCACAAATGCGCTAATTTAAGAATGGAACAGGAAGCATACCAGTTTGGCTTTGTTTCTTATCACACTTTCCCCCACAATAGCGCTTTGGTGATCCATGATCACAAAAGCTATTTTCTACATTGAATGCTGTTCCACCCTCCTTCCAAAGCATGGGTCTGCTGAGTGTACATTCAAAAAGAAGCCCCACACTTCAGTAGGAAAGAGGGGACAAGCGATTGGGGCGGCCAACTGCTTCCTGAAGATGGTTGCTGTGTGAGTGTGTACACAGCAGCTGGCCTTGAGAAGCTGGGAGTACGATTGCTCCAAAGGGGAAGGGGAAAGAAGCAGAATCATGTTCACTCACACCATCTGGATGCCTCAGAAGTGCAGCAGGAGGGGCCTATCACACAAAGGCAGTAATGGAATAGCAGTGAAAATGAGAGCCTGTTGATGGGTTTTGCCCATAATGAAAAGGAGCACTACAATAACAAATGAAATGCAAAGTGGAAGCATAACATCGTGTGATAAGCACCAGCTAAAGATGTTTTTATCCTGTTAAAATTCTGCTTTTCCAGCCAGTGTGATAAAGTCCAATGATTTAACTTGCCCTCTCCTAAAATGCACAGGGCAACAAACAGCAAGGGATTGAAAGCAGCAAGAGCCAGTAGCAAAATAAGACAACTGGTTATTCCATAGGGCTTCTAGTCCTTCCCATCTGCCACCCTCCAGCATAACTGATGATCCCTAGAGGCCATTTCTCCCTTATTGTGCCTTTCTGCTATTTTCTCCCAAGCTAAGCCACAGGAAAATGGAATACACAGTTTCCTCAATTGCGATTGATTCCCATCTTATGTGTTTTGGTGAAAAACTACTTTTTTTGGCAGGGTTATAGCCTCCAAAATTTTCTACCCTGTACAACAACTGGCTATGGCAGAATTTTAGGTTTTTTAGTCTTGATAAGAGACACAGAACCACACTCTGGTTTGGAGAAGAGTTCATTGCTATGCCCATACACATATTTGACTTCCTACATCTGCGGCACTTTCCTTTTTCCCTAGAGAGAAGTGATCAGGAATTTGCAACAAAATGAGGGATTTTTAAATGGAAAATACCCTTTGAGGAAGAGAAACTTGGCCAAGGTTGGCCCAAGAAAGTTTGTTGCCTGGGGTAAAAAACAAGATGCCCTCACCTCCTATATCCCATTCCATGTATGGAAGAACCTTATTTCAGCCACCGGTGAGGGAATGGTGTCCACCATACCTGGAATTTATCTACACTGAACAGTTACAATTTTGATGTCACTTGTCCCTGCTACAGTTCTATCCTACATAATCCTATAAAATTGTAGTTTAGGCAGGTCTTGAAAAATTTCTAGTATTCTTCCCTGAAACACAGCATTAAGAGTTGTCTGGCAGAAAATGTTCAGGACCCCCATGAAACAATAAAGTCCTTGATTCTATAGGAGGGAGCAGAAGACATTAAAGAGGGATTAGAGAACTAAAACTACGTAGTGTCAATACACCCCTGATGTTAACAGAGCAGTTTAAGAAATTCAGAGTGGGCCATTTGGCCCACATATAGCTTTGCCCTTCAACACATCTCAAAGTTCCTCTGTTTCCTAGTAGTAGTAGCAGCCAAATGAGGCAACTAGCTCACTGTGTCTCATAGTAGAGCTGGTCCCACTCCTCACCTGGGAGAGGACCACCAGCAGTTTGGAGACTCCATCCATTTGAACCTCTAGTTGACTTCCAGGGTGCTGATCTCTGCTTAGCATCTACACAAAGGCCCTAGATAAGGGCAGAATGAGGAGGCAATGCAAGGGTAACTCTTTATCATAGCCTCCATCCTTACCATCTTGTCAGATTGAGGGGTAGGCTCAGTGGCAGCCATGTCGTAGTAGGGGGGCTGTGGTGGCAACTTCTGGATCTCCTCCTCAGGTTCCTTCATGTTGTCCAGGTGCACAACCTGTGGTTGGTGGGGGGTAAGTAAGGTTCAAGAGTGCAGATTAGCATTCCCAACCCGAATACTGACAGAAAGTGATGTCCCAGAGGCAAATCAGGGTGCAGGACACCCACCAACACCACCCAGCTCTGGTGAAAGGCATCAAAGTAATAACTGGATCAGACTGTTGTGGAATCCTCTTGAACATAAACTGGGATTGTGGAAGCACATGTCCTTAATAAGATGATGTGCAAGGAGGTATTCACTAACTCCTTCCACAACGCCCAAGTCCTCACCCCACCAGATTATGCTGCCATGGACATTAATTGGCTAGGGAGGGACAGTAGGGGGCAGCACCCAGCAACAGCCAGCAGAAGACAACTGGCATAGCTTCCCCCAAAAGCTTTAGATAGTTGCAGGAGATCTGGGAAGGTGAACATCTGCTCTCTTTTCAAGTGGATGTTGGCCAGGCACTTCCTGCCCTTCCCTGCCAGTGAATGGTTATGGCAGTGTACTTCAGCACTTGCACGCTGCCTTCCAGGGGTGGGAGAGACATGGAACTGCTCAAGTTGAAGGATTCCAGCTCATGAATGCCTACTTTCCACCAAGAGTGCTCTTTCTATGTTCCTTCCTCCCTTCCCCTCTGCTTCCCAATGGCCAGCTTTTCTTTTGCCACCCCCGTATATGAGTCAACAAAAGAATACAATTTTGTCTTTAAGCCAGCAGCAGAACTCAGAGCAGACAGAGGGTGAACAATGAAAGCCATCCAATTCTTTTCCAAGCAAATGCACTTGTTATTCTGAGCTGCCAGGCTAAGAACCAGGAACCCATGACTAGGTACTGCTGCCCTGTGTGATGAACCATCATAGTTAAAAGGTGGAGCTGGTAAAGGAACGGCTTCAGTCACTCAGACTAGCCATTGGCTCTCAACATCAGGGACTATAAAGAATCATGTGGCATACATGCACATATGCATGCACACAAATGTGCCCACACACCCACACCCACATTTAGTTCCGAGCGTGATATGGTCAAAGTTTAATCTATGAATTTAAAACAAGAAACCCAAAGCTTTGGCCCTTCCTTTGATTTACATAGAGTAACTAAAATGGCTATATAAGACTTCCCTCCTTTTTTTTTTTTACAGATGTGCGCACAATTTGGCGACATGATCGATCTTAAAGAATGGATCCATCCTACCAAATTGCAGACAGGTAGCTGGTGTGTGTGTGTGTGTGTCATAAACCTTTAAAGTTTATGATTCCCTCCCTCAAAAAAACAAAAACCTGCTGTTGTAAAATCATTTAGACTTGTCAAGTGCTCAGTTTTGCCCATTCATGTCTTTTGGTTTTGGGGGGCTAACACTGTCCTCCTAGTATTGACGGCACATTCCTAGAGTCCTTGGAGCACAGCTAACATGTTCTAACATAATGTTCTGAAATGATGTAGTGGACTGAGGCAGGTAGGTGGTCACTGAACAGCAGCAGCAGGTGGCAGAGGTAGTCAAATGTGCAGAAAGAGACTCAGAGGACAGGCACTTAAGCCAAACACCCTTTCCAGGTAGGCATGGTCCCCTAGTATTGGAGGCATTATGGTTCTCCTAGGTTCAGAGCAGAAATGCTGCACCTAAGAGCACAGCAAGGACCATTGAGCTGTGCAATGCTACCATCTCACCAAGGGATTTGATGTCTACACTAATGTGGAAACTTCCATCTCATGATCCAAATTGCCCCACACCATTTCCCCCTCCCTAAGCATCTCACCTAGGGACTAGGACTAAGAGTTGTTTCCAGGTAATTCAGGACCCTTTGTTGCTGTCTTATGGGTCTTGCCCCTGCTAACAAACTGCTGGGACTTTTCTACCTTCATCTTGAGCAAAACCACTTACTGCTATCTCTTAAGGTGTCAGAGGAAGCTACTTGTTCTGTAACGCCCTGACAACTGACCCCTGCTCATTTGCTGCCTATTGTAAAGGCATATAGCAATGGGGTCTGCACTCATCTTACTGTGACACTAGACAATGCTCTTGTCTTTTTTTGTGGTGACCTAGATTGCCTTCCATTTTAGGGACTGCCTCTGTCATGACATTATTGCTGCTATTTTTCCTGCTTGGCTCTAATTTCCAGACTCAAATAGAGCCCTACTGATTTCCTTCCTCTAATACTATCCGGAGTCTGCAAGTTAGTCCCTCCAAAATCTCTGGCTCTTTTAAGCCTTACTGACATTAGAAGCAAAACAGTTTGCCTCTTTCTGGTCCTAGTATTACTGCTGCGGAGATGCCTCATGATAGGTTACATTAAACTAATGATCAGATATAAGGGTAATAATAATTGTTGAAATTGCAAATGATATAGAAGTTTAACAAATGAGAAGATATAACAGAAATTAAATTTAGTGCTTTGCTCCACAGATGTAAATGAAATGGGCAATAAAACAATAGTGCTTGCTTTTTTCACAACATGGATTAGACGTGCAATATAATAATATTTGTGCTTTGTGAATAAAATATATATGTTTGCTTGCAGACTTCAGATAACACCACAATTGCACACACACAGACAGACAGAGTTCTGAGAAGAAGTCAGAGAGAGAGAAAGAAAGAAAGAAAGAAAGAGAAAGAGAGAGAGAGAGAGCTGTTTAAAATCACAGTGACAAAGCAAATCAGACAGTGAACAAAAATTTGGATCAATGTGGTGGGAAAATAATTTGCACTACCCAGAACACACACAAACTCATACCAAATATACAGATTACTACTCAGATTTTAAAAATTAATAGGAAAGACAAAAGAGGATTATGCTAGGCTACTCAAATTAGCAAAATGAAAAATTGGCAGGTGAAGAGACAGACTCTGGTATCAAACTCATGTGACAAGCAACCACTATGAAAACTCTCACCACAGTTGTATGAATGATTGTTAATAAGCTTTAACAGCTAAGTCTAGCAAATGAATGAAGAGCTGCACAATGTAATTATGTAAACAATCCCTCCTTGCAAGCTTTGTGATGGGAGATCAATGGTATAATCTCTGCTCCAGATTCCAAGTTAGAATGGACAGTAAGCAAAGCCCAGCTTTTTCTCCCTTCCCATTACACCACCCTGGTATTTTCCTAATTATCATCATACTGGAGACAACATGGCTGGCTTCCCCCACCCATATAGATTGGTGCAAACCTGATTTCATCTGGATTAGGTCCACATTGGTCTGAATTGACTCAGTTTGTCTTGGGAGTGAACTGAATCAATTGCACAGCATTAATAAAGACTTTCTAGTAAGGCTGAGATTATGTCAGGGCAATGTTCGTCTTTCCTGGCTCTCACCTTTGGCTTGCTTCCTTGATCTGTATTAAGACCCCTCCCCACAAATAGGTCCTAGTTCCCTCTCAACATGTGTCTGCACCTTAGCCCTGATACCTGCTGGAGGATGAGATCTGCAGGAAGCTTTATTCCAAGGCAGGACCAATAAGGAGTGTTGGCTCTTCAACAAGAATAAATAGAAATGATTCTTGGCCAAAGGGAACATGTCATGATTTGAATGGTGCATCAAGAACAAACCATATTGCTTACAGATCACAGCACCATGGTCGAGCATCTGATTTTCACACAGAAGATCCCAAGGGTCAATCCCAGGTTTCACCAGTTAAAAACTGGATCGAGTAGTAGGTGATAGAGGAAGACTTCACTCTGTCTGAACCCTGGAAAGCTACTGTCAGCTAGACTAGATAATGGTAAACTAGATGGATTAATAGTTTCATCTAAAATGGCTTCCTAGAAAGAGTATTCTGAGATAAGGGATTGAAATGGCTGTGGGGAAGGACAGGTGATGACACACACTCTATTTTGCTTCTCTTCTCCCATACATCCACAACCTGCACTACCAGTTTTAATGCAGTTTCTTCAGGAGGCATGAGAGGCCATGTTTTAGCCTCGTCCTATAAAAGGACACTGGGAATTGAAGTGGCGGGTAGATATTCTAGGAAATGACTCCCTTCCCCTGCTTTCTACATCTACCTCCTGTCTGAAGATGAGGTGGCCAAAGTAACCCCAACAAGTGGCAGGAAAACCCCATTGTTACATCTGTCTGTGGTACAGATGTCCAGTGACAGGGGAGGTACCTGGATATCTTCTGCTGTCAGGTGACTTTTCAAATCTTGCTTCCGCTTGGGAGGTGGAGGAGCAGGTTTGTGGGAGGGGGGAAGGTCCATCCTGTAGGAAGAGAGGTGGTCAGCTGGACAAACTGTACCGTAGAGCAACCGCTACAATATTGCCCTTCATGAGATGACAGATTTTGTTTGATTGGCATCTTTTCTTTTTGCTGAAGCTGTTGGTTGAATCTATCTCAGTGTTATGGGAGAACATACAGAGAGCTCAAAGAAGTGGAGGCACTTATTGGGATTCTTCAATGGAAGGTGGTAGCTCAAACCTCTCCAGGGATCAATGGGCAACCTTCCCCTTAAACAAGTTCAGCCCATGGAAAAAGAAGGGACTTGTAACAGCAGATATTGGAAATGCTATTTTGGACTATAACTCCCAGAATCTGCGGCAATATTTCCAAAATGTGAATGGGGATGTGAATGTGGAAGAAGGAACTTTGGTTTGGGTGATCTTTCTTCTGCCTCTTCAGACCTCCAAGCTGGCAGGCAATGATGGTTGGTACCTCCCATCTCGACAGAGTGGTAAATCCAGTCCAACCATTAGAAGAGCTCACCTTCAGGTTCAGCACCTCAGAGCAGATTTACTGCCCCACTAATATGGAAGCCACTAGTCACCATTGTTTGTAAGAGGTAATTTGGAAAGAATGAAGTTAAGGCAGAAGAAATGGGATAATCTCACAGGAAGCCAGGCTGAACACTGGCGCACCCAGTTGCCAACTGGTGTTTTGGAGTCTCTGGTGCACCCTGGATTACCTTACATCCAGTTAGTCAAAACTTTGGATGTCAGTTGGATGGAGATTGCATTCTAGATTTTAGCCTGAAGAGTTATCCAAAGGGCTAGACACTATCCACAAAATAGGTTCAGCACCTTGGACAGCTCTTTAAAAAGAACTATCCTCTGGGCTAACACTCTCAGAGTGGATTCACTGCCCCACTGACATAAAATTCACCAGTCTCCATTATGTATTCATAGTAGGAACATTGCACTATTTATCTTTCAGGGATCAGGTGCATTGACAGAATATTAGATTTCATGTACTGCTGTATCTTAACTTTGAACCAATATCTTCTTATTTGTATGTCCAAGATACTAATACAGTTTTCCCATGCTACTATGTGATGCAAATGGGAAGTGAGTCTATGGCAGGATCACACATTGCAGTTTGACAGGTCTGATTTTCTTTCCCACCCATGTGATTTTTGTAAACAGAAAAATAAAGTATTCTGCCCCATCCACCCAATTCCTGGAATATCATTAAGCATTCCCAGTGGTGCTATGTTGAGTCAGTGAGCTAGGATTTGGGTAGGGCCAGTATATCAGTCTTAGATGGAATTAGGCCTGAGTGTATAAGGAGCAGTAAATTTGCAAAACAAACAAACCCAGACTATACAATTTCTGGGCACAATTATGTCTTTTCAAAGCTTTGGCCCTCCAGGGAGTTAGCAAGAAGCTTGGGCAGATAAAGGAGAGAGAGAGATGTGTTCACATTCCTTTTGGAGAAAAAAACACACAATGCTCAAAATTGACTGGTTGGTCCAGATTAAAGGGTAAAATGAAACGAGGGCTTTTAAACCTGGGACAGAGAGATGCAAAAGTGATTCAGCCACTTACGATTGAAAGGAAATGGGAAGAAAGGAAGGGACAGGGACAGAAAAAGGGACTTCTTCACATTGAGTTTGCACTGGCGGTTTGATCCTTCTCCCACTGATGAGGAGAGTATTGGTGAGGACATTGGGCTGTTCTTCTCTTGAGAGCAGCACCATGGACAGCTCCTTCCTGCATAATATGCCTAATACACAAGGTTTCTAAAAGGGATGCAAATCTCTGCTTATTCCATTTGTGCTTGCAACAATGAATAATTTTAATAAACGTTTTCTCCCTTCCAGGTGAGAGTGCAAGAGTTTTTGTACATTTTGTCATTTTTTTTAACACTTCAGGAATTTATTTGGAATAAAGTTGGTATTTTTTGCATGGAAAGTATGACATTTTTGTGCAGAGGGCAGTGTGTGTCTACAAAATGAGTACACAAATTAGTGCAATTAGTGCACAGAAAGCAAACTTTGGCAGAAAGATTTTTGTACAAAGATTTTTTTTCCCCAAAGAAAGTCCCGAAATGCAAAAATAAAATAAAATAAAATAAAATAAAATACCTTGCTGTTATTGACCATTTTGTTGATGTAAGTGGTAGTGGGGGTGATCTTGTTATGTTAAGACAGTAATTTTAATTGTTGTTAGCTGCCCCAATTGTTCACAGAGGGGCAGGGTACAAATAAATTTATTATTATTATTATTATTATTATTATTCTCATTGGGGATGAGAAAGATTGCAAGTATTCTTTGCATTGCTACTCACTCAAAAGGAAGCCCCACCCAGTAATACCTTGTACTGTTACTACTAAGGGCCTTTGCAGACTGCCAGAAATAGTGCAAATTGAGTCCACTTTAACTGTCCTGACTCAAGGCTAGGGAATCATGGGAACTGTAGTTTATTGTGGCCCCAGAGCTCTCTGACAGAGAAGGCTCAATGTCTCAGAAAAAATACAATTCCCATGATTCCCTAGCACCGAGCCAGGGCAGTTAAAGTGGACTCAATTTGCACTATTTCTGGCAGTCTACAAAGGCCCTAAGATTCTCCCTCCATAGAATCTTAATGGGTGACCATTCCCCAACTTTGGAGAGAGGTTGTGACAGGGCACGTGGTACTCACAGGTCATTGTCAGCTTCCGTGCGGCTCTTTTGCTGTCGCCTGTACACGACAAAGACCGTAGCGGCTACACCCACAATAAGTACGGCAGCGATCACGACACCCAAGATTCCAAAAATGCCCCCTGCCCCTCCCTGAGGCAATGGTTTCTCTGTAATAGGAAAGAGGGAGATGTTTCAAGAAAGAGCTGCAAGACTCATGGAGAAGCCTCTGGTTGACCCTGTGCAGAGAGATTTCTAATTATCACGTCTCTTTTGTTTCAGTCTGCTCCAAAAAAATGTAAATTACCTACCAGCCAAGATCCGGTCTGTAAATTTCCACATGTGGAGTGATTCTTTGTATTGCATAAACCCTGCGTTGAATAGCGGTGTTGACAGCTATGGATTTTTAATAGTGTACTGAGCCGTTTTGTCAGTTTTTAGATCATCTTTTAATGAATTTCAATGGTTTTCACTTCACAGGTTATTTAATTGTTTTGAAATAACTGATATTAAAGCTTTCTATGCATGCTTTTGTATGTTTTTAGAAATCATTAGAAGTTATAAGCTTCTAGTGATTTAAGTTATATTCAAATCACTTGAATATAAGTTATAATCCACTTTAAAAGTCAAAGGCCCATCATCATCATCATCATCATCATCATCATGGAGCTTTGCTTGGGAACAGCCACTGCAAAGGTTCTCACCTTTTTCTTTACCAAACATATCAGTGAAGGTGGTAGAACTGAAAGAAAGATGGTAAAATTGAGGCACGCTCGTATAGGGAAATAAAGTTGTAACTATACTGCAGAACTAATGCACTTTGACACCACTTTACCTGCCATGGCTCAATGCTATGGAATTCTGGGATTTGTAGTTTTGTGAAATATTTAGCCTTCTCTGTCAGAGAGCTCTGGTACCACAGCAATCTACAAAGTCCAGGATTTCATAGCATTGAGCCATAGCAGTTGAAGTGGTGTCAAACTGCATTAAGTCTGCAGTGTGGTTACAGCCATGGTCTTGCAGATAGTGGCCAGAATCCTGTTGGTGCCTTACACATGTTTAAATCCTCCACTTCTTCAGAAGCAGTACAGTACAGTTCAATTATACTGCATCTGAAAAAGTAGGTTCATATGCCCCAAAGCTTATGCTAAAATAAAAACCAGTTTGTCTTAAAGATTCAGTCACATTCCTTTCCCCCCCCCTTCCTTTGTCCTTTCCTCCTTTTTATGCTGCAAGAGACTAACACCACTACTTATTTGAAAACTATTTTGCATGCTTTGGATCCCATTTGGGAGAACAGCAGGACATAAAGAAAGCAAACAAATAAATAAATAAATAAATTGGCATTCTAAACCAATGTGTCTCCATCTGCTCCTCCTGAAATTGGTGATAGTACTCCTTCGATTGCACATGCATTACTCTTGCCATTCACTACAAAGTTGGCATGGCATAATCAACATGTCACTTTGCATGTTGAGATTTCCATGCTATGCAGCCTTGATGCATAATCTCAACTTGGGAAGGCTGGGTGCCCTTTCATTCCTGCAAAATGCTGGTAGTGGAGGTGCAGAGGATTTGCAGGGAAGATTGACAGAGGAGGAGAAGCAGGCAAATGATACTTTCATTATTCACCCCTACACCTTGCTTTTCCCACATGTCACATAGCAATGTCTCATCTAGGAGAGACCCCGGAATAGGACAGGGATAGAGGATGAATGGTAGTGATGGGAGAAAAGAGTTTTAATTTCACCCTTATAAGCTGTGCAGCTTCACTCTACCTCTTTGCTGTAGGGAATTAGTGACTCCACTTCCAGCATTCAGTTGTGGCTTAATAGTCTTCTGATCATTAAACAATAATTGTATTCAGTAGAATATTCAGTAACTACTAAGGGTGTTAGTCTAAATTTTAAAAGAACTATCCAAGGTACAAACGTGGATAAGGGTGGTGGTGGGGAGCTTCTGAACCTGGGTAGTTTTGGAAAAATAGCTTTCAGTACCTTGGATAGCTCCTTCCCAGACTGAACTAAAACCTGCAACACTAGCTGGAGGATACTGGGAGTTACCATCCAAAAAAAAATTGTTACTTTTCCAAGCTATATTGCCACCCACTACTATGCTGCTCAGGTAACATATCTGTTCACCCGAAGAGACATTATAATGAAAGGGCTTTAAACAATGTGCTTTCCTGGCTGTATTTCTTACTTTCTAATGGATATGGGTTTGTTTGTTTTTTCAAATGGCTTTTAATTCTATGGATGCCTTAATTCTATTTTAACTGCTGTGAGTTTTCACTCTTGTGAGCTTTTATCTCTGATTCCCATGGTTGGGAAAGAGGTGGGATGCAAATTAGTACACATCATTTTATTTTATTTTAGGCATTTAGTTATCATCTCTTGTCCCAGTAGGGCCTGTGACATCAACAACAGCAACAACCTCTAGTTTGCCAACATTTTTGGAAAAACATTTTTATTGGATT
This sequence comes from Phrynosoma blainvillii, assembly GCA_026167975.1. Lineage (NCBI taxonomy): Eukaryota > Metazoa > Chordata > Lepidosauria > Squamata > Phrynosomatidae > Phrynosoma > Phrynosoma blainvillii. The sequence goes on along the minus strand of JANUYF010000006.1, from coordinate 30,907,087 downwards.
TTGAAAGGTATAAAAGCTTATACTGTTGTATATACCTCACGCATGCCCTTAACCTATGCATTCTCTTTCTTTTCTCATGCCATTCAACTTACATCCTACAGCTTCAAGCCTTCTATGGCAGTCCCACCAGCTTTACATCTTCATGTTGCCAGGCTGACATCTGTGCAGTGTTGGCTTGTCTTTGCAGAGTTATTTTATTATCCTGGCCCTGATATATACTCCTGTCTTTCCTTTTCTTTTTTAAAAAAGAAAGCTGCCTTCTTAGTGATAAATGAGACCTTCTGGACCTCTCTCACAAGCAACACTTTGTCGTGAGATGGAACAGCTGGAAGCTTGGTTGGGGAAATACCTTATTCAAGTACACTCCCTGGAAGACCAGAGTTCAAATTCTCACTTGGCCATGGAAACTCATTGCACCTTGGGCAAGTCACACCCTTTCAGCCTCAGAGAATGCAAGGGTAACCTACTCCAAACAAATAAAGCCAAGAAAACCCATTGATAAGGTTGCCTTAAGGTCACTATAGATCAGAAATGATTTTACGGCACATGACAAAAACAACAACATGTGGTGTAGTGGTTTGAACATTGGACTATGACTCTGAGAGACCAGGGTTCAAATCTCTGCTTGGCCATGGAAACCCACTGGGTGACATTGGGTAAGTCACATGCTCTCAACCTCAGGGGAAGGCAATGGTTGGTAAACCTCCATTGAGCAAATCTTGCCAAGAAAACACCATGAAAGGTTCTCCTTAGGGTCAACATAAGTTGGAAAGGACTTGAAGGCACACAACAACAATTACAAAGTTGTAGGTTACATGTTCATAACTGTCGAACATTTGAAGAGACAAAATTCCATACCATTCAACTGTCCCATTTTGGCAAAGACAGCCCTGATTAATGCTCTGTTCCACTTTTCCAGCTGCTTTTAAAACGTTCCAATTTCTCTCTCTTCCCCCTTGTCAGTTTACTTCAATGGCTGCAAATGCAGCAGGGGAGTAAGGAAAGGAGGGGGAGGAATCTTGCACTTCCCAGTAGTTCCAGCAAAAGCAAAAGGCTGCACCATGTGTATACTTCCTCATTAATAACTTTGGCCACTGTGACCCCACTCCCATGTTACTTGGCCAAATATATCCTGTTTTCCCTCTATGAAATGTTGGAGGGTATGGGATTTTTACTGGGAGAGGCAATGCCCTCTTTTTGCCCCTCTCCTGTAGCTACATTCCTGCCTACACTAAACCCTGAAGCTATATTGCACAACTGCAGTACAGCACAACTAAAAACCTTGTATTCACAGAAGAGCTCTCTGTCCTCCTCTCTTCCTCTCCCCTCCTTACAATTTTACACAATACAGAACATTTTCCTTCTTGCAGACACTCTGAGAAAACAAACTTCCTTTTATTCCTAGGAGCAACAGTAAGGTTGGCCAGAGGGGATTCAAAGGAAGGGGAAAATAGGGGGTAGGTACTAGTCAGACCCCTGCCCTTCCTGGTACTAGCTGGTGAGACTGCTATGGTGGCTGGGCAGAGATAGAGGCTAGGGGCTGACCCCTGGGTGTGAGGATGGCTCCCCCTCAAAGGCTGGCAATTCTCAGGGCAAGGATGGGGGGCCTTGATGGGAACAGGCTTTGAAACAGATGATAAAAGGATTTAATTTGCTCTCCCTTCCAAGCTAATTAAAGTTGAAAACCAGCTAATTGGTACTTTGTACTTCCAGCTCCGAGTGGTGATGAAAGAAAAAGATAATTGGAGGAGAGGGGAGAATATTAAAAAAAAAAAGGCAAGGTAAGAGGGAGAGGAGATGGAAAAAGGGATCTGATCACCTGCAAAGCATGAGCAGGCGGCACAGGGTGGAGCAGAGAACACAGATACCAAGAAAGTACAACCAAGCAAACAATAATGACCCAAGGGAGGAGGGTGGATAAGTCAAGACACAACTGTAACACATCTTCTCATCCCCTTAACATTTGCTAAGGCACGTGAAGCAGCATGCCATGGTACAGCAATGGGAGCAAGACCAAAGAAAGCCAGAGGTTTTCATGAGGTCTGGCAACACGAGTCATTAAATTGTCCCCTTGCCTTGTCCCTTCCAAGCAAATCCTCATTCTTGAGCCAGAGGTTCCCCTGAAGCATGATTTTGACATAAAGTGATAGAGAAGAGTAAAGTTTGTTGGGGCAGCTTGTACCCTATGTGGTTCCAAAGAGTGCCATAGAGGGGGATTCCTTCATAAAGGTAGTACATAGGATTGGCAATTATCATCCATTTTAAACCCTGACTTCTCTCTGTCCAATCACTCTATACCTTCCTTTTAAATAGCCTTGTATACTTTGTAAGGCTGCTTTGGTCTTTGTATGCTTGTGTGCAGTTTTTACTGGTATACATAGGTGGAAGATCCCCACAGTTACCCTCCTCTTGCGGGCCTCCTTTTCAGCTATAATTTCCCCAACTTGTTAGGAGACACCTTCACTTCTGGTGGGGACCCCCAACATCCCCCACCTTGAACAAAAGAACTACAAAGGTAGATTGGAAAGAGAGACAGCAGAATTGGAATTCACCCATAAACTGCAGTGCCTCAGCATTGAACAGGGACAATGGCTTCCTGGCTCACTACACACATTTCAACACTATCTGACCCCATCCTCATGGGGGCATCCTACACACATCTATTCTCCCACCTACTGGCTGGTTTCCAAGGCCAGACTGGTCTTGCCACCTCATTTCCATACCCAATGGCTATGTCTTTGTCCACAAATGACCATTGTTAAAACTGGACTTGCTATTCCATTTGCATACACAAAGAATTTTTAATTTGAATTGACATTCTCACATAGCATGGGCATATATCTGTCTGTTCTTGGCTTCCACTCTACCAAAAGCATCTGAGGAAGTATACTGAACTCTACGAAAACTCATGCTGCCAATTTCTTTCTTTCAGTTAGTCGCAAAGGTGCTACAAGATCTCTCTCTACACCTTTTAGGGTAACATCCTTGTCTAATGGTAGGTCTGACCTTGTTCTTTGGTTGACCCTGAATTCTAGAAGTGTGAGTCAGGTACTTTTCTTTCCTCCACTCTTTGCACCCTTTGAGGCCACATACCTTTCTTCTTCTCCCACAAAAGCACCGCAAAGCCCCCATCAGCCAGAGACACACACCTAGCCTTTCCCCACAAATCCTTCCCTTAAACCCCACATGCATGAGTGGTGTCAAGATGAATGGAAGCTGCCAACAGTTATCACAATGCAAGGCCATTCTCCCCCTGGCCCCCTCTCCTCTTCCTCCTCTTCTGTCTCTTTCTTCCCATCTCCTTTTTGCCTGGCTGTGTCCCTCTCTTTCTCTTTCCTTCTAAACTACATTATCCCATAAATAATATTTCGGCTTCAAGACAGTTCACTTAACCGCTGGGCCTAAGCATACAGGCAGAGGGATGTGATATGATCCCTTTGACAACATTCAGTATTGTCGCAGGGAAGGAGATAGCAATAAATTGGGGGGGGGGCTCTCAGTAGTGGAGGGACTCACTGTGGCTGGGAACCTTGGGGTGATGGATAAGCCCCTAATAGCCCTCTGGAAGGCAGATAGCAATGGGGGTGGGTGGATGCTCCCATCCCCTCCTTTGCAAAGCTTGTGTATCTCAATAGATATTCAAACAGAGAGATCTCAGAGCAGAAAGAAAGACATCAATGGGAACTTTTACTGTGGTAGGGGCAGCTGATGTCTCCAATATAAGTGGGGACCATGAATCCACTCCACATTTCAGCCTGAACTTTAAAGAAGTTAGCCAAAGTGCTAAATCCTACCCCAAATCCCAAATACATTCAATACCTTGGACAGTTCCATGCTGTGCTGGCTTGTAGGGTTATGGACACAGCAATCCCCCATAATTTTGGACATTAACTCTCCAAATTTGGACTACTGCTCACAGGATTATCCAGGTAGCATGGCTACTGGCCATGTTGGCTGTAAATTGCCTCAAAGGCAATCTATTCCACTGTCAAACATATCTAACTTTAGAAAAGTTCATCCTAACGTTCATGTGGAATCACTTTTCTTGCCATTTAAGTCCAAAACACACTGCAGAAATAATGCAGTTTGACACTGCTTTCATTGCCATGGCTCAATACTATGAATTCTGGAATTTGCAGTTTTATGAGATATTTAAACTTCTCTGCCAGAGAGCTCTGGTGTTACAACAAACTACAAATCCTAGGACTCTTTAGGATGGAGTCATGACAGAGTGGTGTCAAACTGCAGTATTTCTACAGTGCAGACGCAGCCCTAGTCCAACATTCAAGGCCTCTTATATAGAGTTGCCAGAGTGAAAACAGCAGAGTGCTCCTACACACTTAATATTTGTGTAGGAGAGAGGATTTCAGCAAGTGTTGTTTGTCATGCAACCAGATGTGGTTTGAGTGTTGGACACTGTAGACCAGGGTTCGAATTGCAGCTCAGCCATGTAAACCCACTGGGTGACCATGGGCAAATCACACTCTTTCAGTCTCAGAAGATGGCAATGACAAGCACTCTCGGAAGAAAGTTGCCAAGAAAACCCCAGGACCCCTTAGGGTCACCATAAGTCAGAAACGAGTTGAAGGCACACAAGAACAGCAAGAGCAACAACAATCCTACATAAGAGTTCCAGGTGTGAATGATTTTCGGTATCTCATTCTCTGCAATGCAGGGAATGCGGGTGGCAGGGGGAGGGCAGAATTCTCATTTGGAAGGGCAATGTCCTCATCTCCTCCCCATATCTATACACATCTCAAGCCATAGATCTTTCCTCAGCAATCAGCATGTTCTAACATTGTGAGAGCATTTAGCTCAGTAGCTTGCTGAGGTTTCCATCAGATCACACAGGGGCTTCATGTTAGTTGTCAGAATGAATGAGCTGCCACATCAGGGTGGAGCGTTCTTTCCCCCTAACACTCCTTCCTCTGCCGTGGCCTGCTGGCTATTAAATTCTCCTGTAGAATGGCTGCTCCTGGGTTGATGTTTCCATTTCTAATGACAGAGATCCGGATCAGATTTACTGTCCCGTCCAATAAAACAGCTACGACAGCATCATTTCTGGTGCTGTAGCAGAGAGGCAGAGTTATTCCAGTGCCTGATACCCAGAGGGTGAAGGAAGGAAAGAGAAAGAGGGCTTTCAATCCAAAAAATTAGAGAGAAATCAGAAATGAAGGTTGCCGGCATCCAAGAAAATAACAGAGGGGGGATGCTTTTTTAAAATTCACCTTTTAATTGTGTTCTTTTAAGTCCCATCACAATGACAACATGCCGAATCAAACTGTTAAAAAACAAATGTGCTTCAAACATTTTTGCCTAATGCATTATCAGTTTATAAGGAGACCAAAAAGGTGATAGTATGTGTATCTACTCTGAAGGAACTTGCAATTTAAATTAGCTGCGGGTGAGGGAACAGAGGAACAAGGGAGAGAAAAGGAAAGGAAGGAATGATTGTAATTACACATATGCCAGTATGTTAGCTTAAAGCTGGGAATTGGATTCAGAGGAGAAAGCCTGCTTACAAATAATAATAATAATAATAATAATAATAATAATAATGTTGTAAGCTGCCTCCTCCTCCTCACATTCTCTGTGTGTTTATACCTACAAGTCATTTCTGACTTATGGAGGCCCTAAGGCATTGGGGGTTTTCTTGGCAAGATTTGTTCAGATTTGCCATTGCCTTCCCCTGAGGCTGAGAGCATGTGACTTGCCCAACGTCACCCAGTGAGTGTATATGGTCAAGCTGGAAAACGAACCCTGGTCTCCAGAGTCATAGGTCAACACTCAAACCACTACGCCATGCTGGCTCCTATCTTTTTCTCCATTCTGGGACTCAAGGCAGCTTACAAGAGTTAAAATAGATACAGGTAAAGAGATTTACAACTTATGAAAGCTAGACATATAATTAAATTATCAAGAAAATTTAAAGCAGGGGTAGGCAACCTTTTCAAAGCGGGGGGCTGGGTTGCTGTCCCTCAGACAATTGGGGGGCTGAAGCACCAAAAATAAATAAATAAATAAATAAATAAATAAATAAATAAATAAATTTTAAAAATTAAAAAATTAAAAATATATGCATGCACACTCTCTCAGCCCCAGAAAAGCCATGGCAAAACCCCTGTGGAGATTTTGCCAAGAAAACCCCAAGAACAAATAATAACAACAATAATCAATATCATCATGGTGGGTGGCGGCGGCTGGGGCAGTGGGGGGCGGCAGCAGCAGGACTGGCTTGGGGCTGGTCCAAAGGCCTCGGGGGGCCGCATCCGGCCACCGGGCCTTAGGTTGCCTACCCCTGATTTAAAGCATTTAAAAATAAACCCTTTAAATAATAGAAAAATAACTTTTAATGTCTGTGGGTGTGATATTCTTAATACAATGCAAATTAATACAGTTTAAAAAGAAAACATACTTTCCCTTTCTCCAAATTGGTGCTTCTGCTAAATGGTGGAGAAATTGTGTGTTTTTCAGCTCAGTCTGATTGCAACAAACAAGGACTGAAAAGCGAACCAAGAGACCGAGAAAGTTTGAGTGCAGTACACACTTGAGGGCATGGCCTCTCTTCTACAGAGGGGAGCTCAGATGTCTTCCACAAGGCCAATGTGTTTGAAATTATCTGTGATTTCATGCATATTCCTTCAAGGACTCGAGCATTACTTTGTAGTGGGAAGAACTCCAGAAGGGGAGAAGAAGGCATGCAGAGGTCAGTGGAAGATGAGTTTGAGTGTCAACAGAGGTTGGAGGTATTTGTTTTAAGGCCAGAGATCATAAAACTCTGTGTTTTTAAAGAGTAGTCAGTATTCTTTCTTGATTGATCGAAGCATGTCAATTTCATTTTCAATTACTGCCAGACATTGGCTTGAAGTATTTTGAGGGTGGTTCATAACAGCTTTACTTATTGTCTTGCACAGTGGAGGGAGGCAAGGTTGCACCTTCCAGAGGCTTTTAAGCTCAGGTCTGTCTGGTGGCTTCCAGAATAGTGGATCGGCTCTGGGTTTTAGTCTGAACTTGAGGATGGAGCAAGCTTGTTTTCTGCTGCTCCAGAGACTAGGACACAGAATAGTGGATTCAAACTACTGGAAAAGAAATTCCATCTTAAGATTAGGAAGAACTTCCTGATGGTAAGATCTGTTTGTCGGTGGGATACACTGCCTTGGAGAGTGGTGGAGTCTCCTTCTTTGGAGGTTTTTAAACAGAGGCTGGATGGCCATCCATCAAGAGGGCTTGGATTGTGTTCTCCTGCATGGCAGAATGGATTTGGACCTAGATGGCCCTTGGGGTCTCTTCTAGCACTTTGACTCTGTGATTCTATGGGATCTTTCCAAGGTGCTGAACCTATTTTAGAGGGATATGATTCAATGCTGTTCCTCTTCAGCAACCAGAGTTAGAGAAAATGGTACAACACCTAGTTGTGGAGGTTCAATATGGCCATTCTGAAAAGTAGCCAGCTGTAGACAGATGCTTTGTCAATGCATGCAATTCCCTTTTGTAGCCATCTGAGTTGATGGCATTTATCATCATTTCTTGGCCTTTGGATAAAAATCAAATACAGTAGCATTTCTCATAGTGTTGGCTGGTGGCTTCTACACCAACAGGGGTGGTGAATCCACTCTGGGTTTTAGTATGAACTCTAAATGAGCTGTCAAATAGCCAAACCCTTACCTTCAAATAGGCTTGTATAGCTCCTTTTAAAGCTCAAACTACATGCACAGAATGGATTCAACACCCCACTGAAACAGAAACCACCAAAAGTCATTCCTTCAACTATAAATCTCATCAATCCTAAACAGCAGGGGGAAGTGGTCAGGGAACATGGGAACTGTAGCCTGAACACCCAGAGGGGCGTACCTTGGTATACAGGAACAGCAATGAAAACCAGGAATATCCACCATTATTCTGAATTGCTCCTAGATTGGTGGGCCACAAAAAAATTTACCAAAATTATTGGTTGGGATTCGAATCCTGGGACTGTCTCTCTCGGCACTATCTTAGACCAGATGTTTTTCACCCCCATCCCTTTTTCCCCTGGAATGGATGAGAGAGCTCTTAGCCATTAAACAGTCACTGGGTAGAGGGAAAAATAATCTCTTGCTGAATGCAACTTGACCCCCTGTGCCCCTTCATTGCAATTTCTCTTTGAATACTATCCAGATGCCATGAACAGCAGCAGGAGGAGGGAGAGTGGAAAGAGAGAAAATGGACTTGGGTACTGAGAAATCGCAGCAGGAACAGAGAGATGGAGGGGATTAACTGCAGAAATCTAGTCTGATCTAGGTGGGGAGATCAAAAATCAGGCTTTGCAAAACAATTTGTCACATCAAGGAGTCTATCTCCTCTTAAGCTGGCCATAAAACAGTGATTCTGGCCAATGGTGGTGAATGGCACCCATATCAATGAGACAGTGAGTTCATTCGAAATTGTAGTCTGAACTTTAGAAGACCCATCCACATTCTTTGGTTCAGCACCCCAGATAGCTCCTTTAAAGCTCAAAATAAAATCAGGAGTGGATTTAGGACCCCCAATGATGTAGAAGTCCCCCACTGTCAAATATTTCAATATGCTTTCTGTCTGTGTGTAGAATAAGAAATATGGGAAAATGTCTGGTCCCCTTTGAAGTCTGTCCGTGCCTTGGATTTTTTAAGCCAAATGCAAAACCCAAAATTCCTTCCTCTGAAATAGAGCCTACAGCACCTGGGATTCATTGGCCATCTCCTACTCAAGTAGTAGAGATACCTAAATCTCAGGGTTGGAATCTGTCCCTTCTGGAGTCTCAATCTGGTTCTTTTGGGGTACCTCAGAGGGCAACACCCCCATCCGCATGACATCTTTGGTATGGTTTTATCTCCCCCAATTCTAAAAGTTTAAAATGCATCCCTTCAAGCTTAGTTCCTGACAGTATGAGCTAAAGATGAAGCTAAATTATGCTGTGATTTAGAGCATGTTCCTTTTGGCTCCATCCACCATGAGAATGTGGCCCCTGAAAACTCCTCTATCATTGAATGAGGCCCTCAGGCTGAAAGGTCAGATTAAGATGGTTGAGCCCCCAGAGACACTCCAAAATTAGCTCTTCTTGCAAGCACATGGCATATGAACTATTCTAGGAGTGTTGGACTAGAGATGACTCAAATGATGAATAAGGAATGAATGAATGAACCACAAAGCACAATAGGCAGTAGCACAAAGATCTTTGTGTATAAACCCATTTTGAGCTCTAGCAATTCACTGAGACTAGCAGACTGATCCCTTGCATTTTTTAATACAAAATGTTGATAATAACTGGGAAAGTAGCTACACTATGTTTTGTTCAGCATTGCCCATGAAGGGCCTGGATCGATTACACCATTTGAATCACTTGATAATCCAGCCACAGAGGTTCTCCCTCTTTAACTTACAACTGTGCTTATAACTGTATAGATGTGGAATAAAAACAAAATGAAAAAAACAACAATAACTCTGTACAGATGTGTTAGGGCATTGTGGGAAAATGAACAGAGATTTCAAGCCTCTGGGTCTGGTATGCCCAGGGCAGACATCAGAGCAGTGATAGAACCTGCCAGGATGCCATGGACTGACCCTAGACCAGGACCTTATAATGAATGGAGACAGAAGGATGAGGAGAGAAAGTGACTTTCACTAAATTGTCTGAGAACTTTTATTCCCTTGTAACATCCTTCGCAGCCATTTCAAGTTGAATAAGCCACAGAAATGGAAAGCACAATTCCGTTTTATGCATGCCTCTTCAGGAATAGAGCCACTGTGGCAAAATGTTTTGGGCTTCCAACTATGACTTTGGAGACCATGGTTCAAATTCCCACTTAGCCAAGTAAACCCAGTGGGTGACCTTGGGCAAGTCATACTCTCCCAGCTTTAGAGTAAAGCAAGGACAAACCCCCTTTGAACAAATCTTGCCAAGAAACCCCCATGACATCTTAGCGTCACCATAAGGTGGAAATGATTTGAAGGCACACAACAACAACAACAACAACAACAACTCAGGAATAAGCCACAGTGCTACAGCTCTGAGTCACGCAAAGCACAGCTCAATTCAACACATGCCTACATGAGAAGAAACCTCAGTCCAGTAGCATCCTGGCTTGCAAAGCACAGCTCCATTCCATGAATCAGCTTCTCAGAGAGCAAATCAGAGCTCTCTTCCTTGCCACACTTTTCCCAGGTTACAGTTCCATAGAGCCCCTTCCTACTGCTGCAAAGCAGAGATCAATTCCACGATGGAACAGTTTCTCAGGCTTAAAGGAAAACATGAGCAGCCAAGAGTTTCTTCTATAAATTCCCTGCAGCCTCCTAAGGAATTGCAGAACGGCCAATTTAATCTGAAAAGGAAGGGAAGGAAGATGACTGCCTGTCCCTATTCTGCCATTCAGGTAACCATTTCAAAGTCAGGTCATCTCCAAAGTTTTTAGGTCAAAGATAATTGGGAACCCACCCCGCAGTGCTATAAAATATGTTTTAATATGCCGGAACTATCTAAGCTAAATGCCAATTATGGAACCCCCATCAGCTTCCCAGCTACAATGTATTAATAACACAATTAAACATGTATTACTTAACACATTTTTTTTAAAAAAATGGAAGTTAATCAGATGGCAATGCAAGCCTGGGAAATGACCATTTAGCAAACTAATGCCTATTTAATTAGCACACTCATCCCGAATAATAATCTAAAACATGCCAACCCCCCCCCCTTTCGCAACCTAATTATAACACTAGTCTGAGGTATTCCATCTTGGCTTTCCCCACTTTGGCAGTAACTCAAGCTCACTGACAGCTGTTAAAGGGTTTTAAAACCCCGGATGGTCCCTGGCATGTGCCCTTTCTTCTTCATGGTCCAGCTGTGCACAGCTGTATGCAACACATCTTCCCATGACCAGCTTCTTCTCTGACATGGGTACATTCCACTGTAGCATTTTCAGATGGATGTCTTTTGTTATCCTATTGCTGCATTGATAGATAATTTGCATCAATCCAGTGGTTGATGAAAATGTGATGGTTTTTAACTGGATTAGGAATGTGCATATTTGTATTGGCACATGTCTTTTTTTGTCCAACTTCTATGTCCGATTCATGCCAGCTTCTCTTTGGTGATTTAATTTTTAAAACACAATAAAATTCTATCCCCCTGCATTTGTTTTTGGCATAGTCTTCGAAAATGTGCACATTTTTGGACCTGCCCTGTCCATTGCATGGATTCATTTACAGCATTGGCAAAAGCATATTTGTACTGTTTTTTTAAAAAAAAAATCAAATCATATGTGTGTATTTTTTTGTGCTCACTTTTCAAGCACACATATTTTATGTGTCTGAAGTCATTCAATTAATATGTAGATTCAGGAATACAGCATGTGTTTGGTCTATGTTGAATCTGGGTAGTGTAGATCCAAGGAATTATTCACAAGTATTCAGCTGGAGCAGATTTCTCACACTTCTCTAAATTGTATTAAGATACATAGCAAGTTCCAGAAAATTTTGAAGCCTGCTTTGACTATTTAATTCTCCAAAGAAAGACAGGGATGTTGTTAATGTAATTAATCTTCCTTTTCAGAAGCATTGTTAATCTAGTTTTGGTCCAGACTATCAGAAAACCCATATCTCCCCATATGAGCCTAGCTGAGTCTATAATTTTCAGGGAAAGGCTTTGTCTCCATTGTTTCACTCTTCCAGGCTCATGTGCATTTTTAAGTGTTTCAATTGCTTTGCTTTTTCTTGTTTTAAAAGTAGGGTTTTAATTGAAGGCATGTTTTATTCTTTTTTAACCTTTTGTACTCTGTATTGTTTTAGGTGCTATGTTTCAATTCATATTTTAAGTCACTTTGAACATCATTTGTGAGAAAAGCAGGATAGAAATGAAATGAATCAATAAATAGCTTTTATTTTAGACTTTAAAGGAGCTGTCCAAGGTACAGAACCCATTTCAGGGACATAAAAGGAGGCTGGATAGCTCCTTGTCTGGAATAAAACTTGGAAAACTTGGAATTGGACCCTTGGCATGGAAGGCATAGACTGCAGGCCATTTTAGAGTTAGGAAGTCTTGCATGCCAATCCTCACTAGCTGCTAGTTTGCATGTTACTCTTTAGAAGTTTAAGTATGGCATATATTCGTAGTAATTTCCTTATTTGTTAGATTTTTTTTTCTAACCCTCTCTCTTCTTGCAGCACTCTTTCATCCAGCCATTTTCTCTTCTTTCTTGATCTCTTCCCAAAGTGCTAGTCTTTTGAGAATGCACAAATAATTTGTAAACAAAGCTTTTTATATGTTTTACAAAGAAGAATATGCTTCTTTCTTTTTACCCCTCTGCTACAGCCTGTGGGTGGGCATGGGACTAGTTGTTGTCCACCTTCTGCTTTGACAATTTGATTATTTTGCTTAAGAGAGCTACTTGTATTTCTCACATTTCCCAGCATGTTGAAGGAGTTGCATATTTGGTTCCGCCCTGTACCAAAGACTCCCTAGTCTTGGAAAAAATAGCATTTCTAAAAACATTGGGAATTATTTATGTGTTGACTTACTATTCAGGAATTGATTCAATGGGTCTACTCCAGTTGAAACTAACCAATAGGATTCAAACCCTTGCTTCCAAGTTTCCAGTAGGTATGTTAGTCGTGGATTTCCCATGACAAGGTGCTATTCCTTGGGGCCAAACACAAAGGATACAGGAATCTGTTATAGACCCTTGTGCCTTTAAAATTCAAAATAAAAAAATCAAATGGGAAACTGGAAAATGTGACCTCCAGTTCTAACCAGAACACTGATGCTTGGGGAGCAGTATTTAAAACTGTCCCTTTATGCCATTTTTGGGATCCAAACTGCCTTTCCTTGCCCAGTTGTGTTTAGCTCTTAGATGGAAAAACAAAATGGAAGAACAGGTATTGTGCTTGGATGAGTTTGGGCTTTTTTTTTTTTTTTTGGACTATGACTCCTAGAAGTTTTCAGACATGACCAGTCAATACTCAGATCTGTATTCCAAAAGATAAGGTTTCAAAACTCTGACTATGCCAGTATTTCCCCCCTGCAGTGTGACTAATAGCAGCCATGTGTATGGGTGTGTGCATGTCTTCTTGCTTCAGTCAAATGCTTGGAACTCTGCAGCTGCCTTAAAGTATTAAATATAATGTTAGGAAAACTGGTCATGGATCTTCTGCATCAGGTAGGGCTTGGCCTTGAGTCAAACTTTGCTTGCCTGGCTGTTGTGAGGATAAAGTACGATAATCCCATATATCCTGTCCTGAGATTCTTGAAGTCAGGAGAGGACAAAAATGTGATGGATAAATATTTGTAAATAGAGGGGGCCAGACATTTTGAAGCCTGGGGCAGAGAAATGCAAAGGCGCACCACACTTCAGTAGCACTGTGTATAATTATAAACTAAGGGGGGTTGCAGACTGCCAGAAATAGTGTGAATTCAGTCCACTTTTAGGGTTAGGGTTAGTGCTAGGGAATCATGGGAACTGTTATTTTTCTGAGACATTGAGCCTTCTCTGTCAGACAACTCTGATGCCACAATAAAATACAGTTCCCATGGTTCCCTAACTCTAACCCTAACCCTAAAAGTGGACTGAATTCACACTATTTCTGGCAGTCTGCAACCCCCCAAAGTTACACAATTTGTTGGTTTTTACTATTACTCTGTTATAGAGATGAATATAATATTTAGAAATATTTAGGAAAATAGTTGAAAAAAATACTTCTTTACTGAATTCTAGAAAACCCTCACAAAGAGAATCCTGAACTGAGAAGAATTTACACAGTTTGGGATTTATTCCACATAAAATAATTGCATATGTGTTTTGTACAGCAGCAGCAACTACAACAAAAAACATTTTCTGTGCAAAAAATTCCCATGTATCAGTTTTGTACAGAATCAGTCCCTAGGTACAGCACTTTCTGCACACACACAAAAAAATTCTGCACAGAAAGATTATTTGTGTGTGTGCAGAAAATGCTGTTTTCTGTGTGAAAGGGCCCCATCTGAATTTTGCATAGAATAACTCCTGAAACTGCAAATAGTCTTTGAAAATTATAGTTTCTGAAGTGTTTCTCATAGCAGGAAGAAAAATGATAACATTACTTGTGCCTTCTTTTGAGAACAAAGTTAGAGAAGAAATACATACCTACTCTGTTACTGCTTTTGAAATGGGATATCTTTGCTTTAGAGCTTAGAAAGCTTACCATTTTGACTATAATTTCTAGAATTCCCCAGCTAGCTTGGATAGGCTGGCCAAGGTATTCTACGGCTAGAATAATCTAGTCGGTTCTTGATGCGACTGGGAGAGGGCCTTAGACATAATTTCCCAGCACCCTGATCTGCTGTGCCTTGGAAACACTTTGATTTGATTGTTGTCAGGAAAAATGGCTGTCTTTTAAGGGGCTGCATTCTCAGATGTAGAAGCTATGATGATGGAGCTTCATCATCATAGTTACATGGGATGATGCAGGGTCTCAGCCATTGCAATGCAAGTGGTTGGTTGCACATTCCAGTAGGTTGGGCAAGGATAAAAGCTTAATCTGTTGCACAACAGGGAAAGCCAACATATCATTTTTTGTTGTGCAAAAATGTGATGCTTTAAAACTTTGACATATGGTAATCCTGGCATAAATTTATATAATGCAATCCTTGAACAAGATATCAGGCATTGTGATATTACTTATACATGTTTTTGTCAGTCTTTTCTGTGAGCAGCTCCAAATGCCAATTTTGGACAAAAGATGGGATCTAAATCAAACCAGCACAGCAGGCTTGGTTGCATTTGGCCCCAGGGGTGGGTTGAGGGTTTCCATTACAGCCCTTGAGACTTCCAGTGTGCCCTTGGCACTTGTCATTTTTTTAAATCTAAAGATGAGTTGTTCCCATTGAGAGAAAAAAAAACACCTTATTTTAAAGGTTAAAAATCTCTCTTTCTGGGGCTATTTCTTGCTCTCATGAGGTGCTCCCTGCTACAAAGCAGCCAAAAAATGTCCTCAAACAGCCAGAAAAATAACACGGTCATTTTTAGATTTCAAAATGGTGGCTGCGACAAAATGGCAGCCTTGGACTTCCAGGATCTGGGAGAGCCAAAAATACAGCAGAGTGGCCCCCTCAGGTCTCTGGACAGTGCTCACCCCTGCTGTATAGGAAGGAGGGAAGGAAGGAAGGAAGGAAGGAAGGAAGGAAGGAAGGAAGGAAGGAAGGAAGGAAGGAAGTCATTGGGGGTTTGTTGAGGTTTGCAGCCTGTCCTATGGTGAACCCCTATGCCTGATGGTTTAACGTGCTGAAAGGCTGATGCAAGGCATGTCATGCACATCCAGTGATCATGGACATCAAAACTTGGAAATGGGAAATGGTGCACTTTCCATCTGCTTGGGGAAATGCAGCAAATGTACCAGGTCTGCGAAGCTCAGGTCAGCTCCAGCTGGAGTGTCGCTGTGATGGGTGATCAGTTCAGGCTGACAGGTGTGAAGCTGGCAATTTTCTCTTCAGAGAAGGCCAGATAAACAGGCTGGCAGCAGTCAGGGAAGATGGAGAGGGACTCAAAGATAAGGGGGTGGGGAGGATGAGGGATAGGAAACTTAAAAGAGGGGCAGCTGGAGCTCATCACTCAGCCAGGTCTGTCATGGAGTGGAGGCAGAGAAGGGGATTAACCCTCAACTGACTTAGCCCACCCACAAGAAGTCTTGCTACTGGGATGAGACTGGGGAGGGATAGATTATTGATCTGGAATTCTATCAGGACAAAAAGCGGCCTCTACTTTACATTTCATGGAGGAAGTCTGTTGGAAATTTCATCCATCAACTCTCCTGTTCCACACAGTGGCCAAGTTCCTACATCACTTCATCACAGCATAAATATCTGCTGGGAAAATTATGTTAAGATGGCATTAATTAGCTCCTATATAGAATGCATTAATCAGAATAGAGACTGAAGTCAAGAAATCAGAAGAAGATTATGACTTGCAAGGGCAGCTGGGAGACACTAGACAAGATCCCTAAGTCCATTAAAGATATATCATTGAATACTAAAGTTAGGATTGTCCATGCCATCATATTTCCCATTTCTAACAATGGTTGTAAAAGCTGGACAGTGAGGAAAGCTGATAGGGAGAGAATCAAGAGCAAATCAAGCCTAAAAGCCAAGATGACTAAACTGAGAGTGTCATATTTTGGACATATCATGGAAAGATATGAATTGTTAGAAAAACCAATAAGGTAGAAGGCAGCAGGAAAAGAGGAAGACTGCATTCCAGAAGGATAGACTCAATCAAGGATGCCAGGGCCATGCCTTTGCAAGATTGGAGCAGGGCTCTTGATAACAGGGTGACTTGGAGGTCTTTCATTCATAGAGTCGCCATACATCAAAGTCGAGTTAATGGAAGTTAACAACAACATACTGAATACCAAAATAGAACAACAGATATACATTCTTGACAACCAGTTGAACAACTGCAATGAGCAATGCACGGTGGTATTGTGCAAGGCAATGGACATTTTCATGTTAGTCTGTGTACTTCATGTCCTACTACACGTACGGTAATCCTACATGTACAATTGGGCTTAGACCACTGTCAGCTGGATACACCATTACGCATTGCCCACAAAACACACTTCATATGGTTAGTGCAAGTCATGCACTGTCACTAATAAAACACCAGCCATTCAGTGTTTTCAGTTTTCATATTGCAGTTTCCATCTCCAAGTTGGGAGATTCCCCCTTATCTCCACCCCAAACTAATAGAGCAACTTTCTGAAAACAGGCAGTTGAATTCTCAACTGGTCTGCACTCTATTTTATCCTATCATCTCCCATCATTAATCCTGATATTTGAACACTATTCTTGTGATTTGTAGATGTTGTTACATGCTGTTTTAAATTAGAAGATAATATTGTTCAGGAATATGAAGGTAGTCTGATACCATGAAGCCACTAGGATGTTTCATACAAATCTAGGAAACATATTTTTTTTTGGCCTACAAAACCCAGAATTCCCCAGCCAGTATGGTCATACTTGGAAACATTTAGGCTAGAACCCTGTTTTTAGTCCTGATTCAATCAGTGGGATTTACCTATGCTGTTGTGTGCCTTCAAGGATTTCTGACTCATGGCAACCCTAAGGCAATTCCGAGAAAGTTTGCCATTGCCTTCCCCTGGAGTTGAGAGAATGTGACTTTCCCAAGGTCACCCAGTGGGTTTCATGGCCAAGCTGGCAATTGAACCCTGGCTCTGAGTCATAGTCCAACAGTCAAACCACTGTGGCCTGTGGTGTCCTTTATATAAAATGGCAAAATCAAGGTTTGCTTTGGGGGATTTATATTTTATTGAATATTTTCAAGCCATGAATAGCTTGGATACAGAGGGCTGACTGTAAACGCGTAGCGCTTATAGATGTCCCCAGAGGGTCTCCCTAGGTCTTAGGTTTTGGCCTGGAAGCCTCTGGGAGGGCCAGAGATTATCCTGAACTGGCAACCCTAAGAAAGTGCATATTGTAGGAAATGGAGGCTAAGACTCTGCCAGGTGTAGACATGTGTCCTTCTTCTCCCTGAGCATTCATCCTACCTATTTTCAGGTACTCTCCCCCTCTCACACCTTTCCAAAAACTAATGAGAGGATGCTGGGCAACCAGGAAGCTCATGCAGATGGCTTCAAGGAAGACCCCAGAAAGTCCAAGAGGATGTCTGTCTCTTCATGTGGAGTGGGATGGGGGACACCCCAAAAAGGCTATAAAACCCAACTGCATTTTCTTCCTTCAGAAAAGAGCTATGTAGGATAAAACACATTAGCATGAGAGGAACGTGTCTTTCTACTGTCCCTGAGCATTGCTGAGACCTTTCTGAAAAATGATGGCACAGAAAGAGAGAGAGAGAGAAAGATCTCCCAGCTCTGTTGACTCCCTCTATTCGGGTCAGGCTTCCTCCCTCCCTGCCAGCTGCTCTTTGGATGCAGGCCAAGCTGCCTGCCTCTGCAGAGGACTGAGGCCTCCAAAAGAAACCTTGATGGAAGGAAATGATGTGGAAACTCACACCGGAGGATTACTGAAGTCCTTCTCCTATATGAAGGGTGGAAGGGAGGCGCATGGTGGTGGGGCCAGGCACCTATTCTGAATGGCAGGGGAAGGATAGCAGAGGGTCTGGGGGTCCAAAGATGTCCTATCCTTACAAAGAGAGTGGCAAGGTGCAGATGGGTCAGTGTCTAGACAAAGGGAACTAATGGGGTGTGAACTTTTTAAAGAGGACCACAAAAGTTTCTGTCCTGACCAGGAAAGCTTATTGTGCTAGAACAGATTGCATTTTGCTTTACTCATTCCTTCTGACTGTTTCGATTTGGCAGGGACAGTCCCTTTGCTGTCCCATTCTTTTCAGCAGCTTTTAAAATGTTCCAGTTTCTCTCTCCTCCTCTCCCTTTGTCCTCAGCTTACTCCAACTGCTGCAAACCAGGTTCATAGTGCAAAAGTAGTTTCTACACAATTTACTCAGTGGCAGGGAATGGAGAATAGAGGAAGGGGAAGAATATTGACCTTCTCAGAAGGCTCAGGCAAAAGCAAACTGCTGCAGCCACTCCTAGCTTGTGTGCTCTTTCTTAGTAACATTTGCCATCTTGACTGCACTCTGATGTTGTTTGGTCACACCTTTCACAGTTTTCATCTGCAGTATGTTGGAGGGTATGCTTACTTGATCAGGAAGATATATATTTTTAAGCTTCTGGAAGGTAGCCAAAACTGCTGTTCTGCATGGCATTTAATGTTTGGAGTTGGCATTTAATGTTTTAAAACTGGATTCTAGGATTGTTTTTAGGTGTTTTAAAGAGTATTTTAATGTATTTTTTTTAAAAAAAGTTTTTATCTTTGTATTGTTTTAATTTCATCATCTCGGGAACTCTTGTGGGCTGTGAGGAGATAAAGGGATACAATAAACAAAGTGATGTTTTCCCCATCTTTTCATAATCCCTGCCACATTTCTAAATGGTTGAAATGCTTCTCCTGAAGCTTAATTATTGGCTGCAAGAACTTATGGCTAAAATATGCTGGTCTTTTTGGGCCTTAAAAACTTCTCTGAAGTAGAATTTAGCCCAGGAGCTGAAAGGAATTCCTCACTCAAGCCAGTCCTGCAAAGATTAGCTTCTTGATTGCCATTGATTTGTTATCTCCTGTTATCATTATCACTATCATTACTAGTACTATTAGATCTATGCTTCTGCCCTGCTCCTGTTGGTGAAT
Organism: Phrynosoma blainvillii; assembly: GCA_026167975.1. Classification (NCBI taxonomy): domain Eukaryota; kingdom Metazoa; phylum Chordata; class Lepidosauria; order Squamata; family Phrynosomatidae; genus Phrynosoma; species Phrynosoma blainvillii. The sequence continues at coordinate 30,887,886 of JANUYF010000006.1, read as the reverse complement.
CCCAACTAGAATATTGATCCTATTGGTGTTTCCTCATTGAATAGTAAATAAATCCCATTGGTTCAATGGGTCTACTCTACTTGGGACTACCAATAGGATTGAGGGCTCTTAGGTGTAAATATGCAATGGCATCAGACTGTGATGGTTCTGGCATTGCCATTTGCAAGCAGTGGACTCAGCATCCTTTCCCCGCCTCTGTGGGAATTTCAGGCTCACACCTGTTCCTTGTTTGTTCCAGGGAAACCCAAGCTCCAAGGGACCTGCTCCAGCTCCCTGCAGCTTTGGCGGAGCAGCAGAGACCCCGTGTTATGGCTTTATCCATCATCACTCAGCTGCAAGAGAGACAGGCCTGGGAAAAGAAAAGTAGCAATTCCTCGGGGCTGTCGCAGTGAGCCTATGTGCCAAGCAGCCAAGCTCATTCTCTCTCTCTGCTTTCCAGTTCAGAGACCAATCTGTGCGCCTTTGTTCTCATTCGGCATTTGTTGGCTGTATTGAGCCAGCTGTTAGGAATTCTGAGTTATACATATTAGGTCAAAAGACTCCCCCACTTGTAAAACAATTCCATGGGCTTGTCGAAAGACGGAAAGCCACTTACCTCAAAATTCTGTGGCTGAGATCCTCCTACCTTGGGGTTGTATTGTATACATCTCCGCATGACTAAAAGCTACACAGCTCTTGTATCAAAGGGCAACGTTACACAACTGAACAGATATCCAAAGGTGCAATGGAATGCACGGCCAAATGTGCACATGCATCCACACTAGTGATAACTTACACTAGTTAAACATGGAGTTACACAAACAGAACTATATTTTCCAGAATCTCCTTACATTCCCTGCCCCCAGGTCCTATGGAAGCAACTGAGTGGTGCATAAATGCAGCTTTACGTCTGGACCCAAATAGCCTTTTTGAGCTTTGTAACGCAAAACCCATCATCCTGAACTGATCCCAGAAACAAAATGGAAACCAGTGCAGTTGATGGTGATTTAGGATCCCTAGAGTGCATGCCACACACACAGAGTGCAGATCCATTAGCCAGTATGGCAGCCTCTGTCGATAATCTGTGTTTGAAAGATGGCCACTTTTGGCAAGGATGTATTTTGCTCAACTAAAAAGGAACAGCAGTTGTACAATGGGAGAAGTAAAGATGGCTACCTGACCCAAGGAAGTGTCATAACCTTTTACTTCCAGTGTTGATTTTGCAAATTGACTGGGAGTCACATCTATCTGTCCGGACACTTTCCCATCCTCCTTGCTGCCACTATCCATCTATTTCCCCTCCCCACCAAAGGCAACCTCAAGCGACAAGACCCCAGCTGGCATCCCTGCTTCTGCCACTGGCAAGGGACCTACTGACACATCCCAGTGATGAACAGTGACAGGAGCAGCCCAAAGTCACATCCTGGTGGAAGATGGGCTCAGGACATTGATTTGCCATTCCTGCAAGCCTTTCAGAAACAGCGAGTGGAAAGGGAAATATTTTGTTCTTATTTGACACCTTCTCATGATCCTGCCTTCCTTCAAAGAAGAGTCCAGGGGGTTGTAATTTGGAGAAGATGTTGAGAATTTTTGGTCAGACACCCCACACTCCACTCCGAGAACTACAGCTCCACCAGGTTTCTGGGGTGATGGATGGGGCTCAGAAGCCAAGCCCATGGGGAACAGTTAAAAAGAAGAGAAAATCCCAATTTTTCCCTAAAATGAAATGTTGAGATGGATCCAGAAGTCTTTGCTTGGGTGAAGCAAGCTAGGGATTACATAGGAAGCAATAATAAAAATGACATAGGAATATGCTTATACCATACCCTCCAACTGTCACTATTTGACAGAGACAGCCCTGTTTAATCCTCTGATGTGCCATGTTTCAGCTTCTTTTAATATGTCCCAATTTCTCTCTCCTCCTCCAACTTTCAGCCTTTATCCTCAGCTTATTTCAATTGCTCCAATGCATTCAGTTCAGCGAGCATGAGAAGAAAAAAGGAAGCAGAATCTTGCCCTTCCCAGTAAGATCAGGTAAAAGCAATCTGCTGCAGCCTCTCCTAACGTGTGTGTTCTTCCACATTCATATCTTTTGTCACCTTGATCACATGCTGATGTTGCTTGGCCAGACAAATCCTGCTTTCCATCTGTGAAATGTTGGAGGGTATATCTTAATGTTGAAAGGCGGGATAGCAGAGGATTAACCATACAACATTTCCTTGAGCAACTCCCATAAGCATTCTGGTAGAGATGTATGTTGTGTCAGTGGTCCTAAAGGTCTTTAATACATATGTCAAGCTTAGGGGTAGGAAATAATGTGGTTCATGGGCTTTGTGTGGCCCTCCTACCCCAATTTCCCAGCCCCTGACCCTCTTCCAAAGCTCCTAGATCCCATCTCATAATTTAATAATATCCCCCAGGCCATGTTGAGACTCCTTATCACTGAAACCAGGTCCTAAATTCTCTGATACAGCCGTTTGCCTTCTCCCCACTCCCGAGATAGCTTGCATTTCACCTACAAACTGTTCCACATAAGAACCAGAAGGGATGTGATAGCACTGCTGGTGCACAACCAACACGCTGGTGGGGATAATAGGGGTGAGTGTGTATGTGTGTGATGGGATGATATTAATACTTGCCCCTCATGCCATTGCATGCCCCTCCAGCCCAGCCCATAATTATGTTTTTAGAAACAATTGCATTTCTTCCTTTCTTCCTCTTTTCCTGTGTTATTTTTTAAATATCACTTGTAGAAGGCAGTACATGTGGAAAAGACCTGCATGCATGGTTCAGAGAAACCACAAGTTTGCAATTCTGTCCAGGAAGCTGGAGCAACCAGTAGCCAGGCCTTTGAACATGTTTTGTCCCTGTTTGGTCCCAAAGTATCACATCCTGCAGACATTTGTGATAGATGGTAGATCCTAAAATCACATGGTCTCACTTCAGCACATAACACCGCCATCCTCTGAAAAACTGCATCTTGGATGCAGCTCAGTGAAGAAGGTGGAAGCCAAAGGGTTTTGCTCATTTTAGAGTCTCTGTGTTGATCCTATCTTCTATCTATCTATCTATCGATCGATCGATCAATCTACAATAAAGCAAACAATAGGGTAACATAGGCTAAAGGGAACCAGAGAGGGACATATAGCACTGCCATTTCCCCTAAACTGCATCCTCTCTTCACAATTTTTGTGCACATTTTTTTCTTACGGTTAAGAGATGATGTACAACCCTACAACAGTGTTTTGTGTGTGTGTGTATGCCATTATTGGCTTCCCAATGAGAGAAAGGTTTTTTTCAGCATTCTTGTTTTAAAATTCTTTATTTATAAAAAAGTACATTTCTTTCCACAGCTGAACCACTATTTCTCTCTCTTTTTTTTAAAATTTGATTTTATACAAGTCAAAGAAGAAGGTGAAACAAGCCCTTCTTCTAAATGAAAAATAAAAATTCCCCAATTCACCCCAAACAAACAAACAAAAAAAGCAACAACAAGAGGGGGAAAAAGTTATTACAAAGAATGGGAAGAAAACAAAAACAAAAATAAAACAAACAGGAGAAAAAAAATCATAAATCGATTTCAGTCCATTACATTATTCATAATAATCTTTTCTCTCACACGCGCTCTCTTTCTTTTTTACAAAAAGCACTTACAACATAGATTACAAAAAAAGTAGATCTGCTGAATCCCCCACCCCCTTTTATTAAAAATTATTTATCTTAAGCCACAATGATCAGTCAATACAGCAGGAATGGGGCGGATGAGAGAGGAAGAAAGAGTGTGAATACAGTCACTGGAGTGGAGGAAACATTGTCTTGGATTGAGGAAAATAAGAAAGGAATAATCCAGGTTTTAATCTAATGTGTGACCAAACCCCACAGATTCCTATTTACACCAGTTGAGTATCTCGCTCTAGAGAGCCATTACATATACATTCGCTTTCAAGAGAAGAACCCAAGGAATGTTCGAACAAATAAAATACCCCTTTCTATATTTTAGCACCACATAAACAAAACGGCACCCTTGTACTTTTGGTAAATCCTGAAAAGAAATCATATCCCTGGCTTCCAAGAGTGGCCCAGATCCCAGAGATTAAAACCAAGGTCTTGGGGCACGCAGTATGGTTCCTTGCGACTGGCAGGAAGTATAAGACCTCAAGATTGGGCATCCTATCCGGTCCTTTTGGCTTGGGAAGGTAACAGCAATATACAGTACTCTGTGAGTGTTGTGCTCGAATATCTGGTCCAAGGCACTGGCCTCACACCTCTCAAATTGGAGGATCTAAATGCGGCGATGGTTACCCATCCTTTTGTCTGTCCCCCAAAGTGGTCACTGCAGGTGTGGATTTCTAACCCACACTATGTTTTTCTGGCAAAGTTTATAAGAGGATTTAGGCCATCTGTGCAGATTTGCAGACCATCCCCTTTAGTGAACTGATTTTTTTATGTCCAGTTTTTAATCACCTAGAGAAAACACAAACGCACCCTTTGCCAAATTTCTTGGTGATTCTGCCCAATGCCTGTCTGTTTTTTCTCAGAAATATCTGCCTCCTTTTCCCCCAGCGAGCATCATGCTTTGCAATGGATTCCACCCATCCCAACCTTTGCATTTTCTTTTCCGAAAGGAAACCGCTGGACTTCCTATTTTCTCTCTTCCTAAGCAGGCGGAATAAAAATGATTCAAAAGGAGGAGAGGAAAGAAAATCGGTCCCGTAATTAAATAAGGGAAATGAAATTGCTACGGCAAATTGCGACGGGTAAATCCCAGGCATAAATCCCATCAGGAAAACACCTGCCGCGTTTCGTTTCAAGCAGATTCAGTTTGGTCTGTGACACAGACTGCTTTTGTATTTGCTGCATGCCTGGCAATGGCAGGGATGGTGAGTTGGGACCTAGAAACAGCTATTTCCCTGCCTGCCCCACATCTGTGGGGCTGATGGCACCTTCATCAATCCCATCGTGACATCTCAGAGTGATAAGGGAGACCAGAAAAGGAGGAGGTTATCATTACTGTATCTTGGAAACATTACTGGGTCAGAACTACATCACACAGAATCCCCAGCCAAGGTGCTAAATGGAGCCTCTACGGCAAAGGGCAGTCTACCCCAGGTTCCAGGAGCTGGGGATAAACAGCAGAGAGGTCCCTGGTTTTGTGTAACACTCACAGTCTTTCTGGCAGCCTCTGGTTGACCCTTATTGGAAACAGGATGCTGAATAAAATGGAAGTTGGGTTTGATATCCTAAAGTCCTGGAATTTCTTAGCATTAAGTTAACTTCCTTACGTTTGAAGACAAGACTTCAGTGTCTCCAAGATAAGAGCAAGCAAATCTGTTCCTTTTGTCGTATCTGGTCAAAGAGATTTGGGAGGGTTTTGTAGAATGACAACCCCCTGCAAAACTGTTTGCAATTTTGCAAAGCTTGAAAGATATATACATACCATACTGCCGCAATGGAGATGAATATCACCCTCTTTTTTCACTTTCACCACCTTATGGAAAAAAGCCAGCATGACTCAACCCTAACTTTGCATGTTATGAATGGGATGTTCCCCAACTTAACCTATATGAAATGGGCAGGGTTCTTGCAGCTTAGTTTTAACTCAAGACTACTTTTTGCAGAGCCATGTTGGCTCACCAGACAAGGAAATGGATCTTAATTCAGGAAGGTCCATGATTCAAGTCCTGGTGATTCCTGACAAGGCCGGAAGAAGCCTGGTTAGAGAGGAAAAGCTAACGCTGAAAGGGAGACGTCTCTCTAAACACTGTGGCTTTGACCTTAAACTTCAACCAGTTCCAAGCAACCCTCATCGTTTAGCTTTTGTAAAATTTTGAACTGTGGCCAAACGTTGACAAATATGAAATCTTGAACAGTTTTGGTGGGAGTGGATACTGCTGGGCAAAACAGTACAGAACCGCAAAGAATTGAACCTAATGTGAAATGGAAAGCAAGGGACTACATCTGCTGAAATGTCAGTAGGAATGATAAGGAGGGTGTGGGGAAGATAAGGTCTTTTGGAGTCCCATGCTAGTGGGGGGACTCTGGGAGTTGGAGTCCAAAGACTCTCATTTTCCCAAGCTTCAATTTTAGAGGGATATAGAATCCTAGAGTTGGAAGGGACTGCAAGGGCCACCTATTCCAACTCCCTGCCAGGTAGAAATATACAACTAGAGGACTCATGAGAGATGGCCATCCAAACTTCTATTTAAAAACCTCCAAAGAAGGAGAGTTCATCACCTTCCAAGGCAGCCTATTACAGCATTTATAATGAAGACATTCTTCCTAATGTTTAGGTGGAGTATTTTCTTTCTTTCTTTGCAATTTGAATCCATTGCTCCATATCCTAGTCTACAGAACAGAGGAAAATAAGCTTGCTCCATCCTCAACATGGCATTCCCTTCAGATATTTAAAGATGGCTACCCTATCACCTCTCAATCTTTCCATCTTCAAGCGGCCATTGGCAAGATGAATGGCATAGGTTATAGGGTTGCCACGCTGGATCCAGGACAGGGCTATTGTAACTTTAATGAGTAACCAATCTTCATGAAAGACAAGGTACTGTAAAGTGAAATCAAGAGGGACTAAGGTACTTATCCTCCCTCACTTTCCCAATCACACCTTTCAGTCACAGCCGTCACCTCCCAAAAAGGCTGCTGCCTCACCAGATGTCCTTACCAGACGGAGGTTTATCGTACCTTGTCCTGCTCCAAGATCTGTTAAGTATTAAAGATATAGCAGCCCCATCCTGGATACAATTTGGCAACCCTATTTTAATAGGATGGGACAGAACTTCTTGAAGCGCCTGCCCACATTTAGCTCTCATGAAAAATAAAAGCTTAAGAGACGGTGCTTCTGAAATTTACTATAGCAGTGTTGGGTGCTTCTATTCTATTACAGTCCTGCTCAAACAAAAGCCTTGATATATATATATATATATATATATATATATATATATATATGCTTCTGCAGGCATCTCATTTCACGCTATAGATTAACTGTGAATCATTTAGCCTTGCTAATTAGGGTCCCGTGAGGGTCTTACATCCAATTCAAGGCCGCTGAATACATGCCAAATTTTCTACAGATTATCAATGCTGCAGAATGGGATGGCGGCTACATGGAGTCCTTGCCATCACGTACGCACGTCTCTTTGGTGCATGCAGTCACACTGGAAGTAGGGATGGAAAGAATATTTTTAAAAAATCAAAAGCAATCCCCCCCCCCCCCCCCCCGCAAAGACTGTTTCTCAAGAGTTAGGAAACCTCAAGGAGAATCCTGGAATGATGAGAATCTTTGCAGTTCAGTTCTTTTGCTGTGCAAAATTCACAGATTTTTTTTTTTTTTTAATTCACAGAAAACAATTTTTGTGTGTGTAGAAAGCAATGTTTCTCTGGAGAAAACTATTTTCTGTGCAGAAAATGTTATGTGTGCTCTGTGCAAAATTCACGTGTGGTGTTTTGTGTGTGTGCAGGAAACGTTACCTTTTGTACAAAAAACAATACCTCTGCTCAGGAATATTATCTTTGGTGCAGAAAAGGCTGTTGCCTGCACAGAAAGTGGGGGAAAATGTGTGAAATGTGCACAAAATGAGTCTTGAACTGCAAATAGTCTTGCAAAAACCACAGTTTTTGAAGAAGGCTTTCTCATAGTGGGGAAAAAGAATTGCTAAAATTGTTCATTGATTTCTTCAGGAATGAAATTGATAAAGTATTCCAAACCTATCCAGAAGGGGCATCTAAAGTTTACTCTGAATTTCTGTTCACTGGACTAGGAAGGGAAGCAAAAGCTGGTGATAAAAGGACTTGGGGTGTGTTTGTGAGTAGAACTTGAAGACCTACCACTATCTATACAGGACACTGATAGCTGGGCAAGCTCTTGCATTAAAAGAGCATGCTCACTACCTTTCACATGGAGGATACTTCTACCAACAATTATTCATTATGATAGATAGAGGGAGCCTCTCCATCTAGAAGTAGTATATCTCTAAGCAGGAGATATTGGGGAGCAACTGCAAGTGGGGTTGTTGCCTTGATTGTGTGCTTCCTCTAGTGTACCTCTAGCAGGCTACTGTGGAAAAGAACATGTTGGCCAGGAAAGACTTTCCCAACCTTGGGTTCCTAGATGCTGTTGCATTACAATCTCCATCATCCCTGGCAGAGCTGGGGAAAATTTCCTTTTGGACAAACACTCCCTCAATCCCCTAGCCAGCATGGCCAGTAGCCATGTTCTGCCAAAAGAGATGGTCTGAAACATTAACATTTCCTAGCTCTGTCCTTGCTGGACCACTAGCCATGTTGGCTAGAGACAACTGAAGTTGTAGCTGAATTCCAAGGTTAAAAACAACAATGATGGAACAGAGATGGAGTTTTTTGGGGATTCTCTCAAGGCACTTCTCGAAGTGCAGGTAGAGGGGAAGCAAAATGAGGACACCTCCCCAAAATTTTCTCCCCCCCCCCCATGAAATTTTCCTCCAGTTCCTAAACTTCTAGCATTGAAGCCTCTTAAAAAGGCAATTGAACATTTAGAAACAGAGTTGAGGCATCCAAAGAAAAGAGGCGAGCAAAGTGAGCAAGGGAACGCAAACATAGCAGAGAAGAAGAGTTCTGCAATACTAGAAACTTGGGGATTGAAGGAACATTTCACTTTGGGGTGTGACAAAATTATTATGGGGGGCAATGTCCTCATTTGCCCCCTCCCTGTAGCTACATCTCTGGCTATCCCAATAGTTCCATAATAAGAAGTGAAACCCACCAAACTGTATCAACTTCATTTCAGTCCAACCAAAGCAGCTTCTCTCAAAAGAATCCTGGGAGCTGTAGTGGGCTGGATAGCGTTGTGCACTGAGAATTCTCTAGTCTTCACCATCCAAGAGAACTACACTTCCCAGAGTTCTCTGAGGAGCGAGTGAATTATTCCTACCATCTGCCAAGTAGATGCCCCCAAGAGAAGTTTAGCAGATGCAGCCTTCCCTTTCACTGCAACCTTGGCCAAACTGTTCCTTGCCCTGTAGCTACTGAGGACACAGAGGCTTTATTTAGATCAGAGCTTTGGTTGTTTATTTGTTTGTTTGTGTGTGTGAGAGAGAGTGTATTCAAACCCTTTTGCATTTTCCTTGGCTGGTTTTCCAAGATGCCAGCTGCTCTTCTAGGGCATTCTACATAACCACACCAACAGAATTTGCTGTCTCAAGAAACATTTCAGATGATGGGGATGTAACATTTTATTAAAAGCAAACACCAGCGATGATCAGATTGGGGGTGAAATGGGGTGCTTTTGGTCTTTGCTGATACCCATGGATACTTAACTCCTGAGATGGGCTCAAGATTATAGTCCTCATGATTCCCTCCCTGTCTTTCCTCCCTTGCAAAAACTGCATCTCTGCCCCTCCTACTTGCAAAGCATTTGAGTGTCAGCAAGAGAAGAGAATGGGGAATCTCTATAAGTTAAATAAATCCATGCCAACAAAGATGCAGTTTACAAGGATTGCATGCTGGCTTCCAAATGCAAAATTATGGATATTCAGGGATGCACACAGGACAGCTTCTGCCTGTTTTGTGTCCCTAAGGTGAACTAAAACAGAAGGACCTCTTAGCTGCTACCAGAGCTAGAAGAAGCTTTTAGCTCTGTTCAATCCAAGCAGTCTTCAGATACAGAATATTCCTTATCTGGTAATCCAAAATCCCCTCAAATCCAAAATTGTCCACATGAGTGGCTGAGATAGAGATACCTTTGCTTTCTGATGATTCAATGTACAGACATGTTGTTTCTTGTAAAAAAAATATTTTAAAGTATTTGCATAAAATTACCTTCAGGCTACATATACAAGGTGTACATGAAATTTTGTGTTTAGACTTGAGCCCCATCTCCAAGATATCTCATTATGCATATGCAAGTATTTCAAAATCCACAAAAATCTGAAGTTCAAAACACTTCTGGTCCCAAGCATTTTAGATAAAGGAGACTCAACCTGTATCAATATTGTGAGCCTCAGAGATGGGAAAGGAGATGTACACAGAAGGCAGAGTGGAGCTGGCTTTGCTTGAGGCTGCTAGATGCTACTTCCTCCATAAGATCATCTGTGGGAATTCCTGGTGACTGCATTCAACCTGGCCCCTAGTATTTAAAGCAGGAATGGGCAAACTGCAGCCTTCCAGAGGTTAAATTTAGAGACATAACCATGTTAGTCTGCAATATCAGTCTGCAAAGGTATCTTGCAGCACCTTTGAGACTAACTGAGCAAAAGAAGTTGTAAGATAAGCTTTCATAGACTTGGTCTATTTCCTCAAATGCAGGAAGAGTCCATGTATCTGAGGAGTAGACCAATTTTATAAAAGCTTATGCTGCAACTTTTCCCACTCAGTCTCAAAGGTGCTACAAGAGCCCTTCCAGAGGTTGTTGGAATACAGTTCTCAGCAATCTGAGACAATATGGGCAATGGTAAGGGATGCTGGAAACTGCAAATCCAGCAATATCAGGGGAGCTGAACTCTATTCATCCCTGACTCCAAGCAAAGGTGGGGAATCTCTATAAGCTCAAGAGCAGAGTTAAGTTTCAAAAAAGTTCTTGTGGGCCACATTGCTTGCAGACAGGCATGGATGGCTATATAGTGGTGAAAGTACTGAAGCCACAGCTAGTATTATATCTGCAGCAGAAACGTGTCCCAGCAACAAGTTTGGTCAGGAGTGTGCAACCATTTGGGGAACAAGGCCTGTAAGGCACCAGTTCTGAGCACATCACTGGGGAGGCAACTCTGCTGAACTCTATGGTGGGACATAATTTCAGGGAATGTGGATGTAGCCCTGGTCAGTAAGGCAAAAACCTAGAGTTCATTTAGGAGACATAGGCAGGAAGGCATTTCCCAACTGAGAAATCAGATAAGAGAGGATCCCAAATCATGTGCAGAAGAATCCTTCCCCCCACTGCAATATGCACATGCATGTCCACTATTTTATTTCTCTAGCATGGACAACAAAATGAAAAACAATTGCTTCCGTTACAAAGTTTTTGTTCTTTTCAGGCAAAGTGGACTTTCTTCCTGGTAGCTCAGTACTTTCACTAGTATTTGATTTCTGGGGTCTTAGGCAGAGAAAGGCCTTTCCCAGCACCTGAACCCTTTTAAGCTGGAGATGTCAGGGACCCAAGGTGGATTCTCGAGCAGCATGCAAAGCAATGGCTTGGCCACTGAGCAAAATGTCTCCGTTCCCTACCATCTTCCAGCAAGAGTCACTGAAGTGAAGGGCACCATCACCGCAGATGGCCCTATTCATTGAGAGAGAAGACAAGATGGGCAGAAAATAGATGGGGTTATTGGAAGCAGGAGGAATGTTTGGGCCTACAAGGTTGAAGGACAACCATGCTGGCCACCTGTTGATTTCCATCTATTTAGAATAAATGGGGAGAGCCTCTTCCATCCTGAGGGCCACATTCAATTTCAGATAAAGTTCTCAGGGCCACATTCCAGGGGTGGCTGGAGCCATAAGGGGAGGATCCCCAAATGCCAACCTGTTTTTGCTCAAAGCTCCTTGACTGCCAGAAAGTAAACTTAAGAGGGGAAACTATAGAATGGAGGCGGTGAAGGAACCATAGAAGATCTGGGACAACACCAAATGACATGATTGAAGGAAGAGGTTGTAGACATCTAGAGACACCCAAAGGGCAGAACTGAGACCCCAACATGATCAAGATCTGGCTTGGAGGCCTGAAATTCCCCACCTGTGACCTACCTCTATATGGGGTTAGGCAGAGGAGGAAAACAAACAGTGGAAAGCAAGCGGAAATTAAAAAGAAAAGGAACATATACTAAGAGTGTCATGAGGCATGCACATTGTGGTGAACTTCCCCTCTCCCATTTGAAATAAGAGCTGAAAAAACCCCAGAACAAACCCAAAGAACACAAAGCATCATAGGAGGATAACTACTACACTTGCCCTCCCTGGACCTCATGCGCGTTCCTGTTTGACTTTCACGGTTGTTCTCTTGATGAGGAAGTCATTCATTATGCAGATGTTTGCAGTTGTTTTTTCTTCCCCCTCTTTTTTCTTCGGTTTTGTTGTTCAAGGCAGGTGGATTTTGTCTCCCCACCAGAGGTGCACCATGGGAAGTGGCAACAGAAGCTTCAAAGGACTATACAGACACAGATAGAGATCTCTAGCCTGGCTGAATGCTTCACCCCTTTGCTGGGCTTTTGTGCTTTCTGTCCCTGCAGCACCCCGTGTCCCCCCTCCCACAATAACACACAACACCCACCCTCCAAAGTCTGTTGCAGTGTCTTTGGCTCCCTTCCCTTGCACAATGTTAAGACAACATACAAATTCCAGTGTTATTTTCTTTTTGGGGGGGTAGGATGGGGGGAAGGTGACAGGCAAGGGAAACCCAAAGGCTAACAAAGAGACACTTTAAGACACAAATGGAAGGGTTTTTTCAGGGAGGGGGGAAGAAGCTGGTAATATTATACAAGGGATGGGGAGTTATAATTAAAGGAAAGAGTATTAACACCAAAGCCACCGATCAACACAAACAACACTATGGGGAAGGGGAGGCAAAATCTGTGGGAGAACTGAAGTGGGGAGGGAGTTTGGAGAGGAGAGGAAAAGCATTCCGCATCCTCTCCATTGCAACCCCCCAAAAGAAAAACAGGATAAGTAAAAGGTCCAGCCCCTCCCGCTTTGCTTTGGCCTGGTTGGCTTCTGGACAAGCGGCAGCTCTTGTTGTGCCTCCCCCAAAGTCTCTGCACACTACATCCCCTCCCCAGGGGTCCTAGGCTGTTGTGAGTGCGCTGGTTGTGCGTGCGCGGGCTCGTGTGTTTTGCGTGAACGCTGCAAGGCTGCCATGCGTCATTGGCCCCTAGTCGTGGGGCTGGGAGGCAGCACGTGGCAGGTGGAGGAGGAGGAGAGGGGGGCAAAAGAGAGAGGGGGTGGTGGAACAGGCTACACATACCACTCCTTTTTGGAAATAAAAGATCCGTCATTCTGAGAGACCATGTTATCAGCAATGTCCAGCTGCTCAGGGTCATACTGGAATCCAAGTGTCCTCTCATCATAGGCCTCAGAGCGGGCCTCGCCCTCATCCACGGTGAAGTAAGGCCTCTTGGAGTCATCTTCATACTTGTTGGGGCCTCCTCCCAGCTTACGGTCTCCTCCACCACCTCCTCCTCCAGCTGCATCCTCTTCCTCGTCCTCGTAGCTGTTGCTCCCAAGCGGACCAGCTTTCTTCTCATCGTCTGAGTCGTCCGGGTACTGGAGGTTCTGAGCTATGGGTGGGTGATGCTGGGGGATGCCGGCCTTGCTGTACCCGTTGCCGTAGACGTGCTTCTTGGTGCTGTAGTCGCCCTTGAAGGTGTGGCGCCGGTGCCGGAGCACCACTAGGACTACCACCGCTACCACCACGACCAAGGAGACTCCGCCCACCACGCCCCCCATCACGGCTGTGGGGATGGTCGACTGCGCCACAGATGTGCCCGGTGGAGACGGGGTGTAGGGGAATTCTGGGTAGGAAAAGACAGATGGAAGGGGGAACAAGCGTCAGTCTGTGAGGAGCTGCGGCATCATGCGTTAAGACTTTAAAACAAACAAACTAAACAAAAATTGGGGGGTGGGGAGATGAGGAGAAGGAAAAAGGGAGGGAAAAGTCAGGGAGGGGAGGAGAGGTGCCTACCTATGGAAGCCTAGAACCCAAGCTGCGCACTCAGACATGTGTGTCAGGGAAGCTGCAACTTCGCACACCGTCCGGGGCAAGAGGATCATGACTGCCTAACTAGTGCAAGCAGTGAGCATCATGCACAATCCCAGCATATCAACACATTCCTCTGCCATCTTTCTGTCATCGTCTGGGTAGCCACAAGCATGCATTCTTCATAAGATGCCTCCATATGCTATGGGGACTTTTGGACTGAAAAAAGTTTTCTCCCCAGAATTCATCCCTGTCCACTCCCCAACAAAGACTTTGCTATTCAGATTTTCCTTGGCCATCCTCCAAATCTGTCAACACATCAAATAATTGACAGCTTAAAATATTCATTTTCAGCATTGATTGATATCTGAGAGGCCTCTGAGAATGGACACGGACCTCTTTGTTTCCTGAGTGGAGATTTTATGACATGGCGCAGGCCAAGACTGAAGGAAAGGGAGAAATGTCAATGAGCCTAAACAACTAAAATAGTGGGATTAAAAGCAACATTTCTAAATACAAATTTGCATTTCAAATTTGAAATTCTGAAGCCAGGGAAATGGCAAAAAGGGTAATTCTAAGTCTAGGGGGGTGACCTCTAATACTATTTGTTTACAACCTGAGTCTCAATTGTCCAAAATGCTTGGGACTAGAAGTATTTTGGATTTTGGAATTTTTTTGGATTTTTGAATATTTGCATATGCATAATGAGATATCTTGGAGATGGGACCCAAGTCTAAACATTAAATTCATTTCTGTTTTGTATATACCTTATAAACATAGCCTGAAGGTAATTTTACATCTAATATTTTAAATAATTTTGAGCATGAAACAAAGTTCATTTACACTTGGTCATCAGAAAGCAAAGATATCACTATCAGCCATCCATGTGGACAAGTTTGGATTTTGGAGTATTCTGGATTTTGGAATTCTGGATAAGGGAGACACAACATCTTTTTTTTTTTTGTATCCTGTTTTTCTCCCAAATAGACCCACTGAACAAGGTGTTGGAAAGTGATCCAGCAATATAATTAAATCCTGTTGATTCAATACCTCTGCTCCAGTTGGGGAAAACAACAGGATTCAGGGTCTAATTATTTTGCAAAATTGGTTTTCGGAATTATTAGCTGCAAATATTTACTCCATCTCTTTTGGCTTCAAGTCCACAAGGTGCAGGTATGGAATTTTCAGGAATATATATATAGTGTGCACGCACATCCACACACCAAGCAAGGTAAAACAGATGAATGCCCCCACCACCACTCTTTTCCCTCATCCCTCCTAATAGTATTATGTTTGATGGAGACACTCCACACAGATGTCCATCTGAGTCATGCTGTCCTTTTCCTCAGAAAAAGGAGAGGAGGAAGACTGTACGAATCAGGAATCTGCGTGAAGTATCTGTGGAAGATGTGATGTTTACTACACAGTGGAAAGGAAGGAAAGATGCCATGCCTATCTTCTCTTAACCAAAGTGCAGTCTGTGGAACTTATTTTGGTGGCCCACTGAAGATCCTCCCAGTCCATCCAAACCCTCAATTTCCATTTTTAGAAAATTGTGCAGAATTTTAGGGCAATTCTTGTCCCCATACAGTACAGAAAGCCTCCCCAAATGCCTGAAAACACATTAAATACTCCCATATTGCCTGAGATGCACCTTGGGATTCTGCATTAGCCTCAAATATCTCCATTTGGTTCTGTAGCCCCTATCAAAATGGCAACAGGAAGGAGCAAGATTTCCTGCTGTTGTTTTGAAAGGGACAGCAGAAGAAAATGGAGGCATCTGAGCTTTCTGTGTGTTTGTGCAAGCATGCAGTGGGGTAGTGGCCTACAGATGCTCTTGGGGAAGAAATTACTCTCTGACCTCCATGCAGTTACCCACTCCTGTCTTAGACTGAGGATGGGAATCACACAGCCCTCCAGATGTTGCTAGACTGCAACTCCCAGCAACCCCAGCCAACAGAGCCAAGGGGGGAGAATGCTGGGAATTGCAATCCAACGACCTCTGGAGGGCTGCATAATTCACACTGTGACTCCAGATCAGATCATGCCTTTCATTATCTCAGAAACATCCCATAGATTGCTGAAAGGGTTTGAATTGGTAGCAATTTCATTTATTACACTGACCTCAATGTGATTAGTAAAAGTAGCTTCTTCAGAGTGCCAACAGTGTGTAGTAGGGTCATGTGCATGTTTAAATGACAAGCATTTGTCCTGAGCCAACCCCTGTACTTGAACGAAAAGAAGCTGCAGTCGCTGCAAACACTACCCAAATTGAACAAACTTGCTTATTATACCTATGGATTTTGCATCATCAGGTACCTCCCAGGAGTATATTCTTTCAGCATATGAAAATCTTGGTCCTCTGTTGTGATTGTGGCTAAGAACAAGCCATCCTCTTCCTCATGGATATGTTGAACCCCACTCCCACCCCAAAAGGCCATGGGTGCATCGTGCAGAACATTTGATACAACATTATGTAATTAGACTTTATGTACAGGAAAGAGGCACCTTGACTCTGCATCCTCAGTCATCTGTCTCTCCATTTTTGTGAGTTGAGTTCTAGCTTTGTACAAAAGCGGTAAGCACTAGCTTTGTACACAAGAGGTAGGCTGCTTTTTACAAGCACCTCACCTCCATCCCAAACTTTCTCAGCACTCAAGATCACACAGACCTTTTTGATCTCCCCATTCTTGTCCATCTCTTGCTAAAATTATTGCATCCAATCCCAACCGCTCTCTTCATAGGGGTCAAATACATTATTGTTTTTTCTCAAAAGGGAAGCAGAGGGAAAAGGCGAGCTGTACCCACCCTCAAAAGGAATGGGAGAAAGGGGGTGGTGGTGGCCAAGGTTGCCCATATACTGTATATCAGGAGACTCAGCAAGAGGGGATTATAGTTTGACATACAGCCAAAGGTATGCTGATTCTGACAATTGTCCCAAATAGATCAGTATAAGAGAGACAGAAAGAAGAGAAGAGAAGAGAAGAGAAGAGAAGAGAGGCAGAGATGTAAAGACTAAGAGAAGGAATGTGTCCTCTTTTCTCCGGTCCTTTCCAGACATATCCCCAAATCTATCAACAACAACAACAACCCTTATCCAAGTCACACATGAACATCAGCTTGAACAAAACAAACTAAACCAAATCAAACCAATCTAGAAGCCACCCCTGGCATTGCCTTCCTCAAACTAAGCTTTTACAGTTTCACCCAGACAACTCAAATCTTTGGGGATATGAAGATTTTCTTCATGGTCGATTGCATGGCATGGAGAGACCAGGCTTTGATTCCCAGATCAGCCATGGAAACCCACTGAGGGACCTTGGTCAACTCATGTGCTCTCAGCCTAGACTCCCTAGCAGGGGTAGGCAACCTTTCCCCTTTAAGGGCTGAGGGACTTTAGCTCCCAGAATCCCAGGAGCTATTGGCCAACATGGGACTATTGGCCAACATGGCTGAGGCTTCTGGGAGCTGAAGTCCCTCGGCCCTTAAAGGGGAAAGGTTGCCTACCCCCGCCCTAGAGGATGCTAATGGCACCCCCCCCCCAAAGAAATTTGCCAAGAAAACCCCATGATAGGTTCACCTTGGGGTAACCATAAGTAAAAAATGACTTGGAGGCACACAGAAGCAACAACAGATCACAGGACATCAACAATGACATCCATGATCAGCCAGCTATGACCAGCCAGTTAAAAAATTGTTCACTATTGCTTTAGCTCACTATGAACTGTCTTGGGTAGGAGAAACCAGGAGGAAAGATCTTAGCAGAGAACATCAGTCAGCTCCTGGCTAGATTAAGGAAGGGAAGAGGTGGGTGTGCTTCCCTAACCAAGGGCAGATGGGAGGAAGGGACAATAAAAAGGAAGATTCTCACCACGGTCGCTGGGTGGCGGCCAAGACCTATTCTGCACTTTCAAGTCTAAACAGGCAGGAGACTAAACTATTTCATAGTCCATTTGTCCTCTATAAATATCCTTTTGTGAACATGGTTTTTCCTCCCCCCCACGGTCCATCTTTTGGTTCAATTCAAGGTGGTTGCTTACCAAAAGAATCACCCTAAGACTGGCATTCTAAATGGCTGGGTTTCTCTTTCAAGGATTCTTATATAAATTATTGAGGAAGACAAAATGAAGCCATTGCCCCCACCCCATGAAGAATTCTGTCTCTCCAAATGAAATCTCCCTTCAGTTCCCAAATTTCTAGCACCACAGTAACTTAAAGCTTCAGTTGAACATTTCAAAAGTAGAGAGGGCAGACCATGTTACCAAGGGAAGGTGACCACAGCAAATATAGAAGTTCTAGGTTTGAACCATTTTCAGCGTTTCACTCCCTGCAATGCAAGAAATTTAGGGACTGAAGGAAAATTTCATTGGAGGGAGCAGAATTTGTATTGCCCTCATTTCCCCACCACCATCCCATAGCTACAATCCTGATTGAAGGTCATCCATCCAAGTCATCTTCCTACGTTCTATTCAGTTTGGGAACAACCCAGTGAACTTTACATCGGAAATGTATAAATAAGAACTTAAAGAAGAGTTTGCTTGTTGTCAATTAGATTTCACTAGTACATCTAGTTCAAATCAGGCATTGGCCCCGTGACATGGTGGCTTGCTAGTGGTTTTGGCTTTGAGGACAGATTTTGGTAGAACATAAGAGGAAATGTCTCAGTGACAGGAACAGTTCAACAATGGAGCTTGTGACCTCAGGGGAAGCTGTTAGAAAAATTACAGTTCTAAATTACAGGTCCCAAAATACACCAGCCAACATGGCCATGGAAAATGAATTCCAACCCCCAGCCTCCCATCAATGTTTTTAAGTACAGCTTGAGTGTGTACTCCTTCTCTCTCTGGAGGTGTTCATCTTCTGAGAATGCTCTAGTGATGGTCTTCTTACAGAAGATTTGATTGCATGGTTTACATCACACCTTGCAACTGTGGTGGGTTATGGGTTATCCTATAATGAGACCCAATGTGGGTCCATTATTTTTTTTATATATTTTGTGCATGTGTATGTGAAAAGAATCACCCCAAATATCGTAATGATGTCACGGCACACCGCTTAGTTTCACCCCAGCCCCTTAAACCCTTGGACTTCCTTGGAGATGGAAGACACAAGTGACTTGTGACAACTTCTGGATCAGGTTTTCAGTGTGTTTTGCCTCTCCACTGCAGTTGCTCACTCTTGACTTGTTAATGTGTGCCTTCAAGTAATTTCTGACTTATGGCAACCTTAGGTGAACCTATCACAGGGCTTTCTTGGCAAGATTAATTCAGAGGAGGTTTGCCTTTGCCTTCCCCCAAGGCTGAGAACATGTCATTTGTCCAAGGTCACTCAGTGGGTTTTTATGGCGAAGTGGGGAATCAAACCCTGGTCTACAGCATCATAGTCCAACATTCAAACCGCTACACCATGCTGATTTCTATTTGTTTTCCAATGTCTTTTGGTTCCTAATATATTGGAGCTGGGCTCCTCCTTTTTAGCTTTTCCTCAGCCACACTCACCAACCAACATACAGTCGAAGATTTAGACCTCCACCTCGGTGTCATCTTTCCCTGTCAGCAATCCTGTTCTAAGGTTCACTTTGACTGTGCATAAATTTACTTATTTCCCTGGTCAATGTCATTTGCCTCCCCCATTCCCAGTCTCCGCTGTAGTCTCTGTGGGCCTTTTCACAACTGTATGAATCTGCAGTATCCCCTGACTCCAAATATGAACCTGCTTTTATCCTTAGGTCAGACCTGCCTCTCCTAGTATTATGTTCAACAGATTCCTTTGAACAGCAAGAGGGTATTTATGTGCAGATCTTTCAGAGATATGAATGATTGATCTAGAGCTTTACTGCAGGCAATAAAGTGTGCATTTAGCCACCAAGCAACAGACTCAGCCCTGGGGGCCAATGCACTTCCTGGCCGATCATGCCCCCGTGTCAAGGTCTGTTTACATGTGAGGGTGAGTGACTGGGATTCACCACTTTTGGCCAAATGCTTTGGATTAGCTCCTATCTAGGACTCTAGCAGTCTCAGAATGAACCCTGGGGTATTCCAATGGCTGAGATCCTACATTGAGTTTGTGTAGCAAAAATCTCCCATTGAAAAGTATGCAATCATAGAAGCTTAGAGCTGGAAGAGACCCCAAGGGTCATTCAATATGACTCCCTGCCACACAATATATATACAAGCAAGATACATAAGCAAAGTGCTCCAAACAGATCGCTTTCCAGCCTTTGTTTAAAAATCTCCAAAGAAGGAGACTCCACTACCTCCAAGGCAGTACATTCCACTCTCAAGCAGCTCTTACCTCAGAAATTTCTTCCTAATGTTTACGTAGAATCTCTTTTAGGTTACATCCATTGCTCTGGGTCCTAGTCTCTGGAGCAGCAGAAAACAAGCTTGCTTCATCTTCAATGTGACATTCCTTCAATTATTTAAACAGGGCTATCACATCACCTCTTAACCTTCTCTTCTCCAGGCTAAACATACCCAGCTCCCCAAACCTCTCCTCAGAGGGCATGGTTTCCAGACCTTTTATCATTTTGGTTGCCCTCCTCTGGACATGCTCCAGTTTCTCAACATCCTTTTTGAATTGTGGTGCCCAGAACTGGACACAGCCTTCCAGGTGAGATCTGACCAAAGCAGAATAGAGTGCTGCTATTACTTCCCTCACTTTAGACACTATTTTTGGTGCAACCTACAATCACATTGACTTTTTTAGCTGCTGCATCACACTGTAACTCATATTCAGCTTGTCTATTAAGACTCCAAGATTCTTTTTGCATGCATTGCTGTCAAGCCAGTAATGCACTGATGGTGCTATGCCACCCTTGTGTTGTATTGGGCAACTGAAAGCACACTCAAATGCACAATCAAATGCAGAACCTCAGCTGCATCTGTATGTACATCTGTGCACAGTGCACACTCATGCATAATGGTGCTGCATCTGCTTCTGTCACCTTAAATTGAATGTGGACATTCCACATGGAGGCAAAATGTCCAACTTTCTCCCTAGGAGAATTTGTGCCTAAGATTTCAGCTCACATCTCTCAGGAAACAATACAATCCAGACGTGCACTGGGAGGTTGTGTTTCCTGCATGTATGAGAAAGCCATCAAGAGAGAAACCATCTGGACAAGATTAAAGCATGGCTAGGACAAGGAAAGAGAAGTAGGAGCAGGGGATGGGGAAACCAGTGGGGAGTTGGCATAAAGGGAGCTTGTCACGCTTTCATTGTCTGCTGTATAAACCTCATCGATCCCCATCTCCAGTAAAACAAAGGAAAACAAAACAGAGAACATGGATATGAGCAGGCAACTCTCCCTCTCCTTCCACTCCACTTCTGTTGCTCCAACAGCTGTTGCATTCAGGCAAAGCTTCCTGACCTACTGCCAATGGCACAGGTCCCCTGGGACAGCAGCTGGAGGCCAAGAGAAGAGAGGGAGGCACTCTGGATTTTGCTCTGGAATGGCTGTCATTGCCATCAGTGCTGCTTTGATCCTGCCAATGTGGTGGTGGTGATGGGAGGGTTGAGAGGGATGGTAGAAATAATAGGGAACTTGTTTATCAAAGAGCTGTGGCAGGGGTCTCCCCAGGAGATGACGGTCTCCTCTCCCAGGCAAGGATGTTTCTGGGATCCATTTCAGGAAAGGCTGGCACTGAGCATGTCCACCTGTTGCCAACAGGCAGCTGAAGAGGAAAAGATGCCGGGCTTCTCTTCCTTATCCTGCACAGCTGTAAATGAGCACCCCTCGGTGTCAATGGGCAAATTTTGTGTCTATTATCTGCTTTGGAGGCCCACTACCCATACCATAATGTCCAGGGAGCAATAGTGGGTTTCCATGAGTGGGGATTTGAAGCCTGGTCTCTAAAGTCATAATCCAACACTCAAACTTCTACACTACACTTCCTTTCTCTCTAAGATTGCCTATTTCTAAGTAGCATGTTAATACTCCCTCTTACATCCAGTACGTAAAAGGCAGACCTCATTCTTTTCCTTCCTTCCTTCCTTCCTTCCTTCCTTCCTTCCTTCCTTCCTCTGTTACCATGTGTGAATGGAGGCTATTCCTGCATGAAATCACAATGGTTACCTCTGCTTCCTATAGCCAGTTGAAAAGCTTCGCACAGATTTTTCAAGGAAGGGGTCCATTTTTAAGGAACTCCTCTTTCTTTTGATGCCCACAAATGACCACAAATGGATTGAAACAAGCATCAGTGAAGCACTGGGCTTGACCTATGGCCAATGACAACCAGCCGACTCAGCACTTATCATGGTGCCATCAAGAAACTATGTTTCCCTTCCTTTGGGATAAATCTGTGTTGGAGAAGCAGGAAAGAAAGGGCCAGCATACGTCTGTTGTCTTTCTTTTGTCTGAAACTGCTGGAAACTCACCCAGAGGTTCAGCAGCTGCCGTCAGCATCTCAGACTCAGGAGACAGGTTTTGGGACAGATGCCAGTTGGGTTTTAGGATTTAATCTTTCTGCTGGTCACCTATTGCTTGTCAGTCAAAACTTCCGAGGGGGGATGCTGGGTGGAGGGAAGAGGGGTGCAATCCTGCCTCCTGCTCCACAGATGAGGGGGTGAGGTTTGCCACTGCATTCATTTCTAAGCACTCCAGATTTTCTCCTAAATGGGTGGTGTGAGCAGGATGGGGAGGGAGGTATTGCTTTGTCATGTCTAATCCACATAAGGAGTTGTTTGTTTAAACGGGGCATCATTTTTCCCCTCGACTTAAAATGAGAAAATTGCAAGGGGGAGGGAAGAAAAAGATTTGAAAATGGCATTCTCACTAAACGCTTGCCTATTCCCTCTCCAGGCTTCCCTTCATCCAGCTGTTGCCTTTGGATCAAAATGTCAGTAAGCTTTCTCTCTCCCCCTCCAGCCCAATCTCTACTTTTAGGAGGCTTCATTTGTCACCAAGAAACATTGTCTGCACTCGGAGTTTGGATATGTTACCTCCTGAGGTCTACAACTCTCAGAATCCCCCAGTGGACATGCTGGCTAGGGGATTCTGGGACATGTAGTCCACCCCACCCCCCACCCCCAGCCTGTCTGCACCACACATTCTCACCAGGGTTCTCGGTGTACTATGAATGGCGTCTTCATAGTGCATTATACTGACATTTTTACACTGGTGAAACTGGTGTCAGAAGATGGGAACGGAAGGCCATGTGCAGAGTGGAGATATAGGCTGCAGAGAGTGATTCATGATCCTGGAAAACATGCAACCGCACATGTAATGCTGCAACAAAATTGTGGTCAAAATGGGATGATTTATTCTCTATCTTTGAAACAAACATCCATGTCATTTGCCAATTACACCAAAAAGAACTGTGACCCTCATAGAGGCCTCCATCTGGGACAGTTTTCTCCTTCAGGTAGGCTTCCAATGTGCTAGACCATAACTCCCATCACCATCCACCCTCCCCAAACCTCAGCAGATGGCAGCAGGAATGGTCAGGGTTGTTGGGTATCATAGCCCATGGCAGCTGAACTCCCCCTCTTCCAGGAAGGCTGACCTTGGAGGTAACTGACCAAATTGTGAAATAACTTGCAGTTCAAGGAGCTAAACCTGTTGCTATAAGAGATGGGTGTTTTGGGGAGGGGGGAAGTCTCTCTTAAGCCAGCATGGTGTAGTAGTCTGAGTATTGGGCTGAGACCCTGGAGACTGGGATTCAAATTTCTGCTCAGTCATGGAAACCCACTGACACTGGACAAGTCACACTCTCTCATCTTCAGAGGAAGGCAATGACAAAACCCAGTCTGAACAAATGTTGCCAATGACAGATCCCCCATAAGACAGAAATGACCTGAAGGCAAAAAGCAATAAGATGGAGAAAGGTGACCAAGATGCTTAAAGAACTGGGAACTGAGCCCCTATGAGGAAATTCTTAGAGAGCTAAGTACGTTTAGCTTGGAGAAGAGAAGACTGAGGGGTGCTATGATATGCCATCTTGAAATATATGAAGGATTATTATGCAGAAGATGTAGCAAGCTTGTTTTTTCTCCTCCAGAGACTACAACATAAGCTAATAGATTCAAATTCCAAGAAGAGAGATTCCGTCGAAGCATTAAGAAAAAAAAATTTTTTTTTTGACTGTAAGCGCTGTTCAGCAGTTGAGGAGACTGTTGCTTCTTTAGAGGGTGGTAAACTCTTCTTCCTTGGAAGACTTTACATTGTGGTTGGGTGATCATCTTTCAGGAATGCTTTAGTTGTGTATTCCTGCATGGCAGAAGGGGATTGGACTTAATGAGCCTTTTGGGCTTTTCTAGTTCTATGATTTGATGATGCACCAACTTCTAAGAAAACTGCAGAGCTGAATGAAATCTCAGTCCCACTCATAAAAAGAAATCCTGAGCTGTCCCATGTCAAACAACCCAACTTATTTTACAGGGTGATGTGACACATTGTTTGCTCAAAAATTGCATATAGTCCACTTGGACTTAGTCCTGTGTGCATGTATACTGCATTCGTTCTCTGCCTAGAAATTGATATCAAGTGGCCTTTCCCCCACCTCAAGTCTTCCATATCTTTTGGTCTGGAATTCCCATCTGCCCCATCAGCATGGTCAACAGTCAGGGATGATGGAAGTTATAATCCAAAACTTCTAGTGGGCCCCAGGTTGGCCAACTCTGATATAAAGCTTCCAAACCCAGAACTGACACCAGAATAGATATGGTTGTGGAAATGAGTGCGGATTCTGGTCTCAGTCATGGGGCTTGGGGACAAAGAGAAGAGTGAAGGAGGAATTGTGAGTGTGTGGCTAAAGATCAGCCTGATTCCCAGTTTGGCTGATTCCACATTGATGCGGCCGTGCGTGAAGCCCTCCTATGCATGCATGTGTTTGTGAGCCTGTGCATGCTTGATGGAGCATGCTCCCCTTTAGGCAATATGTGTAACCTCAGGAGAGCTCTGGAAAACATGTATGAGCCCAAGCTAAACCTCCCAACCGAGTCCCCTACAATGTCATTATAAAGCGACACCTCTCGTCTCACGGATCCACCTCTGCTGACAAACGTCCTGCAATGCCAGCTGAGCTATTACATGAACAGATTGCAGGAATAAAATATTAAACTCCCACTGATCCATCTTTTTAATGTGCCCTAACTCTAACGGGAGGTTTTCAGCCCTTGCTCGGAGCAAAACTGTCAAGAGTGAAGACCGAGTCAGCCAGGCGGATTCCCCTCCCAGGGCAGTGTCATTGTCTGTGGAGGAGCATTGTGGAAAATAGGGGTGTGAGAGCATGGGGAAATAGCAAAGTTCTCTTGGAGCCTTCTCAGAGCTGGGCCCCCTCCATGGTTGTTAACCAATGACAACTCAGAGAGGGTAGAAGTAACTCAGTGGCCAATGTGGCTAACAGTCAGAAATTATGGGAGCTGAAATCCAAAACCTTTGGAGGACCAAAGGTTGGGAACCATTTCACTAGACCCATTGAATCAAACAGACTGATGTTAGTGTTGACTAACCAAGTTCCTAATAACTCACTGTGTTTATTCCACTTGAACTGGGCTCAAACATAAAGATGCTAAAAACCGTATAAAATTATAAGTCCCATAGGATGAAGCTACAACATTTAAAGTGCTATCAAACTGCTTTATTTCTACAGTGTAGATGCACTCTCAGAATGTTCTCTGTGTAGAACAAGGATAGAAATCATGAGGCCTTACAGATCTTGTTCAACTGTAAGTCCCAGCAGCCCTTGCCGAAAAAGCTGGAGGTAAAAGCTCCCTGCTAGCCAAAACCCATCAAGCTATCTTTTAATATCTAATTCTTTGCCATTTCATGATTTTGATTGTTGCTTCTGAGTCATTTGATGGTTTTTAATATGGCAGTTTTTAATACTGTATGTTTGTTTTTGAGTGTACAATTGTGTTTTCTCCTCCTCCTCCTCCTCCTCCTCCTCCTCCTCCTCCTCCTCTGGAAACTGCAATTATAGGTCTTGTTAGAGGACAACAACAACAACAACAACACCATAACTCACAAAGATTCAGATCTGAATTGCAAAAATCACACCTCTGTCCTGGTGGATAAGAATCATGAACATGGGACCCCAATGTATGAAAAGGCTGAAATATCCATGGAAAATAAAGGGGCGGGGGAATCCAGATAGGCATTACACATTCCTCAAAAGGGTGCTTTTTTTCTCCTCTGCACCTTTCTCTTCTCTGGTCAAATATATCCAAATATTTTGGAACACTTCAAAGACCTCCACCACCTATTTGACCACAGCAGGACATCTCTCTCACTCCCTATTTCTCTCCTCATATATAGCTTAGAGATCCAATGTGTAGAAGTGGTCTGAGTGCTGGACTATACTCAGCTATGGAAACCCATTGGGCTAGTCACATCATCTTAGTCTCAGAGGAAGGCAAAGCTAAAAACCACCTCTGAACACATCTAGCCAAGAAAGCACTGTGATACATTCACATTAGGGTCACCATAAGTTGGAAGTGACATGAAGGCACACAACAACAACAACAACAACAACAACAACAACAACAACAACATATATGAATGAATATACAGGTTGAGTCTCTCTTATCGGGAATTCTGAAATCCAAAATATTCCCAAAATCCAAAATTGTTCACATAGATAGCTAGATAGTGACCCCTTTCCTTTTAGATGGTTCAATGTACATGAAATTATTATTTAAAATATTGTATAAAATTACCTTCTGGCTATATGCAAATGGTGTATAGGAAACATAAATTAATTTTGTGTTTAGACGTGGGTCCCATCTCCAAGATCTCTTGTTATGTTCATATATGTAAATACAGGTATTCTGAAATCCAAAATAATCCAAAATCCAAGCACTTCTGGTTCCAAGCATTTCGGATAAAGGAGACCCAACTTGTATGCCTATTAATGCTTGTGTATTTGCGTGCACACATATGTGTACTGTTTATCTCATTATACAATGGGCATTTGAACCCCAGTCACCAACAGCTCTATGCTATCACTTTATGAATGTCTGGGTAAATAACCAAATCGCTGTAATGCCTTGCATGTTTTCCATGTCTTCTAGGTCTGCTTGCCTGTGTGGCAGTCCAAGCTGTCATTGCGACAGGTTATATTCTTGGGGGAGATTTTGCACACTGCCAAGAGTGCATCTCCGTTGCCTGCAAGCCTCAAACAACATCTACCTGTAATAGCCTGGCAAGGCTGGCTAAGCCTGCTCCATTGCTAACCTAATCGGTCCTTGGAGAATGCCCGGATAAACATATTCTGAGGCCATGAATGATTAACAAGGATTTTACTTTGTGGATCCCAGCCTAACGAGGCAGCTACTAATCCCCTTGAACTTGGCATCTCTTGGCAAAGGTTCCTGACCAGTTTGCATACATGCCCCATTCTGCCACCTGGGACTCTCCCCTACCACAACCCTGCAAAGCATGAAACCCTTCACTAGGAGGGTCATCTTTTGATATTATTGTTATTTTCGTTCATCCACAATTACATTGATTAAAACTGTCGACTGATCAAAGTAGCCTTTAATTGATTCATCACTTGCTTTTCCAATGGATGCCTCCATTAATGAGTCACTTAGATTGCATGGGCAATTTGCATATTGTCCCAGTATCAACAGTAATGGGGACACTTCCCTCAGAAAGATAGGTGAGTGAGTGTATGGAGGAGGCTGGAGATGGTAAAATGGACTCTGCTACTTTCAAACTGATGGTGTGTGTGTGTGTGGAGGGGGAGACGGGTCACATTTATTAGTGCCCATGTGCATTCAAAGAAAAGAAAGCAACCTAATAAAACTGGAGTACTGGTACATCTAGCTGTGATCGTATTACACCAATCCTAAAATCACTCCACTGGTTGCCAGCTAGTTTCCAGGCAAGGTACAAAGTATTCGCTATTACTTTTAAAGTCCAACATGGTTTGGGTCCCGGTCCTCTATGGGCTTGCTTTCTCCTCTATTATTTGCCCTGGACACGCAAGTCTTCTGGGGGACATTTACTCCAGTCACCCAGGACTAGGTTGGCAACTGTCACCAGAGGATGTTTTCTTCTGCTGCCCCCAGACTATGGAATGACCTGCCAGAATAGATTTGACAGCAGAATAAATTCTCTGAGTTTAAAACAATATTAAAGACTATCCTCTTCCGACAGGCCTATCCAGATGACTTTTAAATTATGAAGTTCAAATGATGGATTTTAAAGTATGGGCTGATTGTTTTAATATGTATTGGTCTGATGTTCTTTTAAACTGTTACTATGTGTTTTCAACTGGTTTATCTGTTCTGAACAGATGTTATGTCTTGTATTTTAATCTGCTGTTGTTCCCCACTTTGATCCATAGGGAGAAGCAGATAAGAAATAACAACAAAAACCTCAACCAGCACCACCACCATCACTTTTTGTCTAGGAAAAAAGAGCTGTGATAGTGGTCCCTCCCATTATTTGGGCACACAGTTGAGGAGTGTAAGCTATCCTATAGGTAAGCAAAGGATCAATGAGATGATGGATTAGGTTATATTTATTGGGATCGACATCATGTAGGATTGGGAGAGATCATGAGAGACAGTTGCCCAAAGGGGATGACCAACCTGTAAGAAGTGTCAAACCTTTGAGATG
The DNA here is from genome assembly GCA_026167975.1 of Phrynosoma blainvillii. Classification (NCBI taxonomy): domain Eukaryota; kingdom Metazoa; phylum Chordata; class Lepidosauria; order Squamata; family Phrynosomatidae; genus Phrynosoma; species Phrynosoma blainvillii. Next base: position 30,859,672 of record JANUYF010000006.1, on the reverse strand, counting down.
CTTCCAAGCTGAGAGACTATAAAACCTGGTATCACAAGGTATGGGAGAAACTTTTGGGACTGATGGAAAGGTAAGGAAAGTATAGCTTGTAAGACTGCTTCTATGATACACCATTCCCTAAGCTTGGTCTTGGATGGAACAAGAAGGTCCAGACTCTCAGCTTCCCATGAACTTCCAAAGACTCAGAATACTATCTGTATTGTGACTAGAATAGAAATGTTTAGCTGGTTGCATTAGAGCTTACGTTTCCTTTCTAACCTCAGCTGAATATGATTCGGAACTGTTTTTGTGACTTTGGAACTACTCCTGAGTAATGCCTGAAGGAAGGTGCCTTTGTGTACAAGATACCCTTGCTAATGTAAGATTGCTTGCTTAGAATAAAAAGCTTTAATTCAAATACTTCCTTTTTTTCCACTCTCTTGCCACATGCTTTGTTAAATGTGTGTGTGTGTATGTATGTGTATCTCTGTATAAGATGCTCATCTCTTCCCAAATCAATAGAAGGTGAAATCTCTGCCATCCGAGGTGGGGAAAAAGGGCAAATGAAACTCTTCAGTGACTTCCCATTCAGTCACTAAATCTTGAGGTGCAAATATTGGTGGATGGTGGAAGCCGATAGAATTTGGGCATCCCACCTCTTGCTTAAAAGCAGGAGACAGGTCTCGCCATCCCTGTGGACTGAAATGGTTTTTGGCCACTCTACCACTTTGGGATGCTACCAGTCCATCTGGCTTTATCATAAAGACACAGAAATAAAGCCAAAGCCACTATCAGTCCTGCTAAGTAATTTTCATCCAGCTTTTTCTACCTGTGACTGTCACCAGCAGCAACCATTATATCAAGGGTGGACAAAGGATGGCCCCGGGGCAATTTCTATGGTCCTTGACCCTCCCAGACTGACCACACCACCCTTTTCCTGGACAAAAATAAAAGGTCAATCTCCTCCCAAGCCAGCCTCCTGGAGTGGTGATTCCATTTTTGAAATAGATTGTAAGGCCCCTCTGTGCCATTTATCTTCAAGAATTAGAGATTTGTCAACACCTTAAGTGGATGTCCAACCATTTTTGACTTTTTTTATTTTATTTTATTTTTGGGCATTTTTGACTATCTGTGTATCCCCTGGAAGGTCCCAGGGACAGAACATTGGTCCCCACAACTTGCCTGAGATGCTCATATTCATTTAAGAGACTGCTATTGCAACAAGGTACATGGGAAAAGCTTGGAAATTTTGTCATTATCTCCAACATGTACTTCAGTGGAATGGCCAGCTACCTCATCTCTGTTGAACATATGCTTCCTCAGGTGACCCACAGTTCTGTAACCATGAGCAGGGCCAAATAATCTGTTTGCAAACTATTTGCAATATATATATATATCCAACTGTTCAACACTTTGCAAACCTCTATCCAGTTCTCTGTTGGCTTTAGCAACAGCATTAAGCAATAGCATTTACCGTTGTCCCTTCCAATTCACAGGGGATCCATTCTGGACCATCACCCTGAAAATTGGAAATATTGCTAACATTTAAGTCCCCATTGTTTTCAGCTGGTGCTCTGACGTGGGCCACATGCCATTTTATCCCTCCCCACTTGCCGGTCTGCGAAGGATCAAGACCACAGGCTCCAAGGCTGCGAATGGGGAGGGAAGACTGTACATTTCTATACTGCTTCATAATGAACTCAGCACTCTCTAAGCAGTTTACAATCTGTAAGCCAATTGCCCCCAACAAGCTGGGGACTCATTTTACCAACCTAAGAAAGGATGGAAAGCTGAGTCAACCTTGGGGCCCTGGGATCAAACTCACAACGTTGCGGCTGCAGTATTGGCATCTAACCATTGTATCACCAGGACTCCTTCTTTAATTCCCCTCCCACAATGAAAAATGCAACAAAATGCACCCAACCTCTCCACATTTTGATCAAAGGGTTTGTATGGAGATTATCCTGTGGCAAAACCCAGAAGAGCTTCCAGAGGCCCTGGAATCCATCCTAGAATCTAGCCCACCTGACGTCTTTGGCATCCCTCCTCTCCTCCCTGCCGCTTTTTGCTTCCCACTGCTTGAGCCCCGGAGGACTTGTGGGCACAACAGAGAGCTTCATTAACCATCTTCCAGAGAGCTTTGTGCTGCATGGCTGAGCCAGCGGTGTGTGTCATTTGTACGGGGGAGAAAACCCCTTCCTTTCTCCACTCGCCTGGCCCCCAACGCATGTAAGCCCCACGGGGCATGGCTCTTACCATAATCCATGCATCAGTGATCAGCCAAGAGCTCCCTACGGCATGTGAGAAACAGCTTCTGCTCTTCCATAATGCCTGATGTGAATGGATGTCAAATCAGAGGCTTCTTGTCAGAGGGAGTTCTTCTTTTCTGGCTGGGGAGCTTCCCAGTGTTGATCAGAACAAGGCAACATGGGAGAGCAAGTGGAAACTACCTGAACAGCCAGTCCTGTGACCCATTCCATACATGCCAGAGGCCTGCCATGCAAACTGGAACTGTTTATTCCAGCTCAAGAGATCAAGGGTGGCCTTTGTCATCTCTTTAGTTCTCATCCACGTACTTCACTTTCCTGTCTATTCTCCTGCCAAGTTTTCTTCCACTCTTTGCTTTCCCCAGGCCCCATATCCCTAACAATTATCCTTTAATCTCCTTCCTCTGGCCAATTCTCACTTCCACCCCTCTGCTTCCCATTTGAGGCTCAGCTTTCTTTCAATACGTCTTTGATGGACCCATTTCTTTCAGCCAAGACTGCTGCCACACTGCACAATTAATGCAGTCTGACACCACTTTAACTGCCAAGGTGTTATCCTATGGAATCCTGGAATTTGTAGATTGTTGTGGCACCAGAGCTCTCACACACCAGACAAAGCTACAAATCCCAGAATTCCACAGCACTAAGCCACAGCAGTTAAAGCAATATCAAACTGCATTAATTCTGCAATGCAGATATAGCTTAAATCTGTCTTTCTGAAGGTTCGGAACAGTCTAACCAATGACAGCCAGACAACATCTTGCTTGCTCCGTGACATTAGGGAGGTCTAGCCAATCATGGCTAAAGTTTCCATAAACAAGAATAACCAAGCATAAATGCCCTCCATCTTTGACAATGGAATTTTAAATAAAAGAATAAAATTTGAGAAAATCCTAGCCCAGAGGATGAAACCTATCTGCAAAGCAAAAGGGAAACTTGGGAGTCAGGGAGATAATACCTGGGCATCTGGGCACTGGTCTCATCCACTAGCATAAAGGGGGATGGAAGGTTTCCATAATCTCCCAATCCCACAACTGCTTCTTTACAATGCAATGAATTCACCATACCCTCCATCATTTCCCAGATGAAAACTGGGGGCACATGTGGTCAAGCAACACTGGAGTGTGGTCAAGATGGCAGACATTATTAATGAAAAATAAACTAGGGAAGGCTGCAGCAGTTTGGTTTTGTCTGAGCCTACTGGGAAGAGCCAGATTCTGTCCTCTCCTCTCCTTTCCCTTCCCCGCTGGGTTTTTTAAAGTACAAACTGCTTTTGCTTTTTGAATACAGTTTGCAGCAATGAAAATAAGTCAAGTACACAGGGGGAAAGTGGAGGAGAGAGAAACTGGGAGACATGAAAAGTAGCTGAAAAAGTGGGACAACAAAGCATTAATGGGGAGTGTCCGTACCAAATCCGGATAGTTGGAGGGTATGCTTAAGGGTGGGTTAGGGAATGGGTTCTTGGATTTTGTTTTAACTTTTTGTGATGTTTTTAATTTGTTGTATGCCGCCCCGATTGCGCTGCAGAGGGGCAGGGTAAAAATTATTATTATTATTATTATTATTATTATTATTATTATTATTGATGCCATTTCTTCTATTTATATTGGGTTAAGCAAAGTGTGACCTGTAGGATAAATGCAGCCCCAATACTTTTTTGAGTTGTGGGGGTTTGTCAATGATTTCCATGTGCCTTCCTACAAAAATTGAAACCCATTTTTGCCCCAAAATTCTCTATAGCCCCCCCCCCCAAGCCTTGGCAAGAGGCTGCTATTGGTCATTTTAGTTAATTTTGGAGTCTTTTAGCACCCAGGCAGCCTCACCCTTTTTAAAAAGTCTTTCTGGATTGTCTTTTCCAAATAGAAAGTGACTCTCTAGTGAAAAGAAGTGACCATGCTCTGCCATATCAATAACTCCAAACACTATTCCCTCTCACTGTTGTCAACCCAACATGTTCAGAAATGTCTCCATCTTTTAAGACCTGAATGCAGTGCTTCCCTCCCTTTAGTACATGGTCCTCAAGCTTTGTTCCTCCAGCTTCTTTGGACCTCACTCCCAGAATCCTTAAACTTTGGTCATGCTGGTTAGGGCTTCTGGAATGATCCCAAACATATGGAAAATCCACAATAGAAACTCAGAAACATAAATGTTTTAGGACATCACACATTTTTGGTGACATCACTCTGCCCTTCTTACTACCAACAATTTCTTCTGTAGCTCAGAGCAATGCATCTTAAGTTATCTGATTTGGGACACTGGAAGGTCCCCCCCCCCCCCACACACAATGTATCAGGGACTGGCACCATATTTTTGCCCACTGACTGCCTTCCTGGAAACTCACCATAGACCAGCATTCATGGACCAGCTTGCAAAATGGCACCAGTTTGCAGGCTACCACCTGGGATAGTGTTGGTCCACAGCAGTGCTGTTCCCCCATACAACTAGTCAAAGCTACTGAAAACAAACAGCAATCCTTTTGACAGGTGAGTTCTGATCTTAAGCCTTTTGCAAACCACAACTAGCTCAGCAGGAACACAGTTCTCATCCTTTGTCCTTGTACCCATTCCTTTTGGCATCTCTCCCCTTCACTCTCCTTCACTCTCTCTCATTTTCAGAGCACACAGGCTAGCTTTTATGCTGTCATAGCTTTGAATCAGACAAGGAAAAGAAAACAAGGGAAGGCAAGATGAATCAAAGCATCGGCAAACAGAAGGAGAAAAGCTCAGGAGAGGAAATGAAACAAGGAAACCCAGCGAAGATTGCTCCTTGCAGGAAATATAGCTTTAAGAAGGGCTGGGGAAGGAGCTTGTTGGGGACTACAGCTCCCCAAATATCCAGCTGTCATGGCTCCTGTAGTCTGAAACTGGCACCTTTGGGCATGGCAAGATGTACTGCATGACCTGGACTAGCAGACTGTTTTTCCCCAGAGAGGACGGGGAACAGTTGATCAGTAACAACAAGGTAGCAGAACACTGTGTGCAGCTTTAGTAAGATTCTGTCATGTAACCCACACCCAATGGTACAGAACATGGCTTTCTGGGGTAGGGGAAGAGAGAGTTTCCTACCTGTAACATTAACTTCCACCAGGCCGGACCGTGTGCCAATGGTGTTGGTAGCCTCGCAGACATATGTCCCTGCCAAGTTGTACATCACTGGTCCCTTGAAAAGCAAGGTGCTATTCTGAACCTCCACATTGTCAGGAAGCGAGCCATTCATTCTGTCAGGAAAGAAAAACTGACTGGTTAGTGAGAAAATTCTTTTGTGCAGCCAGAAAATTCTGGTTGTTTGTCAGATCCCGTCACCTGAATAAATGACGCGATAGCCACAGATAAGTGCAATTAGGCAAAAAGAACTACACCATTTGAAAATGGAAACCCTGCAATCCCAAGAAAGCCACCAGAAATCTTGGTTAGCCCGCCATCCCTCAGGATGATTGACTTCTGAGATTGCTCACACACTCTTTTAGGTCCACCTTCGAAGGCAAGACACTTGCTTGCATCCAAATAATTTGATTTTTCCAGAATGCTGAATTTGGCAGTCAGAGGCAACTTCTCAGCCTGGGGATTCAATTTTGAATTTCCTTGACCTTCAGGCTCCACTTTTGCCAACACTCTCAGTACCTCCTCTGGGTTAATGGTTCTTCCTCCACCATAGCAAGGACTAAAATTATTAGCCCAATCCCATTATCCCAAAATAAAATGGGAACAATGCAATGATGACTCAGTGACAACATTTGAGCATTACAGTATTGCCTCTGAATAAAATGGGATAAACTGAGTGATGACTCAATCTCAAAAGCATTTTGGAAAGCCACAGAAGAAACAAACATAAATATTGGTGGGTGCATAGGAAAAGAAATTATGCAGTTTGCTTATGTTTAATTATCGATATGAGGCAAAACAATTACTTTAGCTAAAGCAATTGGGCAGCTTGTAAGTGAGTGACGGAGCACCTGTCTTGCAACGCAGAAGCTCCCAGGTTCCATCACCAGAAAATCCAAGGAAAAAGAATCAGTAAGCAAATAAGATGCTGCTGCATGTCAATACATGCCTAGGAGGCTGTGTATCATCTGTTCTCCTACAAGGCAGCTTCATAATTAAAACATCCATTTTCTATTTTCCTAAAGAAAGCCACCGACTCTAACACATTCATAGGAAACAAGCAGAAGTAAGTCGATGCTTGGTTGCTTCCATGAAAACCAGAGGTACATCACCAAACCCATGCCAGGTACACCAAAAAGAAGAGGCTATACTTTGCTGTAGAAAACAGGGGGCACTTGGAGACTAAAGGGGAGAATATGGCCACCACCAGTCTTGCAAATAAGCCTGTTAAGTGACTAGTCCCAAGGGAAACAAATAGCTTGCTCACCTATCCATACCCATCTTAGTCTGTGGGACCCTGAAAGAAAAGAAATAGTTAATATTTTTGTTAAACCTTGGACCAGATGTCTGCAAACTGGCAAATTGAAAGGAGGGAGGTAGACCCCATCTCTTGGCCATGACAACTCTGCTCCGTATGTGTTTGACATCTCCCTCCCCTTGCAGGGCATGATCCCATCGGTTTTCATACTCTGCAACTGTCATGATTTGGCAGGGACAGTCCTGGTTAATCCCACTGTTTTAGCTGCTTTTAAATGTCTCTGTTTTTCTCTCTCCTTCCCCCACTTTGTCCTCAGCTTGCTTCAAGTACTGCAAACTAGTATAAAAGTAGTTTGCCTTCAGTTAACTCAGTGGGAAGGAGAAGGGCAGACTCTTGCCTTTCCCTGTATGCTCAGGCAAAAACAAAGTGCTGCAATTTGCTCCCCTAAGTTGTCTGTTTTTCTACATCAATATATATATATATATATATATATATATATATATATATATATTGACTACACTCTAATCCTGTTTTCATTTGTGAAATATTGGAGGGTATGCATTTTGTCCCTTTTGCCTTCCCATTCTAGGGCACCAGATTTTTACTTTTCTGGGGGGAGGGGAAATTTCAAATACAAAAAGAAGGCTAAAGCATTCTCCATCTACCTTTGGGAACTTCTAGATAAATTATACTAGGCATAATAACATCATGGTATAATTTTCCCTAAAGCTAAAACTGGAATGAATTCTACAGACTCATTTTTTAAAAAAATTTTTAGGTTTTCCCAAACCAGGGCTCTGTAGCTCTGATAGATTGCAGAGCCCATCCCTCCATTCGCATGCTGCCTGGGGATGACAGGAATTGTAGTCTTAGACATCTGGAGGTGGAACAGGATGGGGAAGGCTATTACAAATCCTCTTTGTACTATTTTCTCTTTCAGGCAGGGTAAAAAATGGAGCCTTCTGAGCTGTGGATGTGATCTGGGACAGGGACACTGAGAAATAAAAGAAAGCCCTCTTCTTTCATTGCTGCCATTGTTAGGTCTATGTCTTTCCCACTGGCAATGCTCACTAGAATAAAAAGAAGTCTATGAATTTAAAAAAAAGAAAGAAAGAAAGAATAAAAATAGACCAGCCCTCAATCCACTTGTGTTGATCTTTCTCCCCCAGTGGCTCTGAGTTGGGTCTTGATATTTTCCATTTATTCTGCAGAAAGCCAAAACCTTGGGTAGAATGCATTCTGCTGGATAAGGGAGACTACATCTCTCTGGAGGAGAAACAGCACCAGAACCATCATGTCTAGGTCCAGTACTGGTGGAAGGCCCTCCCTCCATCCCAACTGCCACTGTCCTGGCCTCAGAAGGATGAGAGAAGAGGCAGGCACAGCTCCATCATGGCTCAGATTAGATGCAGATGAAAGGCCCTGCCACTGCCCTGGCTCAGAGGGAGAGAAAAAGAGGTAGGCACAGGTCCATCATTCCTTGGACCACATGTAGATGAGAGGCCCTCCCTCCATCCCAACTGTCACTGCCCTGACCTCAGAGGAAGAGAAGAAGCCAACACAGCCCCATCATGATTACATGCATGATTACAAATAACTCCATGGAAAAAACCAACAACACTAGATCACTCATATCTAGCAAGAGGAGGCAACCTGATGACCCACCAGATGTTATGGAGTACAACTCCCATAAGCCCCCATCACTCTCACAGATGGTCACTGGTTATTGGAGCTTAGTCCAAAACATCTGGCAGTCTCTGGGTTGTCTAACACTGATGGATGTAATGTTTTTGCAGGGAGAGTATTTAAAATCATTCATAATCAAAGTCTCATCATTTCATAGAACAGTCTTATAAGAGACTGCCAGAAATCAATAGTATTGTCTTGGTACTACAGATGATGATGGTATGCATTGGGTGTGTGTGTGTGGGGGGGGGGTAAGGTGGGGAGGGAAGGGACTCCCAAGGAAGATCAAGGATTGAGGGGACCTACATTTCTCATAGTTTACACTCTTAACCACTGGAAGCATTACCAGACTGCAAGGTGTCATAACTACAATTTATCAATGCACTGTGTTATGGAGATGCAGAATCCTCTGACTGAACTGGGAAACTTAGCATCACAGAATCCTAGAGTTGGAAGAGATCACAAGGGCAATCTAGTCCAACCCACTGTCATGCAGAAATACACAACTAAAGCACTCTTGAGAAATGGCCACCCAACCCCTGTTTAGACCTCCAAAAATGGAGAGTCTATCACCTCCCAAGGCAGTCTATTCCACTGCTGAACAGCTTTTGCAATCAAGAAGTTGCTTTTCTTATAATTTGAATCCAGGCAGAAAACAAGCTAGCTCTCTCTTCTACATGACATCCAGATATTTAAGGATGGCTATTGTATCACCTCTTAGCCTTCTCTTCTCTAAGCTAAACATATCCAGCTCCTTTAGTCATTCCTCACCAGGCTTGGTTAAGGCAACCTCCAATGGAGTAACCTCATTCAGGTAAGAAAAATTTGGACAATCCATAAAGAATGAAACCAGTGGAAACTCATGCTTAAATAAATCAGTTTGTCTCAAAGGTGCTGCTACATATGCTCTTTCCTCATCCCCCCCTTTCCTTTATGTTCTATAAAGAATGAGTAAACAAGGCCTGCAACATTAAAAGCAGAGCTCAGAAAGATGATCCTTTCAGTCTACAGCTTCCAGATTCCTAGGCACTAGGTATCTTGACTAGAACACTCTGGGAGCTATAGGCCAAAAAAGTCAACAAGTAGTCTAAACTCTGATTAAATATTAGAGAGGAGGAGATCAGTGGGACCTTAGAGCTAAGGAAACATTTCAAAGATAAGATGGGTGCAGAAATTCTATAGATCATCCACAAATATTCCCTATTTCCCCAACCCTAATCCTTCACAGAGATGACTTATTGGTCTCCTGGTCCTAAAGGGAAAGATTTAAACTTGGAAAAGTTACCTTTTTTTGGATTACAATTCCAAGAATCTCCCAGCCAGAGCTTGGAAAAGATACCATGTTTAGGCTTGCAACTCTCAGAATCTCCCAGAAAGTCTGGGAGCTGTAGCCCCCAAAGTAAACTTTCCAGGCTCTGGTCCTTCCCCCTTTACCTACTCAGAAGATACCACTCTATCGGCCTTGTTCTTATAAACAGCAGGTGAGGAAGCCATCCTCTGCCTAGATTGCATCACCCATGATTAAACGTAATCCTTGCAAGAATGAATATGGATGAATAAAAATACCATCCATTGTTGTTGTTGCTGTTGTGTGCCTTCATGTCATTTATGACATATGACAACCCTATTACAGGGTTTTGTTGGCAAGTTTCTTTAGAGGGGGTTTGCCATTGCCATCCTCTGAGGCTGAGAGTATGACTTGCCCAGGGTCTCCCATCACCACTACCATATATATAAAGTGGTACTTCAGGGAGAAGACTAGGCCAGAATCCTCCTCCCTGACACACTAGCTTTCTATGTGTAGTGATTTTTTTTAAAGGGCATGGCATCCTATTCTGCAAGCCATACACTGCACCCTGAACCAGACCATTGCAGCACACTGGATTTCTGCCTCTTCCTCTGCTGTTTGTGAGAACTAGGCTGGTTACTTACTCTCTCACGCTCCTGACTCCAACCAGGTCATCCCAGGTGATCAGACTTGTGAGTCACTGACTGCTGATCAAATCTGTTCGCCTGGAAACACACACACAGGCGCACACACACAAGCACGCACCCAGCCAGGCAGGGATGCTTATTGGGGTGGAAACCAACCTCAGTAGCTGAGTGAGGATGAGGGAATTGTATTTGAAAAAAAGAAGAGAGAGACCTGAGGCTGTTGAGAAGGGACAGGTTTGTGGGGACTCGCTTGCTGTTTATTTGAGCCTTCAGATCCATCAGCTGCAAAAGAGGGGTGGTAGGAAGAGTCACAGTCCAGAGCTCAGAGAAGTTCCTCTTTTTGGACCACAACAGCCAGAATCTCTGAGCCGGCATGATCAGTAGGTTGAACAGTAACAAATCTGTTACTGAATAATTTAAGTTCCTTCTCTTACAAGTCTGTTCTCACTCATTTTCTCTTTTCTTTCTAAAGCATTTTTGTTCTTTCTATTGTTAAACAATCAGAAATCCTAAATCCCAAACACCTGGGATGGAGGGAGGGCCTTTCATCTACATGTGGTCCAAGGAATGATGGAATGATGGTCTACTAAAAACGTATCATGATCTAACAGCAGACCTTGCTCTACCTCTTGTCTACTTTAGTATCTGCATCTTCTCTGAGGCTTGGTGTGGATCCAGGTAGATTTTTCTGTAGACAATATTCTTTATGGACAGTGCAAAGAGCTTAGCATAGGTTTGAGTTTCCCATCACCATCTCCTAGAGCCAGTCTTTGCAGTATAATGTTGACTTGTTCATATCATTTCAGACTGGATGATTTACATCCATTCCAATTTGCACCATGGAATAATGATATTTTTAAAAAAAATCCCTTTATGAAAAAAGGTAGCATACCATTGAAAAGGTTAGACTAGACCCTCATCTTCCTGAGGTGCTAGATTTCTATGTGCAGGGCATTCCTTCTTCATACTGGTACAAGTTGAGCCTCCCTTATCTGAAATGCTTGGGACCAGAAGTGTTTTGGATTATGTACTTTCTTTAGATTTTGGAATACCTGTATTTGCGTATGTGTACATAATGGAATATCTTGGAGATGGGATCCAACTCTAAACACAAAATTCATTTTTTGTTTCATATACTTTATACACATAGCCTCAAGGTAAATTTATACAATATTGTTCATAATTTTGTGCATGAAATTAAGTTTGTATATATTGAACCATCAGTGAGCAAAAGTGTCATTACCTCAGTTGCTCATGAAAAAAGTTTTTGGAACATTTTGGATTTCGGAATTCCAGGTAAGAGATACTCAACCTGTAGCAATGGGTTTTTAATCCTGCCACATCCTAGCAGTAAACCTTGACATAGTACAGCCCAGTTTTAAGTTTGTCACTTCAGAGACACCTAGGTCTTTCCAGTTATACAGAGTTTGGGACCAATGTTTGTTCCCACCAACCAATTTGCTCTCCAGCACCTTCCAGGATGACTCTGCCATCTGAGTTACAGATAACCATGAAGGCTCAAGACACTCGAACTATGAACAGGTACTTACAACTTCCACTGGTACTGGGTGGCAGGAGGGTTGGCATCTGATGTACACGTCAATTTCACATCCTTCCGGTTGAGGTACCAGTTGCCATCAAAGCCATCGATCCTCACTTCAGGCTCATCTGTGAGAGGAGCAGAAGGGGCCAGATTGGGACAGACAGGGAAGAAGAAGAGGTGAAAGGCCAAGAGGGTGAGAGGAGAAAAGTGCACAGAAGCGTGGGAAGAGAAAGGAAAAATCAGAATGGAAAAGGTGATGAACAAAAAGAAAAGAATAAAAGAGGGAGAGGGATGAAGAAAAGAGAAGGGTATAATGACAGGAGAGAGGAGAGGAAAGGAAGCAAAGACATAAGATGAGGGAGAAGATCATTAATACGCATTCTCTAAATCTGGGATGGGGAAAGTGTGCCATCAAGCTTTTTTTTTTTTTTTTTGACACAAAACATTCCTGAAAGAGTATAGGTGGCAATCGTCAGAGGTTATAAATGACAATTCATGGGATTGCCCTAAGTGGATAGGTGACTTGAGGGCACATAGACACCCACCCAAGGTGCTGAATCCTATCAACCATGTGGTGTTCAGCATCTTGGGCAGTGATTTTAAAGTACAGAGTCAATTCTCCATTCCCTGTAATGTAGGAATCACTGGCCAATACTGGCTTTGGGCCTCAAGACCCACTATCTTCCATGGTTCTCCAAGGCACTGGTTCCACCATGACCTGGATGAGGCCCACAGCCTTCCTGCCTCTCCCACTTACACAACACATTGAGGGTCATGCTGTCGGTGAAGCGGTCCAGCTGGTAGTTGACCACACACATGAGTTGCTGCCGGTGGGCCTCGCGGCTGGGCAGGAGGCGGTAGCGGCTGATGACGGTGATGGTGCCATTGTTGTTGCGGATTTCCTGGTACTCTGCCTCCCCTTTCAGTTTGGTGTCCCACGTCACAGTGCTGGGGGGCTTCCCATTGGAGGAGGTGCAGGTGGCCACCACAATCTTCTCGGTCATGCCGGCTCTGGCAATGAGTGGGCTTGTGGTTCTCACCATCTGGTTAGTTGGTTTGGCTATTGGGGGGGGGATAAGAATAAGGGACAAGAAAGATGAAAAAGAGGGCTGAGAATATTCTCTTACTATGGCTGAGCCACATTTGTGGGTGATCATTCTCTCTGCAAAATGAAGAATTTTCCAAATCCCAAAATGTTCTCCAAAAGGAAATTCTCTCCCTAAGACTGCCCTGTCCATCCAATTTCTTTGCTGTCTCCTTTTCTTCTTGGCAAGTCTTTGGCACTCCCCCCACCCACCCCCATACAAAGTTCTTCTTTCTGGATATAAGACTCTGCCAAACAGGGAAATATAGCCAATAAACCCTAGGAGCACCAGATCTTGGAAGCTAAGTAGGGTCAGCCCTAGTTAGTACTTGGGTGGGAGACTGCCAACAAATATCAAGTGCTGTAGGCTTCAGAGGAAATAATTGACAAAACCACCAATGAGGATTCCTTGCCTAAGAAAACCCCATAAAATCCATGGGATCACCATTAATTTAACAGGTGACTTGAAGGCACACATGCACATGAAAATATGGAGATGTCACACAGATGTAACTATTTGGGGGCATCATGAAGCCAAATCAGAATAGAGGCAAATATTCCTTGTCCTCACTCTGAATTGGAGAATGATAAACCTCTCTTTCACAGTAGTAATAACCCCTGGAATTATTACTAAAGTGAGGTATCTGTGTTGTGCAAGCTTGGAGATTCAGAGAAAGCATAAATGTTTTTGCATAAAGTGTTCCCCTACAGTACATTAGGGACTGAATGAGAATTGCCTGGAGACTTGGGATATGAATCTGCTCCCCACTTGCAGAGAATGGTGTATATAGGTTTCATGCAAAGGCAAGCAAGGGTATCCCTTAGAGATATGATGGCCTGAAAAAAAATTGTAATGAAAAAAAATCTCCATCAGTTCTCCCTCCTCATACACTTAGGACTCAAATCTATTTAAAAAGTCTTATTTCTGATTAAATGTGCATAGGATTTCTCTATAAACTGGTCCAAATGCCAAATGGCATATGTTTTGTGTTAATTAAGTTATAAAGGACACATTTTATGTTGCTGAAAGGTAAAATATATTGAGTTTTGATAAGAAACTATGTAATGCATGCATTTCAATTCCCCACCCTCTTCAATGTTTGTTTCCTGGGGAAAAAAAGGGATAATGTGTTCCCCCTTCAGCATAATTTCAAAATTTCCATAATGTTTTACATCTCTCCTCCTTCCCTCTGCTCGCCTTCAATCCAGCCATCACTGAGGACCAGCCACTGAAGGAGATACTGGAATATAGGGCTGTGTCCATAAGTTACATCACTTTTAAGAGGCCCCACTTCATTACCCAAGATGAGAGGGCATTATTTGAATACTGAGGTGCCTCTAGTCTAGTGCATGTGTTGCAATTTTCCCACCCCTGATAGTACATGGCTTCAGGGGCAGGGGTCACATGTGGCCCAGAGATGCATATGGCCCACAGATTGCAGTTTTCTCACCCTTTCTATACATCTAAACAAGAGGAGGGGAATTGTTAGGATTCCTCTGTCCCAGTCTTGCTAGCTCCTCAGTGAAGCCTCTGCCTAAGGGAAATGCAGGCCTTGTTTGCACTGGCTGTTACGTCCAATGCCAGTCTGTAGTATCACATTCTGGTACTGGTCCTGGACTGGCCATAATGGTGGCTGCATGCACAGGGCTGAACCCATTGCACAGAGCCAAACCCATTTTCTGGCATAGCATTGTCTGCACAGGCCAGCCAGCCAACACTGCATCAGCACAGCTGGTTGGTCCTCTGGTCTCTTACCTGCAGAAGCTCCATGGACATGCCACCTGGTTTGCAACGCCATATCTTTGCATAGCACAGGGAAGACAGAAGGTGTGCCTCTTGGCATGTGAAGAACTGGCTCAGCTTGAATCAGACCCAATTCAATTGTTCACATGCCCAACCCCCCACATTCACTCTTGGTTTCAGGGAAACACTCGAGTTCTCCCCAACTTTGCCAACTCCAGGGCAAATTCCAGTTAATGGAAAAAATCCACAGTATTTTCCCGGAAGCTGTCATGCAAACAGAGAACAACTGATTCAAGATGAGGATGGGGTTTTTCAACCATGTGGACAAGGACACAAAAAGGCTGCCCATTGACTTACCCAATACCGTGAGGTTGAGCTGATTCTCCCGGTTGCCGGTGGGGAATGTCGCAAACTCACAGATGTAAACACCTTCATCATCCAGCTCGAGACGTGACAGCTGGATGGTCCCATCCTTGGTGGAAGGGTCTCGGAAAGTCACCCTCTCCTTGTACGGTGCCAAGATGGAGACTCCCATGTTAGGGTTGAAGATGGCCACGTTCTGCTTCGAGCCATTGGTGGCTTTCTGCCAGGTGACTTGAGTGATCTTCACGCTGGGCGAAGGGTTGGTCATGCTGCAGTGCAGGATCACGTTGGTCCCGATGAACCCCGAGACAGTGTCATTGACAAGCACCATCTGAGCCCAGAGGCCTGCAATGGGAAAGAGAAAGAGAAGGAAGGATGATGAGAAAGAGGAGTCCGACAACTAGAGGAAATGATCCACCGGGTCATTGGGGATTATCAGCATGGTGTTTGTCCAATTAATTTTCCCTGCTTGTATCAGCAGGTTTCCACAAGCCCTTTTAAATATGGCTCCTGGCTCTGCAGAAAAATGAGGGAGAGAGACAGAGAAATTGCAAGAGATGGTTTCCCTTTCCCAACTGGTGATTTATTTATTTTTTAAAAAAGGCATCTTTTAATTTTCTCTCTCTCGCAAGGAAAGCCAGCAGATTGATAAAGCAGCCTTGTCTAGTTTTGGAAAGTTAGCAGTCCACATTTTCCCCTCTCCTCCTGCTAATATATAGCTTGTTATTCTAAAAGTAAGCAATGGGAGTGCATATCTGCAGTGGGTGCCGGCAGCTCCTATGTCAATGGGAAGGGGAATCTGCTCTGGGGTTTGGTGTAAGCTTCAGGGGGGTAGAATCCTATCCTCAATGTAGATTCAACACCTTCCATAGTACCTTTACATTTTTGGACTGAAACCCAGAGTTGATTTTCCATCCTATGGACAGGGCAGTTACCAGCTGACATGGAAGATTTCAGCCTAGATGAGATTCCAACTTGCCATTAGCAATCAAAAGAGTAACTGAAGCTTGTCAAGAAAATCCTGTGATAGGTTTGCCTTAGGGTTGCCATGAGTCTGAAATGTCTTGAAGGCACACAACACACACACACACACACACGCACCAGCCTGGTATGAAGCATCTCTACATGTTTATAGGGCAGTTCATGTGGGCATGCTAAGAGACTTTCATTGGAGACTTGAATGCATGCATGAGACATCATGATTCTAGTATCCCATTGGTATTTATTTCATTTTTATCTTGCCTTTCTCCTTGCACAGGATCCAATGTAGTTGGTGGAAACCTCATGTCACCTCACCTCAGACCCAGGGTTTCCAAGGCTTTGCTGTGTAGGTCACAGCTTCAGTTGCCAAGTAGTGAACCTTGAGCAATTATGATGGGAAATTCTTTGAGGGATTGATTTTCACGGACTGAGTAATTGAGAAAAATTGCAATATACAGTATATGCATGTATGAAGAAAACCATATTTCCTAGGGGACTTTGTGAATTGGTAATCCAAAAGGTAGTAGGAGTAGTAGTTGTTGTTGTTCACATTCTGCAATAGAAATCCTTGTGTTTTAGGGTTATGCACATTGTCTTGAATGCCCTCAAGCTATTCCATCTGTCATTCCATTAGTAAGTTTTTCACCCTGATGTCTGCATGGATAGTCTGAAAGTATTCAAATGCAGTGACCAGTGCATTTTCCCTCAAGTTAGGGATTTGCTAGACTACAACTCTCACCATCCCCAAGTAGCAAAGGGGAGAAGTAGGTCACAGAATGAGGTCAAAGAGATAATTTCAAGGGATATAAGGGGGTAAGGATTCATTGCCCTGTAAAACTGCA
Organism: Phrynosoma blainvillii; assembly: GCA_026167975.1. Lineage (NCBI taxonomy): Eukaryota > Metazoa > Chordata > Lepidosauria > Squamata > Phrynosomatidae > Phrynosoma > Phrynosoma blainvillii. Next base: position 30,842,889 of record JANUYF010000006.1, on the reverse strand, counting down.
TGCCTCATCCTGTGATTAGCAGGAGAGCAAAATAAATAATCCAAGATAGCAACAAATGCAGAATTATGCAAGATTCTGAAAAGGAAAAACAGCAAATGCGCTTGCTTTGCACATTTACACAGGAAGCAGATTATCTATCTGGCTTCTCTATGGACACAGATGTAGAGGCTGTTGCTCACTTTAAAGCAACCTTTTAATGGAATCCAGTTCATGTTTACTTGGAAGGAATTCTTCCTTGAAATGGAGTTTCTTTTCTAGTGTGTTTTGGATTGCAACTGTAGATGATTAATCACAAGGCTTTTAGTTGATCAGTCAATGAATGAATTATACATCCACCCTGAATATAATTCCGGAAACCACAACAGGTTCCCAGAATTGGGGCAGGGTGACTTTCCAATTTTGCATTACATGACTAAATTAGCATATGCAATTTTATGCAACTCAGTGTCCTATTTGGGGGTGATGGAGCCCCCCCCCGCAGAGGATCTCTGATGATGGATTCTAAGATGAAAGGGACCGCTAAGCATCTGGTTTAAAATAAAATCACTAACGTTATTCTATCTCAGGTGATTCCTTTCCTTTATTACCAAGGCCCAGAGAAGAAGATAATCAACATTTTAATTTGGCTTCCTTGCCTCCCTTCAAATTTCTGCTACTACTGCACCTCTTCCTAATCTGCGTGTTTAAAGATAACACTCCAATAATTATACAGCTGGTATTTACATTTAAAACAGAATGAGATGGTGATGGGAAGAAGGACAGACAGTACACAATGGAGAACAGGAATAGCAAGTCTTCCTTGGCATGTGAAGTGAGGAGAGGTTAAAAAAAAACCCTAGATACTGGGAAAGGAGGTGCAATGCAAGAAAGAGGACAAAGGGTATATCTGCACTGCATAATTTCAGCATTTTGATACCACTTTTAACTTCCATGGCACCATTCCATGGGATCCTGCAATTTGTAGATTGGTGGGGGACTTGGAATTTCTCTAAATGGTTGGGTTAGAGCTTTGTTTTAGAGAACTTGGAATAGCTAGAATTCTAAAAACCAAACTACAAATTTGTAGTTTCCATAGGATGGGGCTACAGTATTAAAACACACAATATTCGTTGTTGCTGTTCTTGTGTGCCTTCAAGTAGTTTCTGAGTTATGGCAACCCTAAGGTCTTAGGGCCATGGGGTTTTCTTGGTATGATTATTCAGAGGTTTGCCACTGCCATCCTCTGAGGTTAAGAGCATGCAACTTGCCCAAGGTCACCCAGTGGGTTTCATGGTCAAGCTGGGAATCGAAACCTGGTCTCCAGCATCACAATCCAACACTCAAACCACTATGCTGTTCTGGTACATCCAAGGGAATATGGAAATATGGGAGGAAAGGAGAAAAATGACAGAGAGAGAGAGAGAGAGAGAGAGAGAGAGAGGAAAACGGGGAGGGAAGAAGGGAAGGAAGGAAAGCAATCAGAGAAGAAATATGAGATTGAGATAAGAGCCCTTGGTTGCACAAGGAGAGCAAAATTGCTCTCTGCTCTGCCATCTTTGTTGAAAATCTCTCCTTTTCCAGCTGATGCACCAGTTGAGAAAGACCTGCGTGTCCACTTTAAAAGTCCCATGTGTCACAAAGGATTGTGGAGTGTGCTTTTAGACACATCTTTAGTTCACAGAGGCCTGTTGAGTTAGACCGGGGTAGGCAACCTTTCCCCTTTAAGGGTCGAGGGACTTCAGCTCCCAGAAGCCTCAGCCATGTTGGCCAATAGTCCCATGCTGGCCAATAGCTCCTGGGATTCTGGGAGCTGAAGTCCCTCGGCCCTTAAAGGGGAAAGGTTGCCTACCCCTGAGCTAGACAATCCTCATCCCATGCAAAATAAGACTGCACCTCTCTCACACCCTTTTACCACAACTCAGCACTGTAGAAGATGACTGGTAATGGGAAGGTTGGCAATCTGCCTTGCAGAGAAATTTGCCTTTGTTGTTGGGTGCCTTCAAGTCCTTTCTGATTCATGGGTGACCCTAAGGCAAACAGGGGTTTCTGGGCAAAATTTGTTCAGAGCAGGGTTTGCCTTTGCCTCCCTCTGTGGCTGAGAGAATGTGACATGCCCAAGGTCACCCAGTGGGTTTCCAAGGCTGAGCAAAGATTCCAACCCTGGTCTCCCAGACCTGTAATCCAGCACTCAAACCACTACTCCACACTGTCTTATCAGGGGCAAATATGGAAGAAAGGGAGCAATGAGGAGGAGTACCAGCAACATCTTCTTAACAGCTTTCTTCCTTTGCATATATGTGCAGACACCAAAGACATAGAAGACCAAATAACAACAACAACAACAACAACAACAACGGCAACAATCCTTTAAGATGACATCTCCCAGGAACACCTAGCAGTGGCCATGCTGGCTAGGAGATTTTGGGAGTTGTAATCTAAGGGTGCATCTTCACTGTAGAAATAATGAAGCTTGTCACCACTTTAAGTGCTGTAGAATTCTAAAGGAGTGAGCCAGGCCAGTTAATGTGGAGTCAAGGTGCAATATTTCTACAGTGTAGATGCACCATAAGAAGGAATATTCTCAAGATCGAATACATACACACACACATGCAAAGGAATGGGTCTGCATCTCTCAACAAGGCTGTTTCCAATTTCAGCAATGACAATCCACTGGCATCGCCTTCCGAGGTACCAGGTGCAGCCGCCCCGGCATCCTCTGCCATTCCTCCTCACCTCTGCATGATTGATCTCAACTGCAAACCCTGCAAAACCTTTACAACATGCAGATGCCATCTGGTGCTCAGGGCACCGCAACCATTCATCTAGAACACCTGCCCGCTGCACTGAGCCTGCTGGCAGCCGTTACTTTGCTGCATACATCCCTGCAGGTATACGAGCAAAAGCAAGGCATCATTATACAGGCCTGATGGATCTACTGCCCAATGACAGCCACAGCTAAAGAAATTGGGAGAAGGACAGTTACAGGATATACAGATCCTGGCACTAGAGAAAATAATAATTTCCCCATACAGCCTAAAGTGGTCCTGATGGTGCAGATAAGAACCCAAACCCACCCTCTTGTGAAAATTCTACCTATCTACCTATACCTGCTTTGTTCAAGCCATCTAAACCATCCTGATGGACAAGTCTACCCTTCTTTCAAAGGCAAATGCACATAGCTCTTTTGAAAGATCAATCCGAGAACCCCCCAACCTGCAGACACCTTTCTGTAACTTGTAGACCAAAATGTACCATGCCGAAGCTCAACTATTTAGGTCTATGTAAATACATGAGACAGAACTAGACCGAATCCTAAGGCATAAAGATTTACAAATGAGCACTAAAGTTAGAATCATCCAAGCCATTGTTATTCCCCATCTCCATTTACTGATGTGAGAGCTGGACAGTGAAGAAAGTGGATAAGAAGAAAATAAATTATTTTGAAATGCAATGCTGGAGAAGAGTGCTGGGGATACCATGGATAGCCAAAAAGAACTCTCCCTGGAAGCCAAGATGATGAAACTGAGGCTATCGTACTTTGGCCACATCATGAGAAGATACAACTCACTGGAAAAGACAATAACGCTAGGAAAGGTGGGGGGATGTAGAAAGAGAGGAAGACTGCAAGCTAGATGGATAGACTCAATCCAGCAGGTCACAACTGTGAATTTACAGGAGCTAGGCAGAGCAGTAGAGGACAGGGGGTCTTGGAGAAGTCACATCCACAAGGTCACCATGAGTAGGGGTCAACTCAAGAGCAGTTAAGAACAACAAGTACACACATGGAACAATTTCTGCATGATCCGTGCACGTCTAAAGTACTTGAGTTGCTCCAACTTATCAGAGGCAGGAGAAGGGAGATGTAGCACTAGGGTGAAACATAACTGGTTTTTCCAGCCCTATTTCTTAGGCTAAAGCATTGTCAGCTAATTCTGGATTCTGTCTGGGAGCCCATGATCAATGTCTATTCACCTTAGTGCCCAATTCATGATGATGGTTAAACCAGACAGGCCAAGTCAATATCAACATAAGGATTGGATTACTCAAGATCCTCAGCACAATTTTCCTTATTTACTAAAGAGTGTGCTCAAATTTTGTACCTCCTATGAGAAAATGTAAGCAGCTTGTATAAATGTCCTGTCAAAAATGTTGGGATATATACTCAGCACCAGTGCTCAAAAGCCTCCCTTTTTGGGGGGACGATATCTCCTGGAATCTTCCTGCTAGCATGGCCATTGGCAATGATGTTGGGATGTACAGTTGGCTCTTCATATCCATGGATTTTGCATTCACAGATTCAACCATCTATGGCTTGAAGATACATTAAAAAAAATAAATCCAAAAATGCAAACCTTGATTTTGACATTTTATAGAAGGGACACCATTTTACTATGCCAATGGGACTTGAGCATCCACAGATTTTGATATCCATGAGGGTCTGGGAACCAAACCCCAGCAGATACCAAGAGCCCACTGTACTGAGTTCAAGGGAAAGCAGGGTGGAGGGGGGGAGATCAAACACAGAGGGTGCTCAGTGTGATGTTGTACTAAAAAGTAACTCATGTTCATCTTTCAAACCTAACCCACCATGTCCTTCTGTTTCAACACACCCCAAATGGAACACTGTCCGGCAGACCAAATTCCACGCCCTGGAAAGAAAGCTGAATTCTGTGCATCTATTATGCAAAAGGAGGACAACTGCATAATTTTTACCTAGCATGAGGCAATTTTTCAGGTTTTGCTAGTCATGTGGGAGCCTGGATTGCACCTAGCTCCTTGTCTCTTCCCATAACTAGCAAAACCTGTACTCTTCTTATTCAGCCACCCTCACTCTGCCTTTCAACATTGCTGCATTCCCTTTCAAGCTTGCTTTTGCAACCATGAGGACTAGAAACTTGCTTCCTCTTAGAATCCCCACTCCACATTTCCAAGGGCCCTTTCACACTGCACAATTATAGTACTTTTATTTCCCTTTTAGCTGCCTGGTTCCATCCATCCTACAGAATCTGGAATTTGTAGTTTGGGAAGTCAGTAGACCTCTCTGGCAGAGAAATCTAAATACAGAAAATCCATTAAACTAGAATCCCAGGACTCCATGGGAAGCACACAGGGAAGTTAAGGCAGTAGCATCAAAGTGTTATAATTGTGTGATGCAAAAGGGATTGAGGAATCTAAATTCTCTCCCCAAAGATATGACAAAATGATGGTTGAACAACATTCACTATAAATTCAGAAGCTAGAGGCTTTGTTCAGAGAGACTTCTAGTGGTGGTTGCACTGGTAATGGTGGATCTAGCTCCTTGTCCTTCAAGAGTCTAGAACAGTTTTTACTCCAGCCACCCCCTTGCCTCATTCATGGAGTTTGATGTCCCCTCTCCCATATGAGGAAGGCAAAGTAAAAAATACCCAAATGCTGAACATTTAGGGTAGCTGGTGCTGGCTTGCCTTGTCGGTGGGGCAGCAAATCTACTCCAGCCTTTTGCCTGAATCGTAAAGCTGCTATCCAAGGTGCTGGATCCAATTTATAGATTGTGCACTTTGGATAGCTCCTTTGAAGTTTGGACTAAAGCTCTGAGCAGATTCACTGTCCCATTGATACAGAAGCTAAGTATTACTGCAAGAAAAAAGAGAGGCTTTTTCTCCCCACCCACCTACCCAGCCAGCCCATGCCAGGGCTATAGCCCTGTTACTCAGCTTCATGGAGATCCCCTGCTTGCAACTGGTGCCACAAAGGATCAACTTTCCAAGGGTGCCATTGTAAAGTGTGTGCCAGGTGAGAAATGGGCCTTTCCAAACCATGCATCCCTGCCAGCCTGGCTAGCAACAGGCTCTGTCAAGCTCTTACACACCCTGCTTCCCAAAACCACACTTTCCACCACAAAAGGAGCACAAGAATGTAGCCACCAACCTAGAAATCAGGCTTTAAGTTCATGCATCCAAAAGATAGGGAGAAACAGAGCTGCCACTGTCCTGGGATGCAGGATCTGGGATTAAGTCAAGATAATTTGATCTAAGACAATAATCATTCCTTACTCCTGCAATGGGGTTTTTCTCCAGGACAGAGAAGCAGGCAAATGGCAGCAAAGCCAGCTTAAATGCACCAAGATTGGTACTCTGAACTCAAAGGAAGCTTCTCAAAATCTACCAAGACTGTGTGGTATAGTGGTTTGAACACCAATGGATTGGGATACACATACTAAATAAATAAAAAGAACCAGGTAGTGTTGGGAGGACTGTGTCTCTGTTCAGAGTAATGCCTCCATTCCCTTGATGTCCATCCTGGGAGGGTGATGGATACGATTTAAAGAATGAGGAATGGGATTCATGTAACCCTCCAGATGTTGTTGAACTGGAATTCATAGCATCTGTGCAATGCTGACTAGGGCTGCTGGGACTTGCAGTTCAACAACTTCTGAAAAGCTACATGATTTTTGTGTCCCTCGAATCCCATTGACTCCTGTGCCACCTGGAATCCCATTTTTGGGGAAAGGTGGGATATCAGTCCAATAAATAAATAAATAAATAAATAAATAAATAAATAAATAAAATTCTGCCCTGGCTCTATACAAAGGATGCACAAGCTAGGAGAGGCTGCAGCAGTTTGCTTTTGACTGAGCCTACTGGGAAAGGAAAAGACCCCTCCCCTCTCTTCCCTGCTGAGTGAAATGACTACAAACTATTTTTGCACTTTAAACTCCATTTACAACCACTGAAGCAAGCTGGTGACAAAAGGGGAAAGCAGGATGAGGAGAAAGAAACCATGACATTTTAAAAAGCAGCTGAAACAGTGGGACAACAGAGGATGTAATGGGACTGTCCTGTGAAATTGGGCTAGTTGGAGGATATTTCATCCTGCAGCAAGACAGGACAGATAACATGTGTGGCTGGAGGCCGTGCCCTTAAGTACACTTCCCAGAGACTAAATCCCCGGTGAACAGCGTGGGATTTACTCCTGAGTAAACATGCATGGGCTTGCGTGGCTCCTGGGGCAAGCCAGAGAGCAATGGCAGGGCACTCCTACACAGGCCTGTTTGGAAGCAAGTCCTGTTGTGTTCCCTCCTGCTTGCTCCCAGCTCAATGGGAAGCGGGTGGAGAGGAAGGCCAGGCATTGGGGCTTCCCCAAATCCTCTCTCCATTTTCACCGGCTGCATTGCTCCTGCAATTGAAGGAGGTCAACCAAGCAGAGGAATGCTTTGTAAAAGAAAAAAGAAAAAAAAGACAGAGAGAGAGAGAAAAGACCCAGCCGTGCACAGCCAAGCATGCCAAGTACAGCTTGCCCCCTCCCTTCACCTTGCCTGGAGTATTCAGGGCTAAAAAGCAGCCAAGTGCTGGAGACATCCCGGTGCCAAAGCCTTCATTAGCAGAGACCTTGGCCCTCCTTCCTCTGGCTTTGCATTTGAAGTGGTTTGCATGGCATGCCGATGCCAGAGAGATCAGCAAGGAGGGGAGAGAGGCTGGATGAGTTTTACAACAGAGTGGCTCTCTTAGGTGCCTTTGGAAGAATGCATGCTTTCAATAAATGGCGGCTCCTGTGTCAGTGGGGTGGCGAATCTGCTCTGGGATCTAGGCTGAACTTTAAAGGCCCCATCCAACTAGGGGGGGGGGGTTAGAGTTCAGCACTGCAGAGTTGTCTGATTTGGAAAGGACCCAAAGGCCATGTAGCTCAACCCCCTGCCATTACAGGAAAACACAGCTAAAGCACCCTGGAAAGACAGCTTTTGTTGTTGTTAACTGCCCTCGAGTCGATTTGGACTCATGGCAACCCTGTGGATGAGACTTCTCCAAGAATCCCTATCTTCCACTGCAGTCTTGCCCAGATCCTGCAATCTCTTACCCATAACCCCCTCCCCCTGATTGAGTCTATCCATCTGGTTTGTGGTCTTCCTCTCTTTCTTCTCCCCTTTACCTTTCCTAGCATTATTGTTTTTTCTAGTGATCTTCTCATTCTGTGACCAAAGTATGATAGTCTCGACTTGATCATCTTTGCTTCCAAGGAGAGCCCTGGCCTGATCTGTTCAAGAACCCATTTGTTTGTCTTATCCAACCCCATTTTAAAAACCTCCAGTGCAAGAAAAGTCTACCATTTTCTAACAGTGTCTGTTCCAATGCCAATACTCTTGCTGTTTGTTTGGAAGTTCCTCCTAATGTTTAATCATAACCTTCTTGTAATTTGAACCCACTGCTGTAATTTGAACCCATTGCTTCCTACCCTCTGTAGTAGCAGAGACATTGGCTAAAACCTGGAATGAATCTCCTCCACCCAAAATATGGGAGCCACTTATCACGACTGAGGCATGCCATGGTTTTCCCTCTCCACTTCACAAAAGTAAAATAAAAATCTAATACATCATAGTTCAGACAGGTTGGGGAGGGGGAGGCAAGGTGTGAGTGGATTTGTTGTTGTGTGCCTTCAAGTCATTCAACACCCCCACCTGTCAATTCTCCATGTAAGCTCGAATTGTTCTGCCCTGATGCTTCATTCCGATATCAATGCCTTCTCCCCCGTTCTATGATCTAAACTGTGGTGGACCAATTCAATAGGTCTATGTGTCATCTCCCCCTCAAAAATTGTATGGAGCACCTAAATCCCCCCCCCCATTCCGACATGCAGCTGGAAACGTACTTCAGGTTTTGAAAAATTCACATTTCTTTTAATGTTAAGCAGAACAAGGGAGTCCTAAAACCTATTTCCAAGGCTTCTGAGAAGGACCACTCACACACATCAATTTTTCTTATTAGAAAAGGGCAAAAGTCAGGGTGCTTCAGGAAAATAGCCCTGGAAGGCTCCAGGTAGCCCTGAGGCCACACTTCCTTCACTGCTGATCTAGAGGCAAAGCTATCCGAAGATCGTGCAGCACTACAATGATGTGGTCCACCTTGTCCTATGTGCCAGGATCATTATTCGACTTGCTATCAGGGGTTCACTGTCACAGGGGGTGGGGTGGGTCCTGAAATCCTTCAGCGCCACACATTTGCCTTTCAACCATGTTCATGCACTTGGCATTTTCTCATTTTGCTGTTAACACAAGGGGGGGGGGAGGAGAATGTTCATACCAGGAAAATTGCCATTTTTATGGGCGCAGTCAAGAGGCTGAGTTCTGAAAAGGTCACATATTCTCCTCCTTCTCCAAAACTCCAAAGCCAAACCCTGAGCATCCAAACGTCATATCTGAAAACTCCAACTTCAAAACTCGAGAAAAAGAACCACTTACAAAAGCTTTTGGCTTAAGAAAAAACAACAGCCACCCACAGTCTCCGCGGCACAATCAGGTTTTCTCCAGAATTGTGCAATAAGTGGGCTAGAATTCATGGAGATAAGCATAGATGCTTTCTTCTTTAAAGAAATGGAATGACTAGATCCTATACCCCCAATAGCTGTGGCAGAAAGACAGAAAAATAAAACAACGCCAGCTGTGAAAACCCCAATTTAAGTGTTCACCACTCTGTTGTTGTTGTTTTTCAAAAGAATTTTATATTTACACTCTGCTATTCTCTGAAGACATTCAGAGCATCGAATGTGTATGTCCCAGATGAACTGACATTCGGGTACTTCTCAAGTGCAGATTTCTGCAAAATGAACTTTACTGAGCATCTTGTGCTAGCCCCTGGAGACATTGAGTTTTTCTCCCCTAAATGCTATTTTTAACTACTAGATATGCTGGATTACTTCTCAATAAATGTGGACAGACCAGAACTGTGAGTGTTATAACTAGTCAAGATTTTGGTGCACACAGAAACATCACATTCTGCACCAGAAATCACTCCTGAATATACCTGTGTGTGAATGTCAAAATCTGGGGTGACCTAAGAACAATCTCTTACTTTGCACACTCTGTATCTGTCCATGCCTTCAACTAACCTGTCAATTTATGGTGACCCCATGAATTACATAGGATTTTACTCAATAATATTCAAAAGTAGTTTGTCATTGCTTTCCTTGCAATATAGCCTATGACACCAGGTGTTCTTTTTGGTGGTCCCTCTTCCACGTCATAACCAGGTCTGTCCCTGCTTAGCTGCCAAGGTAACATGGAGTCAGGAGCCTTCAGGGTGTTTTGGCTTTCAATTTAGACACTTTGTTGTTGTGTGCCTTCAATTCATTCCTGACTTATGGAAACACTAAGGCAAACCTATTATGGGATTTTCTTGGGAATTTTACAACTTTGTATTAGTTTTTCAACAAAAATAAAGTTAACATTTATTCAGAAAAGTATTTTGTGCAATACATATTTTGACATACAGTCCAATGATTGTGAAGTTGTAAGCTTTCATGGCCGGCATCCATAGTTTTTTTGTGGGTTTTTTTGGGCTGTGTGGCCATGTTCTAGAAGAGTTTCTTTCTGACGTTTCGCCAGCATCTGTGGCTAGCATCTTCAGAGAAAACTGAGATGGAAAAGCATGGGTGTATATATACTGTGAGACCCTGGGTAGGGAGGAGTGGTTCCCAGGTGAACTGTGTGTTGTTCTGTGTTGAATAGGTATTGTTCTGTGTTAATGGCAAGCTTCAGGATATGCAATCAAGGATATTGTCTGCTATTTCCATGTAAACTGTGTATTGTTCTGTGTTTGAATGGGTGTTGTTCTGTGTTAATGGCAAAAAGTCCAATGATTTTTTGGGGGTGTTTTGGTGGCACAAAACCCAGCAAAAACTTCAAAGCAGCCTTCTACCATATATATATATATATATATATATATATATATATGGTACGCCAGCCCTTTCACTCTTATGCAGGCTCAGAAGATCTTGACAATTTTTTCCAAGGGTGTGTGTGTGTGTGTGTTTGTGCCAAGCTATCGAGGCTGAGAGAAGATTGCAATGTGCAAACCTTCTTTCTGTTTCTTCATCCCATGGAGATGTAAATGGCTTGCTCTGAAACTGGAATCAGTGGCAGCACCAGCAACAATGCTCAGACAGGTACATCTCAACTCCATGAGCTTAAAGAGCCAGTCTCTTTGCACTCCACCATCAGGAACTAAGTGCTCAAGAGCCTCACTTCCAAAACTCAGTAAATGATCCCCAATCACTAGAAAGAGGAGATTTATGCTCTCATCTGCTACAGCGGAGCATCAAATCAATGCCTCTTTGTTAGGACAAACCACGTGGACCCGATGTTGCTTTGCACAACTTCCCACAGGCTTGGCTGGCTGCTGATTTCGCCCCCTCCATCTCTCTTTTCCTCCCTCTTTCGTTCCCAGATAACTCATCCTGCCTGCCAGACCCTGAAGGCCTGGATGCAGCTCTGGAACCTCTCTCCAGCATCACCTTGTGAGATGTTGCAAGAGAATATCTTGCTAATGGATGTGTCATGAGGGTTCGGAGCCATTAAAAGGTGGCAATCTTAGTGACTCAGATCTGAGCAAAGAAAAGGAAGGGAGCAACCTGGAAGGAGCAGGCTGCATTCTCTCTTTCTCCTCAACCCATTATTTTTGAGCAATGCAGTACAGTCAGCTCTCCGTATTCACAAATATTTCATCGATGGATTCAAGCATCAACAGCTTGAAAATATTAATTATATATATATATATATATATATATATATATATATATATATATATACAGTGGGTCCTTGTTATCTGCTGGAGTTCAGTTCCAGGACCCCCGTGGATACCAAAATCCATGGATGCTCAAGTCCCATTAAATATAATGTATAGTAAAATGGTGTCCCTTGTATAAAATGGCAAAATCTAGGCATGTCTTTTGGAATTTATATATTTTTTTGAATATCTTCAAGCTGCGGATGCTTGAATCCATGGATACAGGAGATCAACTGCATATAAATTCCAAAATGCACACCTTGATTATGCCATTTTATATAAGGGACACCATTTTTTTTTTTTTCCATTTATAATTTTATTACAATATTTACAATACATTAAAAAAGATTATTATTATCATATATCTATAGTTCTATTCACATATTTACAAAAACTTCCCTTACATCGGATTATTGTGAGTACATTACAGTTAAACAGAATTATAGTTAACCTTTCCATCTTAATAATTCTTCTCTTATTTACATTGCTAGAACTATTTCAAAAGAAAATATATTGCTCTTTACCTTGACTTGTTTATACATTCCATCTCTCTTTTATATATTTCTCAACTGGAGCCCATTTTTCTTTTATTAATTCCTTATCCCCATCTTTTAATATTTTAGTTAATTCATCCATTTCTTTCATTTCTAATAACTTTATCAACCATTCTTGTTCAGTCGGCATATTCTGTTGTTTCCATTTTTGGGCAATCACCATTCTTGCCGCTGTAACCATATACATAATCACTTTTCCCCACTTCTTTTCTATGTTTGATTCTAACTTGCATGTCATATTCAATAAGTAAATTTCGGGCCTCAGCTCATAATTAATTTTCAACATGTTCTGTATTTTTATATGTATTTTCTTCCAAAACCTCTTCATTTCCTCGCATTTCCACCATACATGGTACCATGAACCCACATTTCTTTTACATTTCCAACATTCTTTTTCTTTTTTCTTATAAATATTTGCTATTCTAGCAGGTGTCAGGTACCATCTCTGTTCCATTTTCCAAAAGTTTTCTTTTAAATCTTGCGAACTTGTAAATTTCTCTGTTTTTCTTCTGGTTTTTTCCCATTCTTCCACCGTAATGGCTCTACCAATATCTGTTGCCCATTTGATCATATTTTCAGAAATTACTTCTGTTTCCTGTTGCATTTCCAATAAAATCTTATAAAATTTGCTTGTTTTTTTCCTCGACGGTTGCAACATTATTTTATCAATTTCTGTGAATTCTTTTTCAAAACCCTGAAGTTTACTGTCTATCTTAAATCTTTCTCTAAGCTGTAAATAATTAAACCATTGAATATTTGGGTCTATATTGGATAATTCCTCCATCGTTTTAATCTTTAATTCTTGGTCTTCCCCCATAGTCATGATTTCCTTATATCTTAGCCATATTTGAATTGTAGTCCATTTTGCATGAAAAGCTTCGTGTGGCGAAACCCACAAAGGTATTCTTCTATAAATTTTATTTTTTATCTCATTCCAGTTAGTTAGTAAAGCTCTTCTTATCACATGGTGTTTAAAGTCTTTATGGGCCTTCTCTTTGCCATAACATAAATATCCATGCCATCCAAACCTGTTGTTGAAACCTTCCAAGTCCAATATTTCTTTTCTTTTTAAAGTTATCCAATCCGATATCCAATCTAATACATTCGCTTTATGATACAACTCTAAGTCTGGGACATTTCTTCCTCCATCTTTTTTACTTCTTGTCAAAGTCTTCCAGTTCACCCTTGCTTTATTACTCTTCCAGATGAATTTTCTTAAGTCTTTATTCCACTCATTAAATGGTTTTTTGTTATGTATGACTGGAATACACTGAAACAAAAAGTTCATTTTTGGCAAAACCATCATTTTAATTGCTTCTAATCTACCAAATAAAGATAAATTCAATTTTGACCAATTATTCATTTCTTCTTTAATTTCTGTCCATTTTGCTTTATAATTGTTGTCAAATAAATCTAAGTTCCTGTTTGTAATCCATATTCCCAAATATTTTATTTTCTTTTTCACACTACACTTTGTTTTGTTTTCTAATTCCATCTTTTCCTTATTCTTCATATTTTTTGTCAATATTGTTGTTTTGTCATAGTTAATTTTAAAACCCGCTACTTTCCCAAAGTCTTGAAGTGTTTCCATTACTAATCGCCATTGCATTAAGGGATCTTCCAAAATCAAAACTAAATCATCAGCATATGCTCTTACTTTGTATTCTTTTTCTCCAACTCTTAAACCCCTTATTAACTTATTCTTCCTCAAATTATTTAACAATATCTCTAATACCATTATAAATAAAAGTGGTGAAAGTGGACATCCTTGTCGTGTACCTTTTGTTATCTTAATTTCTTCCGACAAATTTCCATTTATGATTAATCTTGCTGCTTGTTCCTTATAGATTTCCTTTATCCAGTTGCAGAAATTATCTCCCATGTCCATCTTTTCCATCAACTCAAACATAAAAGTCCAATTCACGTTGTCAAATGCTTTTTCTGCATCAAGAAACATCAGGGCCATTTTTTTTTCATTGTTCTTTTCATAGTATTCGATGACGTTTAATATATTTCTCAAATTGTCTTTTAATTGTCTTCCAGGGAGAAAACCCACTTGCTCCTCTTCAATTTGTTTCACTAGTATTTTTTTCAATCTTTCAGCCAAAATTAAATATAAGGGACACCATTTTACTATCCATTGTATTTGATGGGACTTGAACATCCATGGATTTTAGTATCCATGAGGGATCCTGGAACCAAACCCTGGCAGATAGAAAGGGACCACTGTATTACTAAAGGATTTCACTACATTCTCTGCACACAGCAGTGATGGAAGGAAAGGTTATTTTCTCTGTTGCACACAAGAAGATCTAGGAGGTGGTATGCTTCTTTCCTGGGGTAGGTTCTGTTTTGTTTTCTTTCCTTGCGGCCAAAAAGAGAATCAAAATTCCTTTTTAAGTCTCATGACACAAATTGACATCCTTAAAGTTTGGGGAGGTGAGACAGCATGTTCCCCCTCACATATATGGAAAACTTCTATACAGAATAAGAGAACTGTCAAGTTGTAAGGGACCCAAAGTTACACTTCTGGGTTTCAGGTAAGACCATTTCCCTATGTCGAGATCTTTAGTATTCCCCAGTGGTCTCTTAGCCAAGAATTAGCTAGGGTATCCCACTGCTTAACTTCCAAAATCAGATTAAATCAGGGAGATGGGACAATCTCATTTCTTAACACACAGGCCATTTCTTAAATATCAATAATGTATGTGTCTATCCATCAAGTTGGCAGAACTATCTGGAAGAATCAGGGCACAGAGTTTATTCATTCCTACTGAACAGAGCATTGCACATGAATTTTTAAAACAATTTTTGGTTCAGTCAACTCATTTCAGTCTTTCCTCCATTCTCTATGGTATTGCTGCACACACGCTCAAAGAAAAATCCTGCAAAGTACAATATCAGAAGAGGATATATTGAGTGCCTTGCAATTCCTTTTGTTCAGTATAATTTTTGTTAACCAATTCATATGGCTGCTTGTACACATTCATAATAAAACACTAGGGCTACAGGGCTACAGAAGAGAATATTAATATGATTCTACTTATGGTTGCATTGGGGTTTCTTTGGGTGTCATGGTGTAGCAAGGTGCAGGAGCATGTGTGAGCTTCAGCAGAGCGCCACATTCTATCTGATTGTATATACAAACTTGTGAAAATGACTTTTTGGGGGATTGCATGTTTTATCAATGCATATATTACATGAACACTGGCATTGTAGATAAGGAGGAAAATATACAACTGGGTGGCTGGGATGGAGAGCTGTTGGAAACTGCAGATGTTCCCATTTCAAAATAAGACTGAGAAATTCTCCAGAACTCAGGAAAAAGAGAACTCTGGGCAGAGTTAACTCACAGCACCATAAAGGAATGCAACTGAGGACTTGGGCTATATAAAAATAGCAAACTTGATGGGGAAGAGTAATAGATTAACAAGAATTTTGCATAACTTTTTCCTGGCATTCCACATTCTGAAGTGTTGCACATTTCTGCAGAGAAAAATAACATTTTTGGCACAAAACCATTGTGTTCTGTGCAGAAAATGGGTTTTCAGTGTAGAAAACACCATTTCACATGCTTCTTTCTGCAGAAAAATTCCTACACAACATTTTGCTACCTTCAAATGCATGAATAATACAGCAAGGGGATATCAGTTTTCTCCTGTAGCACAGAGAAAACTATTTTATTTATTCATCTTCACAGGTGAGGATGAAATACCTGTGGCTTTTCATTCCCTAATCCTGAGTTTGGCAAGATTAAACAGATAATTTTATTGTGGCTCAGCAGAAGACTTTAGTTGACAGAAGACTTGAACCCAGATCTCCTTGTGTCAGCTAAGCCTCTCAAAGGTAACACCTTCTGATTTCAGATAAAACTAAGAGCTTTGTTTCTAATTTGTTCCTAATTCCAGTCTACAGCTGGTACCACACACAGTTTTCTACGCAGGAATAAAAGCATCTGCCTGACTTGTTCACGTCCTTGGTGAGGTGAGCAACTGTAAAGGGGACAGAGACCGATGTGGTACAGTGGTCTGAGCATTGGGCTATGACTCTGGAGATCTGGGTTCAAATCCCAGCTCGGGCATGTAAATGATCTGGATGACATTGGGCATGTCACACTCTCTCAGCCTCAGAGGATGGCAATGGCAACCACCATCAGAAGAAACTTGTCAAGAAAACCCCATGACAGGTTCGCCTTAAGGTTGCCATAAGTTGGAAACGACTTGAAGGGACACAACAGCAACAAATTTAGGGGCTTAAACTTCATTCTCCCCCTTTTTCCTGATCCTTCCCACTTGAATCCTCCAAAAGTAGAAGAAGAGGCTGGAGTAAGGAGGAAAGAGAGCTCCAAGCCCATCAGACTGATTTGTTTCAGAAACAAAGAGGTCAGAGGTTTAAACTTTACAGTGGAGATGGGTGAAGGAAGAGGAGGGATAGAAGCAATGGGGGAGAAATATTCTCCTGAGCTTGAAGGCTATAGAGGAGGGCTCAGAAGCTGAAAACCCACAACCCTTGACTGGGAGAGATTGTGAGTCATGCGGCGGCAGCACAATAGAGGCATCACAAAAGCCAAAACCGGGCTGACTCAACTGGCTTGAACAGCAACAACAGCAGGAAGGCAAGATGGAGAAAGGACAAACTGTGCACAGGTTTTCTCTCATCTCAACCATCTTGGTTGTGAGCTTCTCAACAATATGATTGGTCTTCCATGAATGAGAAGGTGGCTCATTTCTTTTCCATGCTTGTCCCCTGCTTACCAGTGCCATCTTAGTTATATAGAGTAGTGAATCCACTCTGGGTTCTAGTCTAAATTTTAAGAGACCTAGCCACACTCCTGACCCCTGACCCCAAATATTTTCAGCACCTTGGAGAGGAGCAGCTTGAATGGTCTGCTGATCGCCCAGCTACTAGCTGCCACTATGGGTGCTGCCATCAGATTCTTCTCAATCTGGGCTTTCAAGATGTGGACTACCACCAGGCTCCAATTTTGTCTTTCTATCCCTTAGCATTTTATCTCCTTAATATTGGTGCTTTATTAGTCCATGCTGGCTAGTTCTCACTTTGAACGCTGTGCCCAGTTTGTTGTTGAATATGCCTTCAAATTTTCTATATGCCTTCAACATGTTTCTGACTTATTGTGACCCTGAGGCAAACCTATCACAGGGTTGTCTTGGCAAGGTTTGTTCAGAAGCGGATTTGCCACTGCCTTCCTCTGTGACTCGCCTAAGTTTACCCAGTGGGTTTAAATGCTGAGCGGGAATTCGGACCTGGTCTCCAGGGTCATAGTCCAGTGCTCAAGCCACTACACCACACTGGGTCTCATGTCCAGCCTTTTTTAAAGGAAGGAAGGAAGGAAGGAAGGAAAGACAGGAAAGATTCCAAGGAAAGGAACGAAGACAATAAGGGGTTTAGGACAGATGACATGTGAGGGTTAGCAGAATGCAGTGGGCTTCTTTAGCTCAGAGAAAAGAAGATTAGGAGGTTGGAGGATATAAGACCAGAGCAGCTTTCAAAGACCCGAGAAGCAGCCATCAGAAAGTCTACATGTAACCCTCTTACAGAAGCACTGTGAGAAGGAGAGGAAACAATGAAGGCAATTCAGGAAACTTAAATTCCACTGTAATGTTTCCTTGAAATCAAGTTCCATCTCATTGAAGTCTGAAAGCTCTAAGCTCCAGTTTTGGCTCACAAAGCCCATCGATTTCAATGGGATGTAGGAACACTCACAACGTTGATCTGGGTTTTCCCATCTCTCTTTTACCCCCTTTTCTGGATTGCAGCAAAGGGTTAAAGCTGTAGCAAAAGAGATCTGGTTGCAACTGGAAGGAAATCCTCCCCCCCCCCCCCATTGATATGAGCTGTTGAGCAATGAGAGAGGTATTGGCTAAGGAGGTTGGAGAACATATTTCTGTGCACCAGTTGCTTTTGTGGATTCGCAAGTGGGATCTATGAAGACTGTCTCTTGAGAACAAGTTTATTCCCCTTGAAAAATGTTGGGAATTTTAAAAAATAGTAAAAAAGCAAAAGCAAAAGCAAAAATATACCATTCTGCAAAGTTTAATCGATTCTTTAGAAGAACTGATTGATTTCATGGAGGAAGAGCCATCCCAGTTTAATTAACTAAAAAAGGGTGTTTCCAATAAACTGGGCAGCAGATTTTTTTTCCAATGAAATATTATTTTTAAATAGACATGCTTTTAAAAACTTCAGTAGCAGTCAAGATTGTACAACAACCACACACACACACACACACACACACACACATCTTCTCTCTCACAATGCTTTCCAACTGAGTTTCAGCTCATAGAAAGGAAAACCTTTTTCAAAAGTTATTCCACCTACACATCACTCTTTCTATGTATGGTTGCAAAAGCTGGGGAGTGAAGGAAGTTGACAGAAAGAAAATAAACTAATTTGAAATGTGGCATTGGTTCTATGGATACCATGATGTGTTAAGAAGACAAATGAATGGGTCTGAGAGCAAATCCACACTTGAAGTCTCACTTGGAATTCAAGGTGACTAAACTGAGGCTATTGTACTTTGGACACATCATGAGATGACATGACTCAATGAAGTGGTCAATAATAATAATAATAATAATAATAATAATAATAATAATAATGCTTGGCAAAGTTGCAGGCAGTCATGAAAGAGGAAGATAGCATTACAGACAGATTGACCCAGTTAAGGATGACACGGCCCTCAATTTGCAAGGCTTGAGCAAGGCTGTTAATAACAGGGTGTCTCTGAGGTCTTTCCTTAAGTTGAAGCTGACTTGACAGCTATTTGCAACAAATATATCGCCCATGTGCACCAGAAAAAACACACACCAATATATACCACTATGTCCAGAGGACATACTTTGTTGCTTTGCCAATGTATGTGTCTTTAATTGATTGGTGGCTTGATTTAGAGTTGAGAGCTAATAACATTCATTGACAGGATTATTTAATTAAGCAAGTGGCTGCACAATCAATGGCGCAATGCTCCGGGGATATGGAGGATGGAAGATGCAACTCCTTCAGGTTGAAGGACCTGTGTACAAGCAACTTTTAAATGAAATCCTGGATGCTGAAATCAAGGAAAGGTGGGGTGAAGTGGTTCTTCCAGAAGATACAACCCCACACTCATGTTCAAAGCCATCACCAGGAAGGACTTCTTTATACAGCAGATTGTTGAACTATGGAACCAACTATCGCAAGATAGTCACTATGACTAGTCATAACTAGTGACTTCTTTCTTCTGGAATCTGCCTAATTTGTTTAAGATGTAGTAACAACTCTATTTTTTAGATAAGTTCAAGGTGAACCAAGGAACTAATCCCTACTAGTCATGATGGCTTCCAATATGGCTTGGATCCAGACTATCTGAAAGACTGTATCTATGATCTTGCCTGTATTTTAAGATCCCCAAGGAATGGCTTCCTCTAGATCCCACCACCATCTCAGGCTCATCTGGTGAAGACATGATTTTGGGTCTCCTGTGTTTATACCAAATTGATGGCTTAATATAACCAGAACTTTCAAAAGTTACTTATTTATGGACTCCTCAGAAACTTCCAGCCAGCCTGCTTGGCCTTGGAATCCAAAAAGTAACAAATGAAACATACATAATGCTACTTTGACTGCAACCTTGCCTTATCTCCTGCTGTCCTGGCTTTAATAAACTAGATTAACTTTTCAACTGCTTAACTTTACTGGGGAAAGTGGAATTTCAGGCTACCAGACTGGTATAAAGTGTCAGTCTCTGGCCCTTTTCCCCGGTGATGTAGAAGTCACAAATTTCACATCTTTCTCCTGTCCAACTAATTCCTCTCCTACCATTCTGCACCAAAGAAACCAAATGCCAGACAATAGTTCTCTATCCTTTTTTTGGCTCCACCCAGAAGAACAACAGAAAATATTTATAGAGAGCTTTGCATCTTTAAAAAGGTTCTTTTTCCCATCTTCTCTGAAACATGAACTCATTAATCCGCCCAGCACTCGAGAGAGATAGAAAAACCCTTGCTCAAGGGACATGAAGCCTAACACCCAAGGAGGTGAAACATCATACTTCAAGGCCACCCAAGGAGTTAGACAGGATTCAACATTCAAAACACCAGCCCTGTATGCTGCTGATATTCCCCTTCAGCCCTCTGTCAATGACCTCCAGGTTATGCCCATAGAAATGGTGGAATCCAGGATGAGATTCAACCTTGACTTTCTGGCTGGGTTCCTGGAGTCCTCCATGGTTCCTTGAAAGCTTACCAAAGGTTTCTCAAGGTCAGGAATGAGGGATTGGTTTCCCCAGCTACCTGAATCCACGGAGCTGTCACTGTTTTTCAAGCATTTACACACAGCTGTGAGGTCTAGCAATGCCTTTTTTTTAAATGGAAGCTGAGACTCTTGGCCATGAGATCTAGAAACATCATTATTTAAAATTATACACAAATAAAACTTTAATGAATATATCTATCATTTTCCCAATAATAAAAAAATCGCTTCTCAGCCAGGGGTGCTAGACAATGGAAGTTAGTGGTGTCTAAGGTGGTGAATCTGCTCTGGGTTCTAATCCAAACTTTAAAGGAGTTATCCAAGGTGATCAGCATTTAGAATTCTGAGCCAGAGAGCTCTTAAGCCTCCCTAAACTACAATACCTAGAATTCCACAGGAGGCAGCCACAGAGTAGAATAACGGTGCTATAACAATGTAGTGTGATATTGACCTGAGACAAAACACTTGGCTCTAGGTTGCTCTATGACAGTGATGACGAACCTTTTAGAGACCAGGTGCCCAAACTGCAACCCAAAACCCACTTATTTATTGCAAAGTAATGCATCTCTTTGGCTTTCTAGTAATGACTTCTGGCAAACTCTGTGCTGGGGTGACAACACACATGCCCATAGAGAAGGCTCTGAGTGCTCCTCTGTCCCTCATGCCATAGGTTTGCCACCACTGCTCTATGAGTTTCTTGGCTCAAGGAGAATTTGATCTCAGGTCTCCCTAGCCCTTCTTCTTTGTAGCAGGAAACCAATAGGGGCCTCTAATGGGAGAGATAGGCTTTAGTGTCCTTCCAGGTGAAAAATTGGATTAGATTCACCACCTTACTGGCATTAAAGCCACCCTCCTCCATGGAGAAAGCATTGAATCCATTTTTCCCAATTAAAATCAAAATACCAATTTGTATTATAGGACTTTAAAAACAAAACAAAACAAAACAAATCTGTGACTTTTGGCCTGGCTGTGCTGACGTACAAAACTGCATTAGCTTCATCCAGAAGAAACAAAAGCGTGTCGAGACAAGGCAACATTTCCTGTTCCAAAGATCTTCATCATAAGAAACTTCAATGGAATGAAGGGCTGCTGTGACTTTTGGATTTTTCCCCTCCCTAAAGCAAATATGATTCAGATATGATGGCGTTCTTCAGCAATGACTAGCATTTTGTGTGGCTGGGGTGGGAAGCAGGTTGACCTTTTAAAAAATTTCCAAGTGTCCTGACCAGATAAATTTGGTGTGCCAATAGTCTCCTTCTCCTGATGAGGACCATCTCCAGGTACAGACCTTGGAGAACTTTAGTGTTGTTGCTGCTGTCTTCATTGTTGTCACCACCATTGCGACTACCACCGATTTTGGATTACCATGTCCAGAATTCCTCTGCCATCATGGCTTAGTTGCTATATTTGTCTGGGGGATTCTGGGAGCTATAGTCCAAAAAAGCAACATTCTCTCCAAATTCTTGGTAGTTTGCAATGGAAAAGCTTCTGGAAAGGATACTATCTAACTTCAGTCACTTCTCCTTTTGCAATTCAGAGACCCACATATAACTTTGCCTACAATCCAAAATCCAGTTTTATTTTGTGCATTTTGAAAAGAAGAGGAGGAGGAGGAGGAGAAATGTCCATCATCAACATTAGCTGAGATCATGCACTGTCAGGTGTAGCTACACTTCTTAATTCAGGTCCAACCAAAGAGCTTCTGAGGTGCTGCAGATAGGGGCACTGGGAAATTATGAATGCAAAGTATTTCTGGTTGCAGAGCGTCTTGAGACAGGCAGCTGGAGAGACTCCCTTGATGGAACTGCTTTTCTCAATGCACCCTGCAACTGGGAGAACACAGCAGATGTCATTTCCTAACATCCCAATCTGCCGCGTCTCCAGAATCCTTGATTTGAGGCACTGTCTGGCTTAAGAATTTAAGCTTAAGACATGTTTAAATATTTAAAAGGATGCCATATTGAGGATGGAGCAAACTTGTTTTCTAATGCTCCAGAGACTAGGACACAGAGCAATGGATTCAAGCTACAAGAAAAGAGATTCCAGCTCAACGTTAGGAAGAATTTCCTGATGATAAGAGCTGTTCAACCGTGGAATATGCTGCTTTCTTGGAGAGTGGTGGAGTCTCTTTCTTTGAAGGTTTTCAAACAGAGCCTGGATGGCTATCTATCAGAAGTGCTTTGATTGTATATTGCTGCAGGGCAGAATGGGGTTGGATTGGATGGCCCTTGGGTGTCCCTTCCAACTGTGATTCTATTCTATCCTAAGAGGTAGATGTTGGGACTCATGTTTGGTCATTAAGGTTATGGGATTGTAAATCCAGTTTACAATCTCATAAATACTTGGACAGGATGCCAGCCTTTATTTATACTCCTGCTTTTCTCCCCAAACCAGGAATCCATAGCAGGTTTTAGCTGTAAGCTACCCAAGCAACGGGAGCTTGCAAACTGGTCTTCCACACTGCAGCAATAAAGCAGTTTGACACCACTTTAATGATCATGGCTCCATCTTGTGGAATCCAGGGATGTGTAGTTTGATGAGGTATTCAGACTGCTCAGAAAGCTTTGGCGCCTCACTAAACTACGAAACCCAAGATTCTGTAGGATAGAGTCATGACAGTTGAAGTGGTGTCAGACTGCTTTATTCCTGTAGTGTGGATAAACCCTAAGTCAACATGTCATTTCCACTGATGGATGAAACTGCTTTGGTTGAGGGCTAAAAGTTGGATTTAGGCACAAGAAACCAAGAACATTTGGACTGAAGATGCCATCAGAAGATGAGAGTTGAGAAAAGAGAAGAAAGTTATCCATTTTCTCCCTGACATCACTGGTTTCCAGACAATATTCTAGGCAAGCCCTGAATTCTTTTTGAAGCCACCCTGAAGTTCTGCAGAGAGTGGAAAGTCATGCTGGATGAATTTCCCTCAACATCGCTTACCTCTACCAATGTTAACCTGAGGTGACCAGCCGCAGGGCAGTATTTTCCTGGGTGTGCTCTAGGTTCACCCAGGGCAGGAATGAGACCCAATTGGCTTGACAACTCTACAACTGAGTGTATACACAATATGCTCCATTGCCTCAGGGGTTGTAGGACAGAGGAGCTCAACAAAAAGTGTTCCTGGAAGGGAGAAGAGAGGAGAAACACCAGGTACAGGGTGATTCAAAATGAGTGATGCAAGACCAAGTTAAGAACAGTGTTACATTTGCACCATCTTTTTTGCATCGCTCTCTATAATGCAAAGGGAAGGGGAGGCTTTAAACCGGGATGGGCAACTATGGAGAGTCTGGGGTCCCATTTCTTGCCTGTGAGATCTTCCAGGAGCCCCGCAAGCTGCCAAAAAGGGAGTGACAAAGGAAGTGGCCAGAAATCTACTCCTGGTTTTGAAAAAAAAAATGATGTTAAACATTGTAGGAGTGGTCTTAAATTTACTGAAGAAGTGAATTGCTTTTCTTGGAGGGTCCCAGAAGAGGCAATCCCTTCTCTTACTTTTTTTTTTTTTTTTTGGCTAGAAAAGTGGCCATTCAGGGACACTAGAGGGGTCAAGTGCTGCAAAAAACAATAACACAGTTTCAGGGATCACATAGGGTCCCTGGTCCACATTTGGCTTGCTCCTGCTCCGAACTCTATCATGCTTCTGTCTACATCTCTGGGGCATGTTCTATCAGGTGTCCGCTCAGGAAGGATGCTATGAGAAGATTTTCCTCTTTTCCTCTCTTCTCTCCCATTCCCTAAGATCTCTCTCTCTCTCTCTCAAACACACACACACACAAACACACACTCCACAAACAATGATGTGCCAGACAATCTTCCCAGGCTTCCAGCCGAGTCAGCTAATTGTCCCTGGTCCCCTAGCGAGACGTCTGCCCTGGGCACTATCCATCATTTGGAAGAAAGGAAAAAATGGGTAAATGGTAGTACTGTAATTTGGGGTTTGCCTTAATGGGATTTTGCATGCCAAGGTTCTGAGCCAGCAGCAGCAGTCTTGAGTAAGGGGGAAAGGCACTCAGACCCATTGAGGATGATCGGCCAGGATCACAGAGCCAATCTGGCTTTATATTGCAGTACTCCATTATCTCCCTATCAACCTCCCAAACTCTGTCCACCAGCAATTGGGTTTTCGCTCCCAGGCAGCCTGGAGCCCTGAGAGATCAACTGTGAGAAAAGCACACTGAAGTTGGACCAGAATTACAGGTTGTACCGAATGACTCAATCGGAGCATGCTCACCTGTGCAAGGCTCCATCACAGATCTGTGAGTGCGTTCTGGCAATAATCCACAATCGAGCATCGCCTGCCAACCTCCAACAAGGGAGAAAGATTTGCAACAATCCATTGTCAGATGCAACAAGTCTCCAGGTCTGCACTACACATGCAAGTCAGCATCAGGGATGGGTTTCCCTCCAAAAGCGTACAGCATCTAGCTTCCACAGACTAAGACAACTGGGGGGTCCAAGCCCCAAACTCCATTCAATTTCATCCCTCCAGGATTGTAGAAATGGTTGCCCTGTTTTGTGAATATTATTAGGAATGGATTGATAAAGAACACAGGGATTTAAGAAGCTGCCTCATGGTCATGGTCATGGATGGAGTCTGCCCATTAGGCTAGTATCATCAGCTCTGACTTGCATCCATGCCTTGGCAGAATTTCAAGCAAAACTCTTCCTTAGCCTACCAAAACAGACAAAAGTAAGGACGGGGGTGTCTGTAAGGAAACGGACAATCTACCAAGAGCTTTTTCTGAATAATTGGGAGAAAGACCTTCAACAGGGTTCTTGTGTTTGTATGTGCCTTCAAGTCACCTATCAACTTATGGTGACTTATGGCGACCTATCGACTTATGGCGACCCATGCATTTCTTAGACCAGGTATACCTCAGAGGTAGTTTTGCTAGTTCTTTGAAACCTATCCTACAACACCTGGTATTCATTGGTGGTGACCCATTCAAGTACTAACCAGAGTCCACCCTGCTTAGCTTCCAAGATAGGACAGGATCTGGTGTCTTTGGGGTATTTGTTGTTGATGTTTGGGGTATTTGTTGTGTGTATTCAAGTCATTTCCAACTTATGGCAGCCTTAAGGCAAGTCATGGGTGTGACTTGCCCAAAATCTCCCAGTGGGTTTCCGGAGCCAAGCAGGGAATCAAATGATCTCCAGAGTCCTAGTCCTATGCTGAAACCACTATACTATGCTGGCTTTGCTTTAGGGTATTAGAGATGTAAAATTTCTAGAACTTGTTAAGCTATGGGGCAGGGGTGGGGAGTTCCCTTTTTTTGGTTGGAAAAAAAAATAGGCTGGATGATTTTTTTTGGGGGGGGGGGATTGAAAAGCTCAGTATTAGCATCCTTTACAGATTGAAAACCACTTTCTTGCTTTAGGAACACAAAATGCATTATATGTATAACTTAGTTTGGCATAAAACTATCATGTTTGATTCACTGAAAGTACAATGCATCCAGAATATAATTACACATTGAAATTATTTTATATTGTTGCAAATTTACAAGGCTGAACACTAAGAAATCTCTTTGGTTTTGCCAATTTGAGGAGCAGGCAAATAAATAAATATTCACATTAATAAAACAGAGAAAAATATTTTGTCTCATTAGTTCTCCATAGTGTCAAGTAGACATAATGCACTCATTCCTATAAAAAGAACCGAGAAAAGCAAATTAAGACCAGGAATGGTAATGATCTGAAGCTGTACACAGTCCTACATAAAAATGCTCTACTTACACAGTGTTGTTGTTGTTATTGTTGTTGTTGTTGATGTTGTGCCTTCAAGTCATTTCCAATTTATGGTGACCCCCAAGGCAACCCTATCACAGGGTTTTCTTGGCAAGATTTGTTCAGAGGGAGGTTGCCTTTGCCTTCTTCGGAGGCCGAGAGAGTATGATTTGCCCAAGTTACCTAGTGGGTTTCTTTGGCTGAGCAGGGATTTGAACCCTGATCTCCCAGTGTCCAAGTCCAACATTCAAACACCATGCTGACTCTCGTACATAGTTTTAGGAGCAATAAATATGCCTTTAAAATGTTATTCCCCATTCTAAAAGAAAATATTCCATAATTCATATTTTTCAGGGGGGAAATGTTTTCCCCCCTAATTTTTTCTGTTTCCACCACTCCAGGCCTTCACAGTATGGAAACGGCATAAGAAGAACCATGCTAGACCAGACTGAAGGACTCTCTAGTCCAGTATTCTGTTCACACAGTGGCCAAAGAGAAGCCATTGATAACCCTGGCACCAGGACACAATGCAACAGGAGTGTCCATCTCATGTACTCCAGCAAGTAACGCACAGAAGCATTTTGCTTTTGATACTGGAAGTGATGCATAGACATCCTGACTTGCAGCCATTGATACTTCTAACCTTTGCGAATTTATCTCTCCACCCCTTAAAGCTACCTAAGTTGGTGACCTGAATATAGATAGGAAGACCAGGAATACAGGTAGGAAGAAGTAACTGTAGGAATTTATATATATATATATCCAGGGTAACCATGTTGGCCATATAACAAAGTACAATAACATCCAAAATCCCCAAAGCAGTGATACTTTTATTGGGCCAGCCAAAATGCACAAAATACATGTTGTAAGCTTTGGAAGCTTTTTTTTTTTTTTTGTCTTGTTAGGCAAAGGTGTTAAAAATTAAACAGGAGAAAAGAAAAGAAACAAAGAAAGAAAATGTCTGTGAATCATAGGCCTGCATTTTGTCAAGATGTTGTGGTTGTTGCCCTATGTTCAGATGGTATGGAGGGTTATTCAAGTAGGAATGAATGTTACAGAACCCACAAGAGGCCTGGGGTCACTTATTTGATAAACCAGGGATCTTACCCACATGGCTGGCAGAGTGGGATCGAATGGGAATGCAGGGCATTTTACTCAACTTGGGAACTTGGTGTTGCAACTCGCTGGTGGCTGATGCATTGGGGCATTTGCAGGCATTGATGATATATTGTGCAAATTGCTCACAAAAGCACCACTTTGATTTGCCGATTCTTGCCATAAGCTTTCGCTGAGCCTGCACTCTTTATAGATGTTTTGGATGAGCTCATGATGGAAGGGCAGGATAGGGAGCGGCTGGCATTCAAGCCACAAGATTTGGCCTTAGCCCAGGATGGTTAGACATGACCTCCATTTCCAAAAGCAGTTTTTCCATTGACATTTGGTTGCCAGAGAACAGGTGCAGGGGAGAACGGTTGACTTCAGACTCTGCTTTTGGGCCAGTGGATGCTGAAATTGACAAGTCTTTGGTCCAATCTAGCAAAACTCTGAGAACCAGTGTAGTATACGGGTTTAAGTGTTGGACTATGACTCTGGAGACCAGGGTTCAAATCCTTGCTCAGCCATGTAAACCCACTGGATGATCTTGGATGAGTCATACTCTCTCAGCCTCAGAAAAGGCAAAAACAAATCCCCTCTGGACAAATATGATCAAATGTCTTGAAGGTATACAACAAGAACAAGAACAGAAGCAAAATCTCATCTTATGATCTGATTGATGTATCAGAGCCTGGAAATGTTACTTTTGGGGCACCAACTCTCAGAATTTCTCAGTCAACATGGCCAAGCTCTGGATTTATCCTAGGCCAGGGCTGCAACCCCAAAACTAAAGGCCAAAGCTCTAGCTAGAGATGCTAAATGATAAGATGGAGGCAGGTTTAGCAAGACAGCCAAAGGTCATGTTGGCTGGGGGGATTTTGGAAATTGTAAAACCCCCAAAGAATTTCCCCAGGCTCCGTTATTTCTTCAACTTCTATCGATACGCCAACCAAAGTCCTCAAAGCACCTTCTAATTATTTAAAAATAGGAATGAAAATAATCACACAGCTTTGCACCCTTCCCAACAGTAAAACAGCTAAAGTCACCTGCAAAAATTTCCAGAGAAACTAGAAAGTACCTGATATGAAACAGTGAATCTTACATGAGGAGCAACAACGAAAGAAATCAATACTGATCTTAGTCACAGTCCATTTGCTGCCCTTCGATGGTAGCCTCCAAGGCTCTGCCCAAGGGAAGGTGCCTCACCATGCCTCCAAATGAGAGGGATAACCCTGGCACCTGACCCACTGGGCTTTCTGGCTGAAATCAGGCAGCTTAGGAAAGAAAGACGTCCCATGCACTACTTGAATCATGTGTGCAAAGCAAAGAGCTCCAGCAACCATGTTGCCTTTATGATTTTTTTAAAAAAATATCTGATGTTGCATTCATGTTTTCAATTTATTTTGTAGATTATACTGGAATCATTTTAATTTGTATGTGGCTTTGCATCTCAATCTTGGGAAAAGGGAGGGATACAAAGTTAACAACAATAGCAACAGCGACAACCAGCTCAGCAAGCCATGGAGTCCAATGCTATGTCTACTTGTTCAGCCTTTGGCCATTGGAAGACCTCATCCTCCACCAAATTAAATTGTTCTTACTCCCTTGCATCTGAAACATGTACTTCTCAAAATCTACCACTTTCTGTGAAGCTTTTAGAATGACCCTTTTGCCAATGGTTAGACATTCTCCTTTTTTAGACTACAACTTCCAGAATCCACCAGTCAGTATGGCCACTGCCAAATACATATGCACCCGATGACACACTTATATGCTTGATCTATAAGAGACTATTGTTGTTTGTTGTTGTATGCCTTCAAGTCATTTCAGACTTATGGTGATCCTGAGGTGAACCTATTACCAGGTTTTCTTGGCAAGTTTCATCAGAGGAGATTTGCCATTGCCATACTCTGAGGCTGAGAGAGTGTGACTTGTCCAGAGTTCTTGTCCAATGCTCAAACCACTACACCATGCTGGCTCTAGATGCTATTGACCTGACTATAAACAGCTTTGCATTGTTCATAGCAAAGAGCTGCTTGCACTTATTGGAGTATAACACTTTATTTATAACCCTTTAGAATACATGTCGACCATTGCCTGAAATTCACACACACACCCCATAAATATTTTCATGCATGTAGAAAACTAGCATCAAAGGAAAAAGTTAGGCCATTACCTGCCTCCCTGAAACACTCATCTTGTGTGCACAGGGTGCTTTTCTTTAAGATTTGGGCACGGAAATGCTCAACTCTACTCGCAATAGGTAATAGAAAAGCCCAGTTAGACAAAACTACACATAGAATCATAGAGTTGTAAAGGACCACAAGGGCCATATAGTCCAAACACCTGCTGGGCAGGAATGCACAGCTAAAACACTCTTGAATGATGTCCATCCAACCTCTGTTTAAAGACAACCCCCCCCCCCTTGCAGACGGTGTGTTTGGATAAATATCTCTCCTCTCTTTTCCTTGCATAACTTTGGATGTCCAAAAGTGCTTTGCCAATAGAAGCTGGCCCTTTTTCAACAAGAACAAAATCATGGTTTCATTTGTTTTGTCACAGAGCAGAAGCAAAGGACAGGTGAAGCAGGATGGGGGGAATCTAAGGGTAGAAACATGCTGATGTGCTACGCTACCAATTACAGGGTCAAGGGAAGGAATATCTTTGAGCATCCTATTCCTCCAATGCCTTACCTCCTCCATGGCTGCCCGTACCCAACTCTGCCTCCCAAATAACATTATTTCCTTTGACTGGCTATCTAAACCTCATTCCCTAAGGGGGGAAAAATACAATTTTTTTGGTTTTTTCCCTCCTCTCATACAGAAGGCCTTCCTCCCACCACCCACCTGGACACCCTCCTCTTCATTCCCTGTCTGTTGTGTGCATTGTTCCAATGAGTACATATGGGAGTCTGTTTAGAAAGAACTCATGTTCCTTTGGTTCTTTTTCTTTCTTTCTTCCCCCCCCCTTCAGTGAGAAAACAAATCCGACTGTTTCATTTTTTAGTAGACACGGCAGTTTGGGTACAATTCCTCCAGCCAAACTTTGCATTTTTAATTATCAGTTTTCCTCCCTGTCTCCAAAAGTAAATGTCAAGGAGCTCTCTGAAGGGAATAGGGAAACCACTTTGTGCTTGTCTCTGCAATGAAGCATTTCGAAGGAGTGCCCCATGTTTCAAAATGGGTCCATTTGGATAAGGCCAGATTACGGTGCGGCCCTGGGGCACTTCCCGAAAACAATGGAGTATAAACGTTAATCAATAAATGGCAAGACCCTCATGACATACCTCTAACTATCCTGATCCCACATATTCCATTGTTTAGGTTTATCACACAGTATTTCCAGACTGATCTGGGCATGGTCTGGGATTGGCACAGAACGGGTGAGAACGGGTATTACTGCACAGGAGAATGACGCGGATGCTGCCGGGAGTCCACTATCCATGCTATGGATTTTGAAGAGCGATTTTGAACTGTTCTTCAAAACTGGATGCCAGGAACGGCTGGGAAATGGCTTGGGGATTCCTGGCAGCATTCTCCTGTGCGGTAACATACATTCTCACCCCGTTCCATTCCATTCTGTTCCTGTTCCTGCAAGTGCCACATGATCAACTTAGTTGTCTTACTTTTTCATTGTTTTCAAAATGTCTCAATTTCTTTCTCCTCCTCTCACTTTCCCCCTTTGTCCTCAATTGCTGCAAATAGAGCTGAAAATGCAAAAGCAGTTTGCACTCAGTCAACTCAGCAGGAGACAGAGAAGGCCAGAATCTTTCCTTTCCCATTGGGCTCAGGCAAAAGCAAACTGCTGTAGCCTCTTCTAGCTCATGTCTTCTTCCTCATTAAAATATTTTTGCCCACTTGACCAGACTGCTTGGTCACTTCCTCACTTTCCCCCAGATAAATCCACCAAGACCACCCAAAGGCTTCTCTTGCTCAGCCAGGCATGATACAACAGGTTCCTCCTGCCTTACATCCTTTTTGGTGCAGCTCTTGTCCAATTACAATGAAAACATTTTATCAATGAATAAATGTTTTCCCCTCAAATATTTACAGGCATTGATTTGGCAGAGGAGTTAACTGGCCCCAAGAGGAATTCCTTGCCAATATGAATTCCATTGCCCAGGATTTGGAAAAATCACCTGGCATGATCCTGGCAGGTGCTTCTGAACTGTTCCAAGCTCACCCATAAATCACTGCATCAGCCAAATATTGTGTTTTTGCCCTTGTTCTTTGGCCACCTGCCTCTTGCACCGAGAGTGAAGAAAGCTGACAGGAAGAGGTCCAACTACATTCAAATGTGCTGCTGGAGAACTGTTCAACAGATGTTATGAATTACCAGAAAGACCAATGAATGGGTCCTAGAGCAAATCAGGTATGAACTCTCCTTAGGGTTAGGGCTTAGGATTAGGGACTGTTGTACTCTGGAGATATCTTGAGACAACAAAACTCAAGGGAAAAGACAATAATGCTTGGCAAAGTGGAAGGCAGTAGGAAAAGATGGAGACTTCATTACAGGTGGATTGATTCACTCAATGAAGCCAGAGCCCTGAGTTTGCAAGACCTGAGTAGGGCAGATGACTGAAGATCTTGGAGGCCTTTCATCTGTAGGGTTGCCACAAGCTGAAGTTGACTTGATGGCAAATGACAACAAAGTGAAGCAGTCAAAACAACAATGAAGCCTGGAGCATTCTAAAGACGTCTCTATTTATACAGGAGCTTTTGTGGACTTACCATCCACTTCCTCAGATACAGAGTACAGTGTTATTTTCCAGCTGAAGAAGTGGATGGTATTCCCTCCCAAACTTCTCATATTGTAACTATTTCATTGGGTACCAGTTGACTTCTGGCCACAATTCAAAGGGGTGGTTAAGATCTCTGAAGCTCCAAATAACTTCAGAGCTGATTATATGAAAGACTCCCTCTATGAACCTGCCTGACATTTAAGATCTTCATGGGAGGGTTTTCTCTCTGTGCCACCACCATGACAGGTGTGTCCAGTGAGGACAAAGGAGGCTGCTTCAAAATTGTAAAATTTCTTCCCATGGGAAGCATTTTGGTCTTCCACCATGGTGGCCTCCATGTCAATGGAGTAGTAAATCCTCTTTTGCTTTCAGTTTGGGTTGTAAAGAAGATATCCCAGGTGATGAACCTTACCTATTGCCCCATGAGGTTCAGTCTAAAACCCAGAATGGATTCACTGTCCCAGTGACCTGGAAGCCACCAGCCACCACTTCATGGTATCCTTCAGGTGCATCAGACTTGTTCACACGTTCATAATTCATTCATCCATTTTACATCTCACCTTTCTTCCAAAAATGGGACTCAAGGTGGCTCTTGCCATCTCCTGCAAACATAGCTGAGGGATTTTACATGCGTTTTGTACATCTGAACCAAGAGCTAGATTGCAGTCTTCAGAGAAGTGTGAAAAATGAGAGGTGAATGTGTTCTAGCCTGTGTTATTAGACTGGGAGGAGGCAATCAGACTGAAAGAGATCTTCAAGAATCACCACCAGAAGGGCTCTTCTTGCTCTCTTATGAGGGTCAAACAGTTAACCCCCGGGTCTATCCCTCGAGAGGATCTTTCAGGAAACTCATTTCTCAGAAGACCCTTGCATGTAATTAAAAATGACACATTTAAGGAAAGCTATTTCTTCAACTACTGGGAAGATGAAATGTGTCAAGGGGAGCTGTCCTCTGTGCTTGACCCAAACCTCTAACACTTCTTTTGCAGCAGCTATACCTTTCTTCCTTTGACTCAAAAGGCTTTTCCCAACTAACCTGAGGTGGGATATGGGGAAGGCAAGGGCACAAAGATGCCCAGAAAGGTGTGTGCTGGCTAGGGGATTCTGGGATTTATCATTCAAAAGCAACATTTCCAAGCTTGGCTAATTAACTTCTCATCTCACCAATCAACAACCTCATATTCCATGAATCCATGGGTTCCATAACTGCAAAACCTTTGCCATCAAGGTTATGGCAATGGCTTCATGAAAGGCTTCCTTAACTAGAAAATGGTGTGGAAGACAGGACAGTCCCTGATCCTACACCATAGAGGGGAACTGCAGAGTTTTGCAGCATGGAGAGAAGAGTGAAGGACAGGCCACACTCTGAGAACAGGATAATGCTGCAAAATATCCTCATCATGTGAACTTTTGACACAGATAGTAGTACAAGGCATTTATAAGAAAACTGGAAATTTTCCCACTGCTGTGACATGAAATTGGATCTCCTTCTCAGCCTGCAAAAAAGCTTCAAGACTCCTTTCTGCTGTCAAATAATTCTTAGCTCACAATGATGCAAATGGCAGTCATACACCCACTGGAGAAAGTTTGGATCTCAGCATTCAACGTCAAAAACACTCTCTCCCCCACACAGACTAAGGAAAAAAAAAGGCTCCTGGCAGAGAACAACACCCACCAAGGGCAAAAAGAAAAGAAAAGATTGTTCCCGCATCTCCTTCCTCTGTAATAAATCTCATTCCAACAAAGTCAGGCCCCATGGCAAGGGATGGTCTCCCCAAACCAGTTTTCTGCCTCCAAGTCATGATGCGATCAAGGTGGGATGGGCTGTGAAACCTTCCAAAAAATAGAACCAAAGGAAGCGTATCGAGGGAATCAATAGCAGATACCAGCGTTGGAGTTTCCATTTGCTACAGGCGCAGCAGGTAATTTGCTT
Organism: Phrynosoma blainvillii; assembly: GCA_026167975.1. Taxonomy (NCBI): domain Eukaryota; kingdom Metazoa; phylum Chordata; class Lepidosauria; order Squamata; family Phrynosomatidae; genus Phrynosoma; species Phrynosoma blainvillii. The sequence goes on along the minus strand of JANUYF010000006.1, from coordinate 30,809,082 downwards.
AATCAACCCATGTACTAATGACACCAGGCTATACACTCCGGATAAGTTTGCAGGAGTTGTACAAATGTAGAGTTCAGTGTGGAATAGAGGGAGGTGGGAAAGAAGTGGGGGAGAGCTGAGAACTTTTTAAAAAATCCCTTTTTTGGGGGGATGATATATCCCAGAAGCTCCCAACTAGGCAGGATTCTGGGAGCTGTGATGAAAAAAAAAGAGAGTAATATTCATAAAGTCTGAAATAGTAATGTTCATAAAGTCTGCTAAAGACCTAGCCTCCCAGAAATCTCAAAGATGATGAGAAAAGGATCCAGCGTAAGTCACCTCACCTCTTGGTAGGATGTAGGGTAAACTGTAACATATAAGAGAGGTACTTCCAAGAGATGGTCAAAAGTAGGTGAATTTGGTTTTAGATTCAGAGGAGCATGCTGGTGGAAGATAAATCTTATGACAAGAGGAAGATATTTCTTGGTTATCAAGACACTGCCATAGCACTTACTTCGGGAAGGCAGTGAATAGCCACAGAGGTCTGAATTGTATATGTTGTACCAACTAAAGTAGACCTATTTGAATCAATGAGATTTACATATGGGATCACTCCCTGCTATGGATCTGTTGTGGCTGTGTGCCTTCAAGCTATTTCTGACTTGCGGTAACCCTAAGTATACCTATGACAGGGTTTTCTTGGCAAGATTTGTTCAGATGAAGTTTACTGAGACTGAGAGAGTGTGACTTTCCCAATGTTGCCCAGTGGGTTTCAATGGCAGAGCAAAGTCTTGAACCCTGATTTCCAAGAGTCTTAGGCTGCATCTACACTGCAGAATGAATGCAGTTTGACACCACATTAACTGCCACGGCTCGATACTATGGGAGTCTGGGGTTTGTAATTTTGCGGGATATTTAGCCTTCTCTGTCAGCACTTTCTGGTGCCACAACAAACTACAAATCCCAGGATTCCAGCCAATGGAGTAATGACACTTAAAGCGGTGTCGATCTGCATTCATACTGCAGTGCGGCAGCAGCCTGTATCTTTTGACATAGATTACACATACCCAACAACTGGAATGAAGAGGGCTGGGAATCACAAATGCTCAGTCAATTGGTTTATGGAGATGGGGAAAGAGATGGCTCTTCAGATGTGGGACTACATATCCCATTAACTTCAGTAATGCAGAGAAGGATAATGGAGACTATAGTCCAACAAAATCAGGAGAGCTGTAGGTTTCCCACTTCTGGCTTAAGGTACTGGGAGACGCTCTTGTATTCCCTGAAAGTCAACAGGTTACTTTCTGAAAGACAATTGTGTGGATCATAGCTTGGGAAAAAGCCTGAGAATTTCTTAGCCAGGAGGGAGCAGTCTATCTTTTGAACTCCCTCCTCAAGGAAGCCTACCTGAAGTCTGCTTTTGCATCCCTCTGATTTGCATCCTTCTGGATCCTATTACTACATTCCCTCCCACTCCCACAACTGTGCAGATATACTTTATACCCAAGCATTTATTTTCACTCTGTAAGCATCCAAAGAAATGTGTTTATATCCATGAAAGCTCATGCACAAATAAAAAACAGCTAGTCTTAATGGTGCTGCTACATTTCTTATTTTCCCCTCCCACTCCCTTCCTCCTTTTTTGGGGGACTCTACTTTGTTATTTTTGTACCTTTTTTTAAAAAAAGAAGCTCATTATTGCTTGATGTCACATTGCTCACTGCATTTTAATCAATTTTCATGCATGATACGCTCCTCAGGAATCAATAATGAAAGATGGCACAGAAAATAAATTATAATACATATATCAGTGTGCATTGAGTATTTTGATGTGATTTGATATGGCCCACGAGCCTCCTCCCAACTCTGTGCTTATCTATCTATCTATCTATCTATCTATCTATCTAACGTTTTGGAGCTAAAACTGCATTCCAATATTCCTCATGTGCCCTTTCCTCCTCATGGGCTGGATTATCCAGCCAAAGTCTTTTTTACCCATTCCTGGAAATATGCTTCCCTTCTCCTTCTCTTTTTATCTTAGCTTTTTCCACTCATTCCCTTTGAAAGGGAGGCATTTTAATCTCCCTTCTTCCATCCGCACAGCCCCCAAATTCCTCACCATTTAAGGCAAACCAGGGTCACCCCTCCTTGCACCACCATCCTCTGATCTGTCCAATTCTAACGTCTTTCTTTCTTTCTTTCTCTCCCTCAATCTCTCATTTTTTTCTTTTTCCTCCACCAAAGGTCTCCTCCTGCGTAACCAGGCGAGTCCGTCTGGAGACAGCTGTTTGGCTTATAGGGCTGTTAAGCCATTTTAATTACCTAGGATCAGTGGAAAAAGGAGGCTGTGGACTGAGGCAAGCCTGATGCCCCCAAAGGGGATGGGATATCTTGCTAAGAGCCGCTTGTTGATGTTCTGTTTGATTAAATTCTGACATGAGAGAGAAGGAGGCTCTGGTCTGTGGCAGGGAGAACTAATCTAACAAAACCTTCATGAGAGAGAAAGAGAGAGATACCCATCCCTGAGCCCAGAGCAAGCAAAAACCTGTTCATGGAAAAGAGGAGATGACTAAAGCCAGCAACATTCAGCCCAGGCCTCCAAATCCCCTTGGAACAAAACTCCAAGCTGTTGTTTGGAAATGAAGGGATTTCCACCCCCCTCCTCCTAGATAGACCCTGCAGAGAAGGGAATGGATCAGAATTACATTTTGTACCATGAATATCCAAGGCAAACAAACAAACAGACAGACAAACAAACAAACAAACCTGGATTTGGTGACATCTTGAAATTGTCCAAGCATTAACACAGATTTGCATGTATGTATTTTGCAGAGCTCAGTCTTGTTAATTGTGAGCTAGGGATGGTAAAGATATCCAAAGTGGGGGGAACATACAAATTAGGGGTGCATTTATTCCCCCCCCTTTAGATTTCTGCATCCCATGGCATTTTCCTTCAGTCTTCAAATTTCTAGAAATGCAAACTGTGAGGCATTGAAAATAATCTCAATGGTTCCCAAATTCTGGTTTTCCAGATGTTTTGAACTTCAGCTCCCAAAAGCCTCAACCATCTTGGCAAATGGTTTGGGATTGTGGGAGCTGAAGTTCAAAACACCCAGAGAACCAAAGCTTGGGAATCATTGATCTACACCAAGAACTCTTCTATTTGTTGCATTTGCCTTCTTTGCCTGGGATGCCTATACTGTGTTTCTAAAATGCTCCATGGATATTTTACATTATTGTAGTGCTAGAAATCTGGGAAATGAAAGAAAATTTCATGGGGAGGCAGAATTCTTATTTGTAGGAAATATCCTAACCCCCTCCTTCTAACATGACCCCTAAAGAAATCTAACCTTTAAGACTACCGCTATGCGGCATTATTTTTGGATTCACCACTGCAAATTATATGGATGTTATTAGCTGCTCAAAGTACTGCACTGGTGGTGTGCTAATTTCTGAGCCATTATTAGTAATGCATAAAGCCTCAAACAATATGGGACAAGGAAATATCACTTTCCCCATACTCCCCCTCCCCGCAAATGCAGACTACAAATAAAAATACTTCTCCCTCTTAATGCTTATACTGCTTCTTGTGTTCCACTGTACCAGGAATGGAGGCCAATTTTAACCTCCATTTAACCTGCCTGGGGGTTTTGAAGGTGTCCTGGGGGCCAAAAAGTGTGCCATCCATTGGGATGCACTTTCCTACCCTGTCCTAAACCATGTTTGTCCCCATCACTTTTTTTTTTAAATAATAATTTCTAAACATGACGGCCCAAACCCTATTGGTATTTCCAACTAAAGTAGGACCATTGACTCAAAGGATGCATAGTGAGTGAGCCAAAACTAAATCCAAAAGATTCAATGAGTTTATTTTATTGGGGATTAGCAACAGGGATTCATACCCTAAATTGTTTTTACCCGATGGACACCTTTCCCAAAGCCACTGTATCAAAATAAAATTGAGGACAAGGGAAATCACTGTGAAGTTATGTTTCCTTTCCACTATAACAAGAGGTTGAATGCATCAGCTGTCAGCATTGGAGCCTGGAGAAATGTCATGATGATGGAGAACAGTGTGATCGACAAGACAGCTCTGCAGCAGATGTCAATCAGAATTTGAGTCCAATCTTACTCAATGAAAGCTTTTTAACCTTCCATGAAAATGAAGGAAGGAACTGCACCAATGCCTTTAATTATTACTTCTGGCGTGAAAGCAGTCCCATTATTTGGACTGTGGGATAAAGCCATGAACCAGTGCAGCACAGCGGAAGTAGTGCTCCTGCTACCCAAGGCTATTTCAATACAATGCAGCTGCAATGCCCTATCAGTACTTCAGCCTTGCTATAAAGCACATATGGATCCAGCTCCACACCCTACAGGATTGTCTGCTCTCCAAGTGTTTGAACGGCCCTATCTCATAATTCATCAAAACAATATCCACCAGCAGCTCAGCATTCGCCTTTCCAAGAGTCTCTGAACATCAAAGACAACCGGCTCTAATGATTCCTTCTTTCCCAAAGAGCCAAGATCCAACATGTAAACATACAGATATTGTATAAGCTGCCATTCTAACACAGCCTGAGACCTATGCAAGTCCTTCTGCTGCTCACAGGAGCAGAGAAATACTGTCGGCACCCACCCATGTATGCAACATATATGGGGCCCCAACACTGCCCAGTAAGTGAATCCTTCTGAACCAGTTTGCAAAGGATCCTTAGCCACGTTGGGCCCACATCGGATGCATAACTGACTGATTTTGGTTGTAAATCAAACATATGCATGGATTTTGGAAATGGCTCAATGGGTGATTCAGACCTGAGTCAGAAATGCAAAGAACACTTCTTCCTGCAAAAAACAGAGCTTGGGAAAGTTTGATACTTTTTGGATTGCACCCCTGAGAATCCCCCAGCCAGCACTCTAGGGAGAGTTACAATCCAAACAAGGAGCCTTCTTCCACACCCTGTGCAGGCAATAGTTGAATATCTAACTTGCATACAACAAGACCTCTATTCAATCCCTGGCATGCCCAGATGGGAGATTCTGGGAGTCATAATCCAAAAAAGGAACCTTCTTCCACCCTCCATGCAGTAGCTGAGCACATGGTTCGAAGTTCCTAGGTTCACACCCTGGAATGTCTAGATGGGGATAGGAAATAGCCTTGGGTCTAAAACACTGGAGAATCACTGCCAATCTGTATAGACAGTACTTAGCAATATGGACCAACAGCCTGATGTACAATTAGGCATATTCCTCTAAAGCAGTGGTCCCAATCTTTGATCCTCCAGCTCTTTGGGACTTCAGCTTCCAGAATTCCTGACTGCTGGGTTGATTGGGGCTTCTGGGATCTTAAGTCCAAACCAAATGAAAGATCAAAGGTTGGGAACCAATGTTCTATAACAACAGAATTCACCCCTCTCTGTCTTCTTTCTGGCTCTGCTCCAAACCCATGCTTCCTTGGACTCCCTCATTCTTGCCTACCTGCTCCCCTCTTCTCCCACCCCACCTTCTACCTTTGCTCCCTTTCCCCAGGCACCAGGAGTGGCCCAGTTTCGGTTTTGTGGGAGCTGGGGTCTCCAGTCCCATTGTATCTTCTCAGCCCCCCTACTTTCTCCCACCTCCCACCCCAATTCGAGGCACTGCGTCTGCTGCTGATGCTGTGGGAAGCCGCACCCAGCCATCTGGTTCTAGCTACAACTTGCAGGCTTTCAAGTGCCTGCTGGTTCTGGCTGTACATGCTGGGACCTGCCTCAGCCACCTCCTCCTCGTCTTCCTTTTTCTTCCCTTCAAAAAGGCAGACAAACTGGTGAGGGACAGGAAAGGCAGCTGCAAAAAACACACGGAAACACCCACCTAGTGCTTTGGCGGAGCATCAGGAGCCTGGAAAATCCACTTCCTCTCCCAAAACTCACACCTTGTCTGCAGGTTAGCTAGATCTGAATGCATCTCAGAAACCCATCATCATCATTGCCATCATCATTTCAGTATCTATCAAGTGTTTCTGACTCAGATGTTGGACCATCGGTGATTAGATTCTATCCAAGAATCTAGGAAATCACTGAGGTATTATTAAACAATGTGGTGTGCTCCAACCAGTGTCACTTATTTTTGCATTTGTGCTGTTGTGATCCTATCTATAGTGATTTCATAATTTTTTTTGGTCAGTCCATTTGGACTTGCTCTTACAGCACCTCTCACTGCTGGAACCACAATGGTTTTCTTTTCGCTGAGACACTAAATCCCCCTCGTAGGCCTTGATATTTCATTATCTTTTCTCTCTATTATTATCCCAGTCACACAATCTACAAGGTGTTACTGACTAGGATTTTGGACCATTCATGGTTCAGGTTTTTCCGCTAACATCTAGGAATCAGTGAGAAATCAACAGACAACGGAAAATTATCACCATCACCATCATGTATAGTATTTACAGTGTAACCATATCCACAGGGACTGGTAATCATGGTTTCACTTACTCACATCTGAAAAAAAAATAGGATTTTCTAGGTCCTCTAGCAAGATTCTATGGTCAACTTTCTCCAGAAGTCATTCATTTCAATAGGGTTCACTATTATCAGCAGTTTTGTGTTTCCATGCTAAGTCCAGGATTGTATCCCATGTAGACATGGGGGTCATACTGTATATGTATGGATAACTCAAACAACTTTGGTTCTGAGCACCACAATTCAAAAAGGATGTTGACAAGCTGGAGCATGTCCAGAGGAGGGCAACTAAAATAGTGAAAAGTCTGGAAACCACCAAGCTCTATAAGAAGCAGCTTAGGGAGCTGGATAAGTTTAGCCTGGAGAAGAAAAGGTTATACTCTGCAGCAGGAGTGAAGAAAGGATGGGTAAAGGGGTCACCTGGTGGAGGAACAAGCCAAGAGGAAATGAAACACTGTGTAGAGATGGTGATGATGATGATGATGATGATGATGATGATGATGATGATGACAATGACAACAATGGATGCCATATGACTTGATTCATGTTTACTCTGAGGTAACTTCCATTGGATTCAATGCATCTTATTGCCAAGCCTACCTAAGCCACTGCTTCAGTGCAAGAGGTCTTCCAAGAAATGTCATTGGACTTCCCTACTTCCAAACCTGTCTGACACTTGCTAGCAAACTGTGATATCAGCACTTCAGTCCAGATCCACTCTTGCCTTTGAACTCAATGGCCAACATTTCAGTTGGCTGGATTTGAAAAAAGGTTCTACATCAAAGTTCATGATACCTGCAGCTCAAAGCTGGCCATATTCTTCCCACAGAGAAGAGTTTCAGTCTTGACTTTCAGAGAAGATAGCAGTCTGTAGTCAAGTACCCAACTCGAAAGAAAGAATTCCTCCCTCAAACAATGGGGCCCCAACCAGCTGTCCAGTTTTATCGCCCACTCAATGTGCATCTAGGTCTCCCAGAGGCTATGGAGACACTGTCGGCAAATTAGGTCAGTAAGCTAAGCCTGGATTCTGACTGGATTTCTCCTGATTTAAATTAAAAGCCATTTAAAGATGGAGAAAGCACCTTCTCCATTTGAACAAAGGAAACTTTACAAGTTTAAAGAATTCAGAAACATATCAATCTCTATCACACATGCCTTGCAAATGAACAATATAATTATAACAATATTCTCAAGTACAGACATGGGCATACACGATCAAATCCGCTCCAAATAATCTATCAGCTATCCATCCATCTATCTATTTCTTTACAAACCAACCACCTATTTCTCCTTATATAATGTCTATTATTATTTGCTCTATCCACATTGAATACATTTTTATAAAACCAAGAATGAGAGATAAATTAATGTTTTGCCACCTAATCTCCCAAAATGAAAAGTAATTATAACAATATATCAAGTACAGTCATGAACATGCATTATCAAATCATCCATCCATCTATCATGTCCATCTATTTCTTCAGCAACCTACCTATCCATCCATCCATCTATAATGTCTATTATTAGTTCCATTATTACTATAGTATATGACTATCTTCTACACCACTGCTTCTTAAGCTATTTCGAGTAGGAGACCAACCATTTTTCACCCAGTGTGCCAGGGACCAATATCATGTTTCTGTCTATTGGCTACAATTGTTTATTGATTTCCTAGAAACTTTCAAGGGATCAGCTGCTGATGACCCATGGACCAGCACCAGCCCAAGGTCTACCACTTTGAGGAACATTGGACTATATCAAAAATTCAATTAGAGATCCATCTTTGACATTCAATCTTTAAAAATACATTTAAAAAAACAACCCAGGAACAACACTAGAGCACACAGGAGAATGAAAATAATTTACCATGGGCACTCATTTGGGAAATGTCCTTTTCTGACCCTCCCCCCCAAAAAAAAACTAGCTCAGAAAATCATTTGTTGTTAACTGTCCTCAAGTTGATCTCGACCCATGGCAACCCTATGGATGAGACATCTCCAAAACCCTCTGTCTTCCACTGCTCTGCTTAATTCCTGCAAACCCATACCCATGACCTCCTTAATAGAGTCCATCCATCTAGCATGTGGCCTAACCCTCTTCCTACTTCTCTCTACCTTTTTCCAGCATTATTGTCTTTTCCAAAGAGTCCTCCCTTCTCATGATGTGTCCAAAATATGACAGCCTCAGTTTGGTCATCTTGGCTTCCAGAGAGGTTTCCGGCTTGATCTGCTCTAGAACCCATTTCTTTGTCCTTTTAGCTGTCCATGGATCCTCAGAACTCTCGTCCAGCACCACATTTTCTCAAATGAATTGATTTTCTTCCTATCATCTTTCTTAACTGTCCAGCTCTCACATCCATCCATGGTAATAGGGAATATGATAGCTTGTATGATTCTAATTTTTGTGATCAGTTGTATATCTTTGTATATCTTTCTATGGGCACTCTGGAGTGATGCTGGGCAGCTGTTCACATATGTGCCCTGCTGTGCTGCCCATTGCTGTGAGTAGTTCCCTCTGAGGCTGAAAATGAGGCAGGCAGCCTCAACTGCAACTCAGCTTCTGACCTCAGAGGGAGAGACTCATGGCAGTGGTGGCGGGACTGAGCGGCATAATGGGACATGCATGGAAATGGGACATGCATGTGAACAGCTGCCCAGTGTCACTCTGGAGGGCTCTGAACTTTCTGGGAAGATCCAGAGCAAAAGGTGGCTTTTTAAAATATGGTGTAAGGGTGCTACACTATGGGTTGGATGCTGAACTGACTGTACACCATCAGGACAGTTTGCACCAGAATTAGGGATTCGACCCTACATCACCCAGATTGATCACCATGGGAGAAAGATGCATTATTTGGCCTGTACAGACATGGCCACAGTACTCCTCTAAAACAGTAGTTATCCAAGTTTGGTCCATTTTGGATTTACCCTCCTAGAAGCCCCAGACAGCTTGGCCAATAGTCAGAGGTTCTGGGAGCTGAAGTCCAAAATATGGAGGGCTAATGATGAACAAACATTGTTTGAAAGCTGTGCAGCCTTGTTTCAGTGCAAAAATGTGTTGTGAAGCTTTAAAAAAAAAACACTGGAGGTGAATTTCTCATCTCTTTTGCTTTTGTGGGAAAAAGAAATGTTTTATAAAATATTTCTGAAGGGGGTTGTCCTCTGGGGATTCCAGGAGCAGAGAAAATTGATTCTCAGCTCGCCAAAGTTGCTCATTTCTCCCCTAAAGAAACATCTTTGCTATGAACTAAAACCAGTCTCAAATATATAGGGACCAAGTTTTCCAATAAAAGAATGATCACTCCCACGTTGGGGAGTTGGGGAGCTTTCAAACAATGTTTGTTGGGCAAATCACAAAAATGAAACCATTTCCAAACAAAATTCCAAATTAGCCCTGCAAATATGCCATAGTTTAATCCCTTTTCCTGATATAATTAAAATCTCCATGAATGGTTCTAGATCAAGGCCCAACCGACAGCAGAATACATTTGAGGCACTGCTTTGGGAAATGGACAAAACTGCCCAAATGGCTAGAGGAAAGTGAGAGAAATGCATTTGGAACCAGCAGACTGGTTGGTTGCTCCCCACCTCCCCCTGTACATCTGGAACCAAAGTTAAGTGTATTCTACAGGAGTAAAGGAAACTGATGAGGAAGGACAAGAAAAGGAGACAAGAGAGTCACTGTAATGGAAATGGCAACACCTTTTCTCCCACGTTGGTCAGGTAAAAATAGGGCAGCTTGATTTCCATTAAATGAAAGAGTGGCTTCTTTTATGGATAACAAGGAACAGGCAAAATGGGATCCTGCTGAAGTTAGCACACTGATGAAGAATTTGAGGAAATTTGAAAGCTGTTAAAGAAATCAGTATTCACCCTGTAGCCCTTTTACATTCTGCTACATCATGGTATTTTTAATAGGAAATCCAGCAGCTTGGGGTGTTGCCAAGGGCTTTGGGTCCACAAAGTTGTGGTTCAGGGACCAAATGGACCAATCTTTTCCCACTCCTGAGACCCTTTCTCACTACAAAATTATAGCATTGTGATTCTATTTTAACTGCGGTGATGCCATCCAATAGAATCCTGGGTTTTGTCATTTGGTAAGACACTAGTGCTTTCCGTCCTGTTCAAGTGTCTCCATTTGGCAGGGAGAGTCCCAATCAATGCACTGCCATCCCACTTATTCTAGCAGCTTTTAAAATGTCCCATTTCTCTCTTCTCCTCCTCCTTTATCCTCAGCTTACTTCTATTGCTGCAAACTGAATTCAAAGTGCAAAAAAGTAGTTTGCACTCCATCAGCTCAGCAGAGCAGGAAAGGAGAGGAGTAGGCAGGATCTTGACCTTCCCAGTAGACTCAAGAAAAACAGACTGAAGCAGCATCTCTTACTTAGCTTGACTGTTTTTCTTCATTAATAAATGTTGCCATCTTGACCACACGCTGATGTTGTTTGGCCACAAGTGTTCCAGTTTTCATCTCCAAAATTTTCATGCTGGTGGGTCCAGCTCTCTAGCTGAAAATTCTGAATATTCTAAATTCCTATACTCCATATTCAAGGACTGCATATCGTGGAGTCATGGCAGTTAAGTGGAATACTAGTGCAATAAATGTGTAGCGTGAAAAGGCCCTGATGTAGCCTATAAAACACACCCTTTTACATTATGGCATAGCATTTTTTAAAAATTAATCATGTATATTTTATCTAAAAAGGTATATATTGCATATTTATCCCTTTTTTCCACTTTAAAAAAGAGTGATTAAGGTTAGTATCTATCTATCTCTATAGCACCAGAAACCACCTCTTCTAATAACAAACTTGGGGGGGGGGGATACTAACAATGTTGTGGCCAAACTGGAGCTACAACGAAATGAGAGCACCACTAGGAGCGTCACCTCTTCCAAAATATTCACAAAAAGTATTTTTAAAAGATTGAATGAAATAACTGAAGGGGCCAAACCACAGAAGACTACTCAGTGAGGTCTGGGCAAACTCACTAACATGAAACATTTGAAAGAAGAGAGAGAAGTTAAAAATTAGAGAGGATTGGAATAGAGAAAGGCAAAGCTGGATTCATGAATGGGAACAGTCTTGTTTGAAGGAAGGTGAGGATACATTAAAACATGTTGCTGCAAGTTCCACTTGTTATGCTTAATCTCCAGAATTTCTGCGCTTTAGCTAAGCAGCTTGATTTTGAAAAGGGAGTCAAAAATCTGCCATCTGGGTTGCCAAACTGGAACGTTTGCTTTGTCTCTTTGTGCAAGAGTGTGTGTGTGTTTTAAGCAGAAAAGCGACCTACATTTTGTCAATACAATGGGGGAGATTACCTTCTAATACGTGATGGGGAGGGGGAATCGGTACCCACCAGTCATTGTTGAAGACCCCCCCCCCCCCAGTGAGAAAACAGATGCTCTACTTATTCCAGAATCTGTGGGAAACAAAGTTTCGACGTCCTTCATTTTATTTTATTTTCCACGCTGCAACTTTTTGCACGGGGAGAGAAACACAGTCAAAATCAGGGAATGAATGGAGCCAAGCAAGCAGAATTGGACCTGTAGGGACACTGGGGAAGAGGAGAAGAAGAGAAAGAGATTTTCAGCATTCAAGGAAGATTAAAGGAGATGTCCTGAGAACAGCGTTGTTCATTCGCCTGACTGCTTTTTGTCCTCTGGCTCTGCCCAGGAAGGGAACAAAGGGCGGTGCTGACCTTAACAGTACCTCCTCAATGCAACATCTTTGGAAAAAGAAGGTTGCTTTTGAGCAGAAGGATAAAAGCCAGAAAAGAGGGAGAGGGAGAGGTAGGACCCCCACTCCCATGCCTAAATCCAAGCCATCTCACCATCCCTTGCTACCATGCCGCCTATTCAAGGATGCTCAGGGCAGGGGGTCCAAAGCTATGGGAACTCATCCCGTTGCCTAGCAACCCAAGGCAGCCCATGATTGGACAAGAGGGATCTTCCTTCTCCCATCCCCAACCTGTCTCTTTTCATCTTCTTGAAAGGATGCTTGGACAGCATTTGGGGGTTATTTTTGCCACCACACAGGGCCTCCCCACAGAGATCCAAAACACATAGGGTTGTGTGAGAAGGTTGCTGCACACTTGGAATGACATCCAACCTTTGCCGTCCTTTGCCCCCTGGAGGGGCGGCATTGCAGCCCAGAAGCAACAGGAGTTGGAGAGGAGGGCCTCATTTCCTTTGCCTTTCCAAGCATTTCTACATGCATTGTAGGTTACTGGTGGGTGGTCTCCCCAAAGCTGCTTAATTTGATAGAGAAGCAAGAGCAGGATGGGAAAAACTAGGCTGTCAGCTCATAAGACAGCCAAGACAAATGGTAGAAGGACCCAGAAAGGGAAACGCAAAGAGTCCATCTTTGATCTCTTTCATGTTGTACAATTGTAGCATTTGAATACTACTTCCTTCACATATGGAATCCTGGGGTTTGTAATCTAGTGAGGCTTTTAGAATTGTCTGCCAAAGAGATCTAGTACATATGTGGGTGGATGTGTTGTGTGCCTTCAAGTTGTCTCCAACTTATGGCGACCCTAAAGCAACCTATCATGGGCTTTTCTCTGCAAGATTTATTCAGAGGTTTGTCATTGCCCTCCCTGAGGCTGAGAGCATGTGACATGCTAATGCCACCCAGTGGGTTTCATGGCCAAGGTGGGAATTCAACCCTGGTCTCCAGAGTCATAGTCCAAAAGTCAGGCCACTACGCCATGTTGGCTCCTTCTAACTACATGACAAATAGCAGGACTCCATAGGAGACAGCAGAGGCAGGTGGCAAACTGAGGACACTGCCTCCAAATAAGCCTCCAGTCCCCTAACTGAAATTTCCTTCAATTCCTACACTTCTAGCATTGCAGTAACATAAGCATTCAGGTGAGCATTTAGAAATCCAGTTTTAGGCATTGAAAGAAAAGAGAACAAGCAACAATACCAAGGGAATGCAAACACAGCAAAGAGTTCTAGATGTAAATGATTTTCAGTTTTTTCACTCTCTGCAGTTAGAAATTTGGAGAGTGGAGGGAAATTTCATTGAAGGACAGAATTTGTATTTTGTGGAGGGCCATATCTTCATTTTGTATGATCACTATTTCAGCCAAACATGGGAAATGCAGGCAGTGGCATCACTAGGGTTGTTATCACCCAACACTCATGCCATCTCTGCTGCTGAGCTCCAGCCTTTGAAAGGGACACAGGTGAACATCACAGTCCAGCTCTGCCAAAAGGCAGAGGTTTGGGCAACAGTGGTGTCACCCCACCTTAGGGTGTCACTTGGTGTGATCCGCACCTCCTGCACCCCCATCATGATATCTCTGGATGCAGGTAGAGTGTAAAAGAGACCCTAGATGCTACAGGACCACTCTGTATGAAGAGGCCAGCCACAGATGCAGGCAAAATGTCAGGAATAAATTCTTCCAGAACGCAGTCACATAGCCCAGAAAACCCACAGAAAACCACTCTGTATGTGTGTTACAGAGTGCGATTCCTACCCTGCCAATATGCCAGCCTTTTTATAATAAGTTTTGGAGCTCAGCACTTGGCATACGAGCAACAGTGGAAACTTAAGCCCACATATTCCCCTTCCACTTTCTGACAGAGGAGGATTTCTAGAAGTTCAAGACTTGGGGCGTTTCCGGCAGGTCTGAACGCATCCCTCCTTTCCCAGGCCAGGAGACTCACCTCTCTTCCCCTCCCTCCCTCCTTCCCCCTCCTAAAAGACCGGCAGCATTTAAAAAATTAAAAGTACACACAGACACACACCCTCTTTTTTTCTCTCTCTCTCTCCTGATCGGGAACAAAGGTTGTCCAACCTGAAAACTGGGCTTTTTGCTTCAACATGCCCAGCTAAAAAAGAGAAAGGGGGGGGGGGAGGGAGTTCCGCTCTGCAGGAGTGTCGGAAAAGAGGCCAAGGAATGCAAAAATCCTTCTCTTGTGGTGGCGGATTGGGACCTGGCCTGGGTAAACAAGGAAAGGGTTGGGTACAAGAGGGAAGGAGGGTCTGTTTTAGCTTGCAAAGGAATGTGCTGGTTCCTTGTTGCTTTGGGGAGGAAAAATAAGAATTCCTGCCATGTAGCACCCCTCTGCCTGCACTCCTTTAGTCCTAGTAGTTTATCATAGCATAGATTAAATAGAGTGCACTAGGTAAGGATGTGCCATCCTACAAGGCTAAGACTTCTCCCTCTTGGCTCTTATCAAATGGCTTTCGCCTCCTGCAGAATTCTTCAAATGTTTTTCCCCAGCCAGGGATACACTCTGGTTTTGCTTCCAGTATGGACTCTGGTGGCAATCTAGAAGAGAAGAAAAAAATAAATCCATCCTCATCTCTGGAAATGCACTCACCTTCTCAAAACTCCAGGATCTCCTGTGGGTACTACAATCTGTGGATACTCAAGTCCCATTATAGACAATGGTATAGTAAGAAGGCATTCTTTATATAAAATGGCAAAATCACGTTTTGCTTTTTGGATGTTTTTTTTGGGGGGGGCATATTTTTGAATCATTTGGTTGGTTGAATGCAGAATCTGTAGATAGGGAAGGATGACTGTACTATGTTGGTTACGGTTGCCTCAACGTAGGAATAGATGTCAGTAACCTCAGGGTTGGATTATTGCAATGGGTTTTGTGTGGAGCATCCCTCAGTGATGATCTGGAAGCTGCACTTAGTGCAGAATGGTGTTGCCCAGCTGTTGTTAGGTTCTGGTCCACATCAGCTTGTAACAACCTACATTGGATGCCTAGTAGGCATCTGGTCAAGCTCAAGCTTCTGATATTAGTGAACAAAGCCCTGTCAAACTTAGGACCAGAACACTCAGGGGCACACCCTCTTCCCTATCACCTGTCCAGACACCTGAGATCTTCTAAGGAGGCATTCATAGTGGCTCCACATGGGTCCACTTGGAATAGACTAGAAACACAGGCTTTAATGTAATGGCTCCCATCCTACAGAAAGGCCTTTCAACTGTGGTTAAACATGTCCCTCCTGTTGTTGCTTTTTGTCTTTTTCTTTAGGGAAACCATTTCTCTTCATACAGGCATTTCCTGACTGAACAATTTTGGTCACAGGTTAGATTTTATTGTACATTTTTGACCAAGAGTGTGTAGTATCACACTATGATTGTGTAACTCCACAGGAATGCGAATGAACCGAGGTGTCCTGACTGGGGAGGGGGTGGCGGGGAATGCAGAACAGCATCTTCACATCTTTCCTGGAGTTCTGTAGACTATTTCACCACCCAAGAGAACATTTGCCTAAGAAAGTCCAGAACCTCCTTCCAGAAGCCCATAAACAGTCCAACTACTTGTGTAACTGGTTGGTTGCACAACCATAACTCATGTTGAGGCAAACACACACAGAAACTTCACATCTTCCTGCATAAAAATTCAGAAAGGCTGGGGGGTAGACTGGGTAGGAACACTAAGAGGGCATGTTCCTTATACATTCACAGCTACTATACCGCTTCATAGTGAACTAAGCACTCTCTAAATGGTTTACAATCTATAAACCAATTGCCCCCAACAAGTTGGGTATGCATTTTACTGATCTACGAAAGGATGGAAGGCTGAGGTGACCTTGGAGCCCTCCAGGATCAAACTTACAATATTGTGGCTGCAAGACCGGCATTTAACCACTGAGCCACCAGAGCACCCTTAACACTTGAGTAGGGCTACTACAAACATACTACACTTGCTTATGGAATCAGAACATTGGACCGTTCAGCCCTCTTACTAACCCTCCTTCTTGTATGTCTTCCTGACAGGATGTCTACCTTCACTTTTGAAATGCTACCTCCAGGGTCTCAGAAAGGACCTTTCCTACTCTGTAAACTTTGAGATCCCATGACCAGAGATACTAATGAATAAACACTTCGTAATGCATAGGTAATCCCACAGCGCTATTTGCAGTGGGACTAGAAGAAGCTTCTCCAGCCCAATGCCCACTAGACATTCCAGAATACCATTCCCACCATCTGCAGGTTGTACAGACAACAATCACAAAGATGGGAATGGAAATCCCAAACATCTGAAGGGTCCAGGTTGGGGAAAAAGTGAAGCTAGAGACCCACAATACCTGTCCTTCTGCAGTCTTGTTCTCTTTTCTACCTGCTAACATTTAACAGTGTAGCAGGATGAGAGGGAAGTGTGTTTTTTAAACACCCTGAAAACATCTTAAACCAGGGTTTCTGTTTGTTTGTTTGTTTGTTTACCAGTTTTACCCCCTTTAACATGTAGGGCTATACCAGAAAAACAGAAAATCAAGTAGGAAAATTCAGGTGTTATAGCCACTAGCTTAAACAATACTTGTTCTTTTTAAAAAAGCACTCTTCTAAAGTAGGTTGTTTTGATTGAACTTATGTTAATTGAAGGATTTATTTCTCAATGACATTTCATGCACTATAAAATTAAAAAGAACGAATGGACACTGGATACTGGTCTAACAATGAACAACTGCCATTAAACTGTTATAGTGAAAATGTTTAAATTACAACTGTTATTGTTGTTCCAGTAAGAGGGCTGAAAAAAGTAATAACAGCCAGACTTTCAAAAGGTCATTTGATTTAAATCAAGGTTTAAACCAGCTAACTCTGCACTGCAGGATGCAATATTATATGCCACACATTGTTCTAGCCCTGTCTTCGATCCATGAGATGACCAGGCTGATGACACTGTGTCATGCATTGCATATTAAACTAAATATTAGCAGGAGGCAGAGATTGGAAAAGTTACTGTTTTGGATTACATCCCCCAGAGTATCGCAAACCACTTGGCCAATGGGACTATGGGAGATGCAGATCACAAGGATAAAAAAATAAAATAACTTTTCCAAGTCTTGGCAGGAGGAGAGGAGACAGAAAGATCAAACAACAGTAGTTCTATATCTCACACAACCCAAACGATGCAGGGTGGACTGAGTGGTGATTCCCAGATCTAAGAAAGGCTAGAATCAACCACTGTATCTGCACGGAGCCATAAGACAAGCTGTAGGACTATGGGAAAGTTTGTCCTTTTCTTGCGGTTCAGGCTAGAACATAATGACAAACTCGAGACTCCAGCTCTGATCTCATCACAGAGGTCTCTGTGGTTTGCAATCTAAAAACCCCTGGAGGCATTAGGCCACTTTCAAGCAAACTTGAGACTGATTTATGGTGCCTGCATCACATCAGGTGATGCAGCACTCCAACAGCAGCATGGCGAGGTTTTATTAGGACAGGAGACATGTGCGGATGCAAAGGGCATGGTGCAGGGAGGATCTTCTGAAGCTTGGGTGATGCTCAGGTCCAATACCCAACCCTTCCTACCAAATGTCCAGGCCCCCAACCAGCCTCCTCTTTACCCTGCCCCAAACTCATCACCATACCCATTCAATGATCACATTTTTAAAATCTTGCATTTCGCATTGACTTCTAGTTGACTTCCTTTATTAAAAAAAATCCTACGGAGTTCTAGCAAGCAATTTTAGAAGAAGAAAAAGGAGGAGGAGAAGGTAGTTATAGTAGTTAAATAATTATGGATTAGAGGCCCTCAGACCCACAAGAACAGATTTGGACTGGGCCACATATGGCCCTCAGGATGTCTTATGCTTTGCATTAACAATACTTTTACCAACTGGTTCGATGGTTTGTGAAGCTTTACTGTCCCTGAGGAAGCCACAAAATATTGAGCCACTATGCTTACTTGAAGATCTAAATACCCTAAAGGCACTAAATCCTCATCTTGGAAGCTAATGCAGAGGGATGGGTGGGTTCTGGGATTGTATATTTACAGTGTTTTATTGTTGTAAGCCACCCCGATTACATCCACAGAGAGGTGGGATATAAATAAATAAACAAATATATTCTTATTCTTATTCTTAATATTATTATTATTATTTGGAGGGGAGACCGCCAACAAATACTAGGTGTTGTAAACTATATTTCAGAGAAAGGAACTGGTAAAAACCCCTCTGAGGAATCCTCACCTAAGAAAACCCTATTAAATTCATGCAGTTGCCATAGGTCAACAGGCTATTTGAAGGGACATATACACATGCAAACCTGGAGATGTCACATCTGTAACTGTGTGTATCTGTCTAGAACAGCTGCCTCCAGAATCCCTTACTGAGAATTTCTGTTTCCACTGCCTCTCTTACCACATTTTCTGTTAAAGGAGTAATGCCCAGGAACACAGCTGACATCTTTAATTGAGGTATGCTTGTATGCATGCATGTATATCTGCATCGGAGTACGTGCAAATATTTGCATGTGCATAGTAAGAAATAAGCAAATCAAGGTACAACTGAACATGCATGCTGCAGGTTGCTATACTTGGCTGTTCTCAGCCCAGAATCTGATTTTAAGCACAAGATGAAAAACAAGCAGAGCAGCAGATCTTATCAAAGATTCAAACCCGAGGAACATAGGACATGGCTCACAGCTCCTGTTGTCAAGAGCAAAAGGCAGGTCCCACCTTGACTGCCTCTTGGAAGAACACATTCATTGCAGAGTCTCTCCCCCTTCCCTTCTTTTTCTCCCTCCCTTCTTCTCTCCCTGCTTCTCTCTCTCCATACTTCACTGCTTGGCCCAAGGCTACAATCCCTCTCTGACTGCACAAGCAAATATTTGCCCTCTTCCCTTCCACATCCCAGGCGAGCCTGACTTTCTAAAGCCTCTTTCCAGCACTCTTGTCCAATTTCAACTCATTTGCAGGATGATAAATGGGGAATTAAATCATTGCTCCAGCCTGGGACAGAGGAATTAACAGCCCCAGAGAGAGAGATGTAGGGAGTGAGATGGTTGGTGAAGGAGATCTTGGAGAAGTGGGT
Source organism: Phrynosoma blainvillii (assembly GCA_026167975.1). Taxonomy (NCBI): domain Eukaryota; kingdom Metazoa; phylum Chordata; class Lepidosauria; order Squamata; family Phrynosomatidae; genus Phrynosoma; species Phrynosoma blainvillii. The sequence goes on along the minus strand of JANUYF010000006.1, from coordinate 30,789,870 downwards.
TACAGACACACTTACGCAGGACACAAGTGGGCCAGATTGCTCTCCAGGTAAGGGGGGATTATGGGAAAGAGCGAAGAGAAATGAATCACAAGGCAAACAACTGCTCTGCAGGACAGAGGATGAGCAAAACCAGAGCTGTAGCTGTTGTGTGCTTCAAAGCCACTTCTCATTTATGGCAATCTTAAGGCAACTGTATCATGGGGTTTTCTTGGTATGTTTCTTCAGAAGGGATTTGCCATTTCCATCCTCTGAGGCTGAGAGAGTGTGACTTGCCCAAGAGGTCACCCAGTGGTTTACAAGACAGCTGAGATTCGAACCCTGATCTCCCAGGGTCCTAGTCCAACACTCAAAACACTACAGCACACTGGCTCTCAAAAGCTATAGCAAGTAGGCCTGTAATATGGTAATAAATTGCCACGCCACCATCTTCACATTCTCCAACATTTCACAGATGAAAAGTAGGACACATGTGATCCAGTTATTCATGAGGAAGAGCACAGAAGCGAGGAGAGGCTGCAGCAGTTTGCTTTTGCCTGAGCTGAAAGGAAAGGGCAAGCCTGCAGAATCCAAGCCTTTCCCCTCTGCTGATTTAACTGAGTGCAAACTCCTTTTGCATTTTGACTTCAATTTGCAAAAAGTGAAGCTGAGGACCAAGGGGGAGGAGGAGAGAGAAACTGGGACATTTTAAACACAACTGGAAAAGAGGGACAGCAGAGGACTAATTGGGATTGTGTCTGCCAAATTGGATATGCAGTCAGAGGATATGCATCTTCTGCTTGCATTCTGGAAAACATATCCCACTGAACTCACTGAAACATAGGGAATGCACAGTTTGGTTGCAATGCAATGGTCCAAGAGTGCTGGATTTGGACTGGAGAGACTTCAGTTAACCTTTCTGCCCAGGACAAGAATCACAATGGGTTACCTTCTTCCAGTCCATATATCTCAACCTAACTAATCCTGCCAGGTCATTGGAAAGATTAACTCTAAAGGGGAAGAGACCCACAGGTGTACCTATGGGTAGAGGGAATGAGGACAATGCTCACCAGTTAAGAATTTTCCTTCAGTTCCTAAATTCCTAGCATTGCAGTAGCTTAAAACTGCATACAGTCATTTACAGATACACTCTAGGCATCCAAAGAAAAGGGGCAAGCAGTTTTTACCAAATGAAACAGAAGAGTTCCAGTGCCATCAATTTCCCATGTTTCATTCTCTGCAATGCTAGAAATTTGAGGACTGAAAGGAAATTTAATGGGGAGAGGGGGGCTTGCAGAATTTCTTTTGGGGGGCAATGACCTTATTTTGCCCCCTGGAGATATATCTCTTGATGTAGATCCATATATGTTGGACACTACGAGAAGTTTTTTAGGATTAGATCAGAGCTCAGAAAAGTGACTTTTTATGACATCTCCCACAATTTGGCAGTCATCATGGCCTCCAAGCATTGTGTCTGGGGGATTCTGGGAGATGCAATCCAAAAAGACCTTTTTCCTAGCTCTGGGTAGGATGTAAACCTAAGGAGATCACCATTCTCTTATTTTTAATTTCTAGTGACATTTCACCTTTCTTCCACAGAACCCAAGGCTCTGGGTAACTAGGTGATTTTCTCTCATACCAGTTAATCCTGCTTGGCTTCAGCAAAAGTGACTATTGAAATGAGGTTTTGTCCATATGTTAACTACCTTGCAAGGTTCTGTTGAACACAGACATGCACAGCATGGATTTTCCTATCCACTAGAAAGGGAAGGCTTCAGAAGCTGGGCTAACTTGAAGGGGGCAGGATATAACTAATTTCCATGTGCCAGAATATAAATTTTAGTTGCTGGGGAACATGAGAATGAGGGTACAGTGTCTCTCATGTCCTGCTGGTGGGCTTCCCATGGGCAACTGGCAGGCCATTGCATAAACTGAACAATGGATGAGATAGTCCTTTAGTATGATCCAACGTCACACTTCTCATTACCTCACCTGGAATACTGTGTCCAGTTTTGGGCACCACAGTTCAAGAGGGATATTGCCAAGCTGGAGCATGTCCAAATGGTGAATGGTCTGGAAACCACCAAGCCCTATGAGGAACAGTTTAGGGATCTGGGCATGTTTAGCCTGGAGGAGAGAAGGTTAAGGGGTGACATGATAGCCATGTTTCAATATTTGAAGGGCTATCATATCAAGGATAGAGCAAGCTTGTTTTCTGCAGCTCCAGAGACTAGGACCCAAGCAATGGATTCAAACTAGAGGAAAAGAGATTCCACCTCAACATAAGGAAGAAACTCTTGATGGTAAGAGTTGTTTGACAGTGGCATGCACTGTCTCTCAGAGTCTTCTTTGGAGGCTTTTAAACAAAGACTGGGTGGCTATCTGTCAGGAGTGTTTTGTTTGTGTGTTCCTGTACAGCAAAAGGGGTTGGATTGGATGGCCCTTGTGGTCTCTTCCAACTCTAGGATTCAATGTTCTAAACAGTGACTTTAGTGTTTCCCTCTATACATTTGTACAAAGAAGCAGGGAAGGGAACGGGTATCCAAAACAGATTCAGTCTGCAAAGCTCCAAAAGAATGCATGAAAGAAATTTCTCAATCAATATGCGGGATCATAACAAAAACATTTTGACATTTCCAAAGGAGGGCTTTTGTTCTCCCAATGAAGATCTGGTGGCTGCGTCAAAATGTTGCCTTCCCCAAGAGCCATCTCCGATGTGTCAACTGGCAACGACATCTGAAGGGTGGGTTTTTCTCCTCCCGCAGACATCAATTTCAAACAACCCTGGGATGTCAATCACTTTTTTTAAAATCTGAGAACTGACATTCACAGAAACATGCACAGACACAGAGCAAATGAAAGTTTCAGTTGTTCAGGCTGTTCCAGTACAAAGAGCTATTTTCTATATTATTGGCACATATGACTGTTTCTTTACTCATCTAGCCCAAGACTACACACACTCATCTTTCTCCAACGTGGGGTAGTGTATACATCTTCAACTTCAATTCCCAGTGTCCCCAGCCAGTAGGATTGCCTGTGCCTGGGGCAATCATGAGAGCTCTAGTTAAATATTTCTGGAGGATACCAGGTTGGTGAAGAGTAATGTACTGTGATAAGAGCTGGAAGAAGTTACTTTTTGGGGGTGACAGCTCTCAGAATCCTCCAAAAATTCTGGAATCCTCCAAGGATTCTGACAAAGGTGATCCAGAAATCTTCTTTTTCCATGGTCTAATTCTAACCAGCAAAGGATGTTCTGGGAAACATAGGAATGGGGCAGAGAGACAAAGTGGTTTATTCCCCCCCCCATCACCTTTTACCCAAGGTCCCATTGACTAGAGATGGCCAAGAAATGAACCTGGGACCTTCTTGGTGGAAAGGAGATGTTCCATCACTGAACAATGTAGCAGCAGCTGTCATGGCTGGGGACAGCCATCAAGCAAGGCAATGGTTAAAAGCAGAAGTGGATGCTCACTGGTAATTGCATTATTAATTGCAATGCTGACATTATCTGATTATATATTTCTTTCAAGAGGCTGTTTTGAAATGGTGCTTTCTGAGGATGTTCTGGAGAGTGGTATTTGCTTCCCTTTTGATCCTACTTTGTTGTGAATGGCTATGAGCATCATGTGTATGGAAACACATATCCAAATAAAATGGCAATATCTATAATGCTAATATTTTTGATGCTTATAGCATCTTGCTAGCTCAGAGCTGTTATTGCTTTCCAAATCCAGGGGACCAACCTTAGGTGACATGAAAACAACTTCTTGGGCTTCATTCTACACACCAAGCAGCTACAAAAATGAGCCCAGCCTGGGCAGGGGATCAACTGGGATTTTTTCTTATTTATTAGTTATATTATGTTCAGCTTTCCTCCAGTAAGTTCAAGGAGGCATCCTTAGCTTCTTTCGTCCCTGCTTTATCCTCACATGAAATCCTGTGAAGTAGGTCCAGCTAATAACAGAGAAAATGACTGGCTCAGGGAGAGAGAGCTTCAAATCTCAAAGAGACATTGGAACCTGGATTTCCCAAGCCTCAATCCAACACCCTAACCATATCCCTGGCCACCAATGGTCTTCAAAAACAGTGTCCCCATCTGCAAGATCCCACCAAGAATGAACCCTTGATTCCACTAAGGACACCCTCTCCTTCCCTCTTTTGAAAAGACACCTTGAATGGATTGGGGCAAACAAAAATGAATTCCACAGAAATCCCAAAGGTGCAATTCTGTAAACTTCTATTCCAGCAGAAATATTCTTGTTAGTTCCAATGTACGGTAATGAAAACCGCAGAGTCTTCCCCTTCTGCCACTGAAGTCCATGGCAAACACCTGGCAGGCACTTGAGTTTAATCCTGCAACCTGTCAAGATGAGCTCACCAAGGGATGAATTCTGTTCAACAGAGCAGGTCTTTGCCTCTCATCACAATTGAAGTCTCACTTGCAAAGCTTGGAAAGGTGACTTTGGAGGCTGAAATCCCATAATCCATTTTTTTTTGTCATCCCAAAAAAGTTGCCTTCCCCAACTCTGTTAAGTCATTGGTGATGCTGACTGGGTGTCCTGAGAGTTAGAGTCCCCAAAAGTCATTGTGTTATTCCTCAAAGGATAAATCACTACAATAGGTACAAAACATGTCCAGAAGTTGCCATGTTGGCAATATAGTAAAGTACAATAACATCCAAAATCCACAAAAGAAGGATACCTCCAAAATCTACAAAACAGTGATGAAGAAGCCAGTGGAGCTTTGAAACTTTGTGATGTATATTGTATGTATTTTAGTTGGTCCAATAAAGGTAGCACTCTTCTGTGGATGCTGGCTGTTATTGGGCATTACGACAGGTAGGGTAGGGTTCTTGTTGTTGCAGTTTCAGAAAGAAAACCATGCCTGAATTATGTTTGATTATTGCAGAAGCAGGAGGGAAAAGAAAAGGGTAGATGGGGGTTTGGAGGAGGGAGAGAAGAGAGGTGGGGGGTGAAGGGAATTGGGTAAGGTTGGCTTATTATTTTAATCACAAGAGGGGCCACTTATACCTCCATGGAAGTTGGCACTAGATGCCCATGCAGGTAAAGACGGGCAAAGTCATTTTGTCAATGACAACACTAGAGGCAAAGCAGGTGCTGGGAACCTGCAATGTAGCCCTTTCCTCCCCCCGCGCCGCCTGGGTTCAAGCCTAGACGTGCCCTTCCAAAATGATGCCAACTTGTACTTATAGCTCTTCGATGTGGGGGATCCCAAATACCATGATGGATGACAGGGATGAGTGTGAGTACCCAGGTGCCAGCCTCAATTGCGGAAAAGTCGGCTATCCCCTTTGAAGTCCTGCATGAGAAAGGGGGAAGGCTGCCAGGCCCATCATGTTCATCATATTCGTAGGAAAAGCGGCACCTGGACAAATTCTCCCTCCTGTGAGAACTTGCAAAGTGCAGGCGGACTCAAAAGCATACTTTTGCAGAAAAGGGGAAGGAAAGCCTCACTCCAAGAAATCTGGCAAAGAACGGTATTTATTTATAGGCAAGGTTGGGGGAAAACGGTGGGTGGTGGTGGTTATAATCAAAACAGTTTTTTTGGTTTAAACTTTTGTTGTTGTTGAACCAGTTTTTCACATTAATGTGTAGGGCTACATTAATATAGGACTCAATTGGAAAATTAAGTTGCAAAATGGAGTTTAGAATGTTACATCCACTAGGTTAAATAATAACTATGTTAAAAGGTATTCTTTTAAAACAGGTCTGTCTTGGTTGAACTTAGATTAGCTGAAGGATCTGTTTTTTGAATGGCATCCCAGTCAAACATTCCCGATCATGGCCCTGGGCCCTATTTTTAAAAACCTTGGATGGAAGCAATGTGATTCTAAGCAAGGACAGAACACCTCTTTCATGCAGGGACACCTAGGCTTAAATTAGAGGCTGCAAAGATGGGAGTGCCTCTGAGCACAAGCAGATGTCGATTCTGTGTGCACTGACTATTTATTATATTATTGACCATGGACTACCTTCTTGCCAGAGAGCATGTGCTAGTGTCTCCTCAAAAGCAATGCTGATGATCATATAGGTTTCTACTACTTACCATATATACTTGACTATAAGTCGACCTCATGTATAAGTTGAGGGCAAGTTTTGGGGCCAAAATTGTGGATTTTGATATGACTCGTGGATAAATAGAGGATAAAACTTAGGAGCATATAGCAAAGGATGTAAAGGATGAAGTTTACTGTCTTCATACATAAATGTCTTATTTAGATCCTTCTACTCCTGATTTTTCTCAGCACTCCTTTGAGGGGAAGCACCAAAGAGGTGCCACCAATGCCATTTCCTCACCCAAGCATTCAAAAAGGCCAGAAGTGGCATCATGGTGGAAAAAGTAGATGGGACTGGTGGTTCTTTTGGTTGCTCCCAGGATGGACTAAGCTCTTACCTTTTGCCACTCTACTCAGAAATGGGAAAGAGTTAAAATACAATACTTACATTGATCCGTGGATAAGTCGACCCAGGTTTTTTGGGGTCAATTTTTTGACTAAAATTTCTAGACTTGTACATGAGTATATACAGTAGTTCTTCAACATGAGTAAGCTAGACCTATAACCCCATGGTTTAGAAAAGGAAACCCCAACCTACTCTCAGGAAAAGCAATGCCGCAGCCAATGCCCTATTTGACTACTTGGAGTCTTCTCTGTGGAGGAGAGGGGCATTCATTGTCCAAACTATAAAAAGGAAAGATCTGACTGTACTTACAGCCTGTCTTGGTTTGCAAGACAAAAGGAAGATGAAAAGCAAATCCAGCAAGAAAATGCACATGATGAAGAAAGTGTCAGTCCCTGGAAAACAGCTCTTGACAAGTATTACTGCAGCCACCTTAAGTATCTTTCTTGGTATCACCTCTTCTTTCGTCCCCCACTCCTTTGATTGCCTACCTCCTCCTTACCACTCATGCAAGGAAGGACAGATGGAATAGAGTTGACCATAAATTTCCAAAATCTCTATGAGCCTGGGAGAGATCTCAAATGCCAGGCTTTGCAACAGATGCTAATAGCAGCCTGGCAGGGGTTAGCAAGAAACCTGATGGGCCTGTCTCTCCAGCCACTCAAAGTCCCAAAGATAGGACCCAGGAATAGTTGCACCACTTATTTATCCCTACATCTGTTCAGAAGCTCTCCAGCCAAGACATCCACTTGAGTTGAGGGTGGACAACTGCACTGGGTTGGGGGCTAATTTGAACCCCGCACAGAATCATAGAGTTGGAAGAGACCACAAGGGCCATCCAGTCCCATTCTCCCATGCAGGAACTCACAATCAAAACACCCCCAACAGATGGGCACCCAACCTCTGTTTAAAGACCTCCAAAAAAGGAGACTCCACCACTCTCCGAGGGAGTGTCTTCCACTGTAGAACAGTTCTTACTGTCAGGTAATGTTGAGATGGAATCTCTTTTCCTGTCACTTGCATCCATTGTTCCAGGTCCTATTCTCTGGAGCAGCAGAAAACAAGCTTGCTCCATCCTCAATATGACACCCCTTCAAATATTTAAACAGAGCTATCATATCCCCTCTTAACCATCTCTTCTCTAGGCTAAACATACTCAGTTCCTCATAGGGTTTCATGGTTTCCAGACCCTTCACCATTTTGGACATGTATCCTCTGGACACGTTCCAGCTTCTCAACATCCTTTTTGAATTGTGGGGTCCAGAACTGGATACAGTTTTCCAGGTGAGGCCTAACCAAAGCAGAAGAGAGTGGCACTATAACTTCCCTTGATCTAGATACACACACCGGGCAAGTCACACCCATGTCACTTCTCATATTATTGCCAACTGTTTTTCAGCATGGAGGGGGAAGCAAAACTACTACTATTGCAATGGTTTTGCCTCCTTTGAAAGGATTTTGGGCCAGAAAACCAGTGAGCAAAAAATTAAATTGAGTTTATGTGTGGGAGGCTTAGGGGAGTGTCCCGAGATCCAAAGGGCCAGAAGAAAAGGACTTTGGGCCACACGTGGCCTACAGGTTCCATTTTCCCCATCCCTATCTTCACCTCTTACAGTGCTAATTGAGTCTGGATGAAACATGAGGCCAGGTTTGGACCTACATACAAAAGCGGACCCTGTGCTTGGAAATGGACACTTATGGGCCAGGATCTTATTCACCAGTTGTACAAGACAATGGAGTTCCATCGCTCTATTGGATTGTACTTGTATATAAGCAGCAATGCAACAAGACAGTTCTGCATACCCTGTATGCACAAGCCATCCCAACTTTACATCCACAACTTTATGAGTTATACAGGTTGCATCTCCCTTATCTGGAATTCCAAAATAAGAAATATTCCAAAATTGTCCACATGGGGTGGCTAAGGTAAGGACACCTTTGCTTTTTGATAGTTCACCATACACAAACTTTGTTTCATGCACAAAATTATTTTTAAAAGTATTGTATACAAAATTACCTTCAGGCTATGTGTGTGAGGTGTATATGAAACATAAACAAATTTCACATTTAGACTTGGGTTATGTCTTTAGACTTCCGCTTTTAGACTCCCCCAGGCAGATGTCTGCAGGATTCTGGGCACTGAGATCTTTAAAAAATTACTTTCCTAAACTCTGCTTTCTTGGTCCTTTGAATCATCACCAGCCTGTTTAGAAATTACAACAAGCCTCCTCCAGTGCTCAGCATGAATAAATATCCACTCTTCATCTGTCTTCCACCTTTTCCCTGTCAAGACATAATGGGCCTCAACTCTATTTGATTCTCCTGGATTGCATTGATTCATGGGGACCTGGGTAAGCAGATTAATGTCCAAAAGACAGCAATTAGTTCTGACACATTCATAATAATGATTAAAAACGAGTTCTCTCTTTATTCTTTGTCTCCCATTCTTGCTCCATCTTGCAGGCCAGAAGAGAAGAGCTGAGTCCCTTTCTACATCAAACAAACAGCATCATAAGTGGAGCATCTCTGGGGAGGGATATTCTTGAACTTTTCCAGAGATTGAAAAGATTATTTTTTTAAAAAAATACAGCTCCCACAATCCACCAGACAGCATGCTGGTATGGCCAGTAAACATGTTGGATAAGGAATTCTGAGGGTTAATAGTCCCAAAATATTAATTTTCACAAACTTTGGCGAAGCAACTCCCAAAAGCAGCTTCATTGGGAAGCAGGAGAAGACATACCCAAGGCCAAGATGGCAATGAAAATAACAAGGAATTTCTTTACTTTATCTCCCTAATAAAGGATCACATCAGTGGTTGGTATGGCTCATGTAAGATAGGGGTAGGGAAAGTGCAGCCCTCCAAAAAATGTTTTGATTGCAACACCCATTAGACCTCTCTAGCACAGCCAATGGTGAGGCATACTGGGAGCTGTAGTCTAGGAACGGCTTGTAAGTGAGATGTGTTGGACTACAACATTCATAACCCTTGATAATGTTCCCATGAATCTGATGGGAACTGATGTCCAAAGAAAACCCTGTGAAAGGTTTGCAATAGGGTAGCCATACGTTGGAAACAACTTGAAGGCACACAACAACAACAACAACAACAACAACAACAACAAGGAACTTAGACATCTTTATTCAAACACTCTAGGACAGGGGCAGGCAACCTTTCCCCTTTAAGGGCCGAGGGACTTCAGCTCCCAGAATCCCAGGAGCTATTGGCCAACATGGGACTATTGGCCAACATGGCTGAGGCTTCTGGGAGCTGAAGTCCCTCGGCCCTTAAAGGGGAAAGGTTGCCTACCCCTGCTCTAGGAGTTTAAGAGGGTGGACTAGAGCTATCCAACTAGCAAAGGAAAGAAGATTTGAAAATATCGAATAATAGGTGGACATGGATTTCCCAAGTGTTGGGAAACCTCGATGAGGAGAATCCTGGACAGACAAAAATCTTTGAGGTTCAGGATTTATTCTGCACAAAAAATATGCAATTTTCTGCACAGAAGATAACATTTCTGCACACAAAAATTAATCCTGTCTCTAACAGAGAGTTCTAATTATTTTACCAAAGTCCAACATACTAGTTGTATTTATCCTCAAGAAAGGACCTTTAGAGGTATGGTTCCCAAACTTTAGTCCTGCTGGTGTTTTGGACTTCAAATCTGCCAGAAGTTGACCATAGAGTTGTGCTGGAGACCCTAGAAATTCCTAGAGAAACCACTTATCTAGGAATTTGTAGGTCCTCCAGCACGATTCTATGGTCAACTTCTGGCAGATGTTGACCACAGAGCTGCACTGGACGACCTGGACGTTCCTAGAGAGGTGTTCTCTCAGGTAAAAAGAATAGTTTTTTTTAATTTGCAATGTTTCCACATTCATGGGGGTCCTTCACCCCTAACCCCAGTGAATGTGAAGGGACCACTGTACTTTCATAGGAATTTAGGAAAGTTTTCTTGTTCAGAAATCTTAACCAACTAAATCTATTTTTGGGGCTTGCGATCTGTGTAGTCTCATGATTCAAGTGGTGGGGATGAAATGTGTCGTGCTACCATGTTACGAATGTAAATTCGTTATTACTAATAAACATCCATTTGCCATTGATGAGGGAGTTGGGAGACAGAGAGCAGAAAGACAGAGAAGGAGGCAAAGGTTTGGTGTAGCAACTCTACAACCCATCAAAGCGCCAAGCCATCCCTGTTGTCTGCTGCATTATCTGCACAGGTGGCCGTGCCTAATGCTTCATTGCCCCGGTCATCAGGAGGATAAAAGGATTTCTTCCAGCCCACCACCCACTCCCTCCAAAGCTTAGCCCATCCCTCAACAAAAAAGACAACAATAAGCTCCAAAGGAAGATGAATTGTTCCAGAGACCAGAGCTCCCAGCAGCCAGGTCATAGCCTAGCCTGCAAGGAAGCATAGAGGCAATGGAAGGGGAACACAGAAGGAGGAGATTCAATATGCGTGACAAGCTGGCATCATGGATAGGAGAAACTCTAGGATCATTCCAATATCCAGAAAGCACAGGGTAGTGTTTCTCAGCATGCAGCTACATTGCAAAAATAATGCAGTTTGACACCACTTTAATGGTCATGCCCCCATCCCACAGAAATCTGGGCTTTGTAGGTTTGTGAGGCACAAGCAGTCTTGGACAGAGAAGGCTAAAGACCTCGTAAAACTACAGGTCCCAGGATTCCACATGGTAGGGTGGTATCAAACTCCTGAGAAAGACTGGAAATTTTATAAGCACACTTCTTTGGATGCAGTAGAGAATGATAGTAAATTCTCAGGTACAAAGCATATTTACACAATTGTGGAAATGGGATGGTTTGGACTGGCTGGAGAATTCTCTGGAGTTGTTTTCAGTTGTCACTAAAAGGAACTTTTCCAAACTCTGACACTTCTCAAATTCAGGGATCTTTTCACCCTTTTGATCACCCTCCTCTGGACACGCTCCAGCTTGTCAATATCCCTTTTGAACTGTGGTGCCCGGAACTGGGCACAGGATTTCAGGTGAAGTCTATCCAAACAGAATAAAATGGCACTATTCCTTCCCTCAGTCTAGATACTATACTCCTACTGATGCAATCTAGGCTCATATTGGGTTTTTTTAGCTGCTGCATCACACTGCTGGCTCACGCTCAGCTTGTGGTCTACTAAGACTCCTAGATCCCTTTTGCATGTACTGTTGTCAACCCAGGTGTCACTCATCCTTTATCTGTGCATTTCATTTCTTATCTTGCCTAAGAGATCAAAAACCTTTCTGTGCCTGTGAATACTTGAAAGATTTAATAAGCCTAAATATAGATGTATCCATTCCAACTGGGAGAGGATTCCTTGGAGACTTAGGCCAGGGCAGTGAATCATTTATGGACACAGCAGGCAACCTCCTGCTAAGGCTTGCTTCAGCCTCAGAGGATCATTAAATATCTTGCTAATTTGTTTTTCATGAGTTTCAGCAGAGACCAGATGAGTTCCCCCCCTCTCTCCCCCCACCAGTGTGCTTGGGCATACAGCTTGGGAATTATTCCTGTTGCCCTTCTATAGCTTTTCCCAGCCCAAGTAGATGCAACCTCATTGTCAGGGGATGTACTACCATAGAGCAGAAGTCAACGGGACCTGTCATTTTAAAAATTGTTCTCAATGATGATGCCCACGTTTGCTCCTGAGCATTATTTTAAATCCGCTTGCTTTTTTTTACTTTTGATTTTTTGCAATAGCAAAATGTGACTATATCACCCCCTTCCGAGTGAGGGGGGGATTGGGGAAATGGAACAGCTGTCGAGATTTAGAAACAGCATAATAAAGTTTGATCGTAATATTTTGCAATGCTAATTCTTTAATGTTCCATTTTGCAACATCGTCAGGCGTCTGAGAACAAAAGATCTTTTGCTGGAGATTTGCAAATGGGGGGTGGGGAAAGGCAATGCCCGATTTTGCTCATGGTTCCTGAACACTGCACCTAGCTTTCCTTTTTTACACATCCCTTTCTCCTATTCTTAAACACCTTGCACTAAGTCACACGAGATAAGAGTGTCATCATGGGACCAAGAAGCACCAGGTCCAAATTCCTACTTCTATGGTCTTGACTTCTTGTTATCACTCACCTTGATCTACCTCACAAGCCTTTTGTGAGACAAAAAGAGGGGAAAGAAGGATAATCCGCCATTCTTCCTCAGCAGAGTATCTCCATCTGAATGTTATTAGATGCTGGAAGCAAGATGGAAATCCTCAATTCTCCAGTACATAATCCACTGCTAACCATGGACATTAGCATTCTTAGCAAGGTATTGTGCTCCTTGGAATAAGATTCTGGTGAAATCTGCATTGGATCAGCCTTTCCCAACCTGGTGACTCTTTAGATGTGCTGGGCTACTATTCCCCTCATACCCTGCTGGATGAGGATGGTGGGAGTGGTAGTCCTACACAGCCAGATGTTGCCAAGCTGGGATGGATCAATGGATGGAGGGATGGATGAATAAGTTGAGACAGACAGATAGATAGACTGATAGATTGATTCAGTGTGCCAGCATGGTGTAGTAGTTTAAGTGTTGGACTATAACTCTGGAGACGAGGGTACAAATCCCTGGTCAGCCATGGAAACCCACTGGTTGACCTTGGTCAAGTCTCACTCTCTCAGTCTCAGAGGAGTGCAAAGGCAAACAGATCTTGCCAAGAAACCATATGATAGGGTGCCTGAGAGTCATTGTTAAGTCGGAAACAACTTGAAGATATACAACTTTGGAGATCGCCTTTAAATTTCAGGCAGCGGATTCACTGTCCCACTGACGTGGGGTCCACCAGCTGCTACAACCACCTATAAACACCTTCTAATCGACCAGATAGTATCAGCATCAAAAATTGCTTCCAAATGTCCTCTAGTGGATGTGGGCCTAAAATATCCCAGAGGAGGCTAAAAACATGGTTTAAAAAATATCCTTATGCCCTTCAGAAGTCATTGGGGAAGGTCTTTTTCCAGGGAGGGCTGCAGGAAAGTAGGGCTAGCTCTTCTTTTGGGGGGCTAACATGGCCTCCTAGCCTTCCATAGCTGCCCACTACTTCTTTGCATCCTTATCACAGACCAGTCTATCTCACAAGACTGTTGTTGGGAGAAGTTACAAACGCTACTCTAAACTTCGTAAGAGGAACGGGAGAATAAAAATGCACCAAAACAAGTACTTCTTTACAATATTTTTAGAGCGGATGTCAATATTTTTTGTTGTTCCACAATAACAGCTCCAATTTTGTTGTCTTCTCTTGCCCTTCATCAAGCCGGGTGATGATTATCTTCAGCGTCCTCATCATGTTTTAGAAATAATTGACCATTATTTGATAATATATGCTTGGTGAAAAGCCTGACCTTTCAACCTCCATCTCCATCCAGCTCCTGGGTTCAGATCAACCCAAATCCATTTAATAGATGGCACAACACTGGAGGGAAAATCAGCTCCATCTCTCCTAGCACAGAGACCAACTTTTCCAAAACCAAGGTTTGGGCCCAATTATATATACAAACATTCTGGATTTCCTTGGAATGAAGTCCGGTATTTATCTGAAGGCAATCTGAAATGCATTCAAAACTCAATCCAAACTCTAATGGAGAAGAAAAGAAGAAAGAAGGGAAGGGAGAGGGGAGAAAGAAAGCGCTAAGACCATTTTCAGGAACCTTATGAAATATTTACAGCTCAGCAGAGACCAGATAAAAAAGCCAGCCACTGGTTCATCGATTCAAGCAAGGTTCACCGGCAAAGGAGTGACTCCCCTCTCTTCTCATTTAACAACCTTGGCACCTCCATGGCTCCAAAGGCAGCCTTGGCTCACAAGTGGACAAAGGGTTAAGGATCTCTGCATTTCTCTCCACCTCACATTCATTCTTCCCCCATACACGTCCTTTGTCTAAATGGAAAAAGGAGGGACCCCTGGGTCATGCTACTGGAATATATTATGCAAATGAAGAACATCTGCAGGAGAAAACTTAATTTGTCGACTCGATTCTGGTTGCAAAAGTGGACTGAATCAGCTGTGCATGTGTGAATGAGACAAAGACAGAGACAGAAGTTTAGAATGGAACAAAACTGGTCCGATACACTTGGTTTATCTCAAGCAGGTGGATCGTATGGACCAAGAGGTATGATACATGACACCTCTTGTAGTGTTTCATATATACCTTATGCACATAGCCTGAAGGTAATTTTATAAACCATATGTTTTAACTGTTTTGATAATTTTGTGCATGAAACAAAATTTGTGTACACTGAACCTTCAGAAAGCAAATGATAATGATAATGAGAACAGCCAGCATGGCATAGTGGTTTGAGCATTGGGCTACGATTCTGGAGACCAGAATTCGAAATGCACTGAGTGACCTTGGGTGAGTTGCATACTCTCAGCCCCAGGGGAAGCCAATGGCAAATCTCCTCTGAACAAATTCTGCCAAGAAAACCCCTATAGTAGCTTTGCCTTAGGGTCGCCTTGGATGATGTGGTTGCAGGGAAAACCCACATCTCAAAACTGACCACTGTCCTACCAGACAGAATGGGCCATGCTCCTTTGAAGGATCTAGTGCAGGGGTAGGCAACCTTTCCCCTTTAAGGGCCGAGGAACTTCAGCTCCCAGAAGCCTCAGCCATGTTGGCCAATACTCCTATGTTGGCCAATAGCTCCTGGGATTCTGGGAGCTGAAGTCCCTCGGCCCTTAAAGGGGAAAGGTTGCCTATCCCTGATCTAGTGTGACCTGTCATGAAAGCAACCCTAGATGAGTAGACCCATAATTCTGAGCAGGCCAACCCACTATCTGTCAAAGGACCAGACAGGCATGCATGGCTTTCCCTCTTCTGCTCCCTCCTTCCCTCAGTAGGTGCTTGCCAAATAGATTTAGCAGAACAGACTTTGGAGGAAGAGAGAAAGAAGGGGAGGAGAAACTAGCCCAGGGGTCTTTTGCAGCCTAAACATCATGGTGTGAGAGAAAACACTTTGTACTTTCTGAGCGTAATGAAATGCATGCACAAGGTTGGAGGTGACTTATTTATCCTGTCACCAGTTCTGGGACACCGTTTTGGCTGGGCACAAATGTCTCAGTCGGTTTGATGTTCCACCACCCTGGAGCTTTTTTTCTTTTCTTTTCGCAGAGTTGGGTTTTCAATTCCCTGGGGCAAAGAGGCAAAACCCTATTGTCCCTGGTCTAGTTTCTATTTATCATTGGGAATAAAAATAATAATACCGGGTGGTGGTGGTGGTGGTAGTGGTGGTGGTGGGAACGAATGAAGCAGCTGTTTCTCTGGCCGGGCTCCATGCCAGGCCTGTCCCTCCCCACCTGAAATCTTCAACACAGATGGGCAAGTTTCCTGCCACACAGAGATCAAATAACTCATCTCTCAAAGGTGAGATATTATCCCCGATTACTATTCAATACAGACTCTAAACAAGCTCTTGGCTTCTCAGATTAAAAGCCAATTAACAAACTTTGTTGTACAAAGGGAGAGGCAGCCTTCTGTTGCTGTTTGTGTTTGGCCATGGAGGAAATTGCTTCATTTAAGAGCTTATTGACAAGCTACTTAAAACATAAAAATCAAGTCCATTATTTTAAAAAAACAAACCCAACTGACATCAAAATCAAGTTCTTCTTCTTCTTCTTCTTCTTAGTCTCCGCTTGCATTTGGAGAAAACACAACTTGCAAAGAGGATTTTTTGGGAGACGGCAGAGCACTTTGGTGGAATCCAGTGTACAAAGTGCTGCCCAAAGGGACAGTTTGATTTGATTTGAGATTTGGCACCATCTTTACACAGAAGGATGAAATGCATGGAAGGGGTGAAATGGATGGTTTGGTCCTGGTTAGTCTAGTCATGTAGACTTTTTGCATGATATCAAACTGTCCTTAGGATTACTGCCCCATCTGGCTGGATATTTTTTAATGTTCAGAAAAATGTCCCTTTTTGGATTGTGCTTCCAGAATCCTTCAGCAAGCATTATCTATTATCTATTATTGTTGTTGTTGTTATCTGCCTTCAAGTCATTTTTGACATATGGCAACCCTGAGATGAACCTACTATAGGGTTTTCTTGGCGAGATTTTTCAGAGGCGGTTTGTCATTGCCATCCTCTGAAGCTGAGAGTGTGTGACTTGCCCAAGGTCACCCAGTGGTTTTTAATACTGGAGTAGGTAATCGAACCCTGATCTCCAGAGTCATAGCCCAATACTCAAATCCTTTTCACCTCTACTATATTATACCAGGCAAAGGCCAAAGCTAATATAGGATATAGACTCGAAATGGAGTCAGAGGACTGAAAAGAATCTAAAGGACTTCTAGAGCCCACAGGTTAGGAAAATAACTCTCTGACTCCACCAGCCAGCCAGGATTCTGGGCATTGTAGTCCAAAAGGTGTTTTGTTTTGTCTCCACCTTATAGCATACAAGGGCCAACTTCCAAATTAAGCATCAGTGGGAGAGAGTTAGAGGAAGGGCATTGCATCACAGCGCTCCCAGAGCTTTGGGTGATTCAAGTGAGTGAGTCAAACCGCACCCAAGGCAAAGCAGCAGAACAAGATAAAGATCTGAAGGCAAGTTGGTGTTACTTGCAAACAATGGCCCAATGTCTTGTCTGCTTCCTCTGTTGAGCCATTTTGCAAGGGGGCAGCTGGGGGTGTAATAGCAGAAGTTTTTCTTTTCTTTTTCTTTTAAAGATAAGGGTTGGAGAACCAGCAAAAGGTACAGAAGCACACCCTGTTCCTCTTCCTTGCTGAACTGCATCTGTAAACATTCCTTGCTTTCCCTCCCTTCAGGTCTGTGCTTGCAATATCACCCGCTATTCTACCAACGCCAAACCTCCTCTCATACCTATTTGTATGCCTAGTGATCAATATGCTTTACACCATTAAGAAGGACAAGCATCATGCTGGACAGGCCTCATAGCAAAGTATCATGAGCACCTTCGCTGAGTTGATCCAGGCATCATCTGCACTGCAGGAATAATACAGTTTGATGCTGCTTTTACCGCTATGGCTCCATACTTTAGAATCCTGGGATTTGCAGTTTGTTGTGGCACCAAAGCACTCGGACAGAGAAGGCTAAATATTGCACCAGGGTGACCAGATATCCTCCCGTTCCAGGACATGTCCTGCATTTCAACCTCTTGTCTAAGAGGAATGCCAAAATGTGCTCCGTTTGGATCACTGAGTGACACAACGTTTGCTGGTCTCCTTCGAGAAATTTGTCTACTTGGCAGCCAGTCCTCACTGCAAATAGGATGTAATAGGACAGGATAGTAAACTATAATAAAATAAAAATAATAAAAGGATAATAAAATACTGCTATATATAAAATAGCTGTAAATAACCCATATGGAGTGAATTTATATTTATCTTAGCAACTGGTATTTTGCCACATCTTACATTTTTCTTGAACATCCAACATTTTTAAGTGCCTTGTTGTCCTTTGAGGGTATGACATCTGGTTACCCTGTATCTTCGAAAACTACAAACCACAGAAGCCATTGCATTGAGCCGTGGCAGTTAAAGCAGTGTCAAACTTCATTATTTTTGCAGTGCAGATGCAGCCTTCGGACAAGCAGCAGAATTGCAGCTCAACACACATCGCCATAATGAGGTTTTACAAAACAAACCAACCCTGAATATGCTGAGAATTCTGGCTTTCTTGCAAAATGCTATCAATGTTTCAAGTCCATACAGCTCAAGAACTGCATGCATTCAGGTGGGATAGATAGTTTGCATTGTGCTATGCAGAGAGCAATACATTACATTAGGCAGGCAGGAAGACAAAATGGGGAAATGTTATCTTTCCAATGGAGCCAATTTCTTAGGATGAAGGAGTACCCAGGCTCCTGAATTGTACAAACCTCTTTGTTAAATAGATGGAAAGGCAGCTAATTCTCATCTGTGTAGCGCGCACGGTTACTGATCACTGAAAATCAGGGTCTGACATGAAAGATGGCCCTGTTTTGCTTATTTTTGTGTTCAACCTCTTCCCCAGCTTGCATAAATCCACCACATCTAAGCAACACTGGCTCTGGGCAAACATTCATTTTCTCTTGTTTCTCTTGCAGAGGTATTTTCCCGACAACATTTCCGCAAAGAAGGAAAAGAACAGAGGTGAGTTGGTTGGTTTTGCTGATGTTTTTTTATACTCTTTTTCTTTTCTGTTCTCTGGCAGACTTTGTTACAAGCTTCTTTTGAAGAGCAACTAAATTTGCGCCCCTAATCTGCCTTGACAAATGACTCTTTCAATAGAAACAGAGAGCAGAGAATAAAAAAGCCAGACAGATTCAGATATGGAATCTACTAAAGCAACTGCAACAGAATGGCTCCGGAGTCTCAGTGCAGAATGATCTAAAATAATGACATTTCAACACTGCTGTAAGAGCATTAGGAGGTGGGGAAATGTGGAAGGCATGACAATGAACATACACTTCTGGGAACAACCATCAATTTCTGACCAAAGGCAGCACTAAGACAAACCCCTCGCAGGGTTTTCTGTGATTTGTTCAAAGGAAATTTGCCACAGACTTCCTCCAAGGCTGAGAGTGTGCGACTTGCTCAATATCTGCATAGAAGGAGAGATCTATTTGAAATCCTGGCAAGCTTCTTGTTGTTGCTATTGTATGCCTTCAAGTCATTTCTGACTTATGGTGACCGTAAGGCAAATCCATCATGAGATTTTCTTGGCAAGATTTGTTCAGAGGAGGTTTGCCCTTTCCTTCCTCTGAAGCTGAGAGCTTGCAACTTGCCCAAGGTCACCCAGTGAGTTTCATGGCCAAGCTGGGAATCGAACCCCAGTCTCCAGAGTCATAGTCCAACACTCATATCATTACATTATGCTGGATCTCTGACAGACAATATGGAGCCTTGTTGTTGTTGTGTCCCTTCAAGTCATTTCTGACTTATGGTGAACCTATCATAGGGTTTTCTTGGCAAGTTTCTTCAGAAGGTTTGTCGCTGCCATGCTCTCAGGCTGAGAGAGTGTGCGACTCACCCAGTGAGTTTCCATGACCAAACTGGGATTCGAACCCTAGTCTCCCAGTGTCCTAGTCCAATGTTCAAACCAATAAACCATGCCGACCCTTAATATGGAGCATAGTGGACCAGTAGTCTGATTCAGGGTAAGATGTGGTTCTGTATTGGTCAAAAGAACCACAACTGAGTGGTATAGCACATGCTGTGTTCTGCAGAGCTTCAAGAAACATGATCTTTACTCTGTGGTGACTAGGCTTACATTACACAGATATTTAAAATTACAGTCTGCCCTTCATATCCACAGATTCTTGATCCATGGATTCAGCCATCTATGATGAAATATCCCCAAAAGATATAAATTCACCATTTCACTATGCCACTACATATAATGGGACTTGAGCATCCATGGATGTTGGTATCCAGACCAAACCACAGCAGATACCAAGAGCCCTCTGAATGATAAAATTGGGGAAATGGAGGTGAGGAATAGTTAAGACTGCAAATCCAGCTTTGCTCAAACACACAGAGCAGCCTTTGAGAGGAAGGCGAAGCCCACAGCTTACTTCTTGGTGCAAGTTTGCAAAAACGAGCTTCGGGGTTATCGTTTCCTCAGAATCTCACAGACCCTTGCTCACAATCCTTTTGCCTCCAGCCATTCTGTTACTGTGACAACGTGGCAGCAGAAAAGGGAGGAAAGAGAAAAGAGCAGATTGTCTCACTGAGCCAAGTTCTGATTCAACAGGAAGAAGAAAAGAGAAAAGAGAGACCTACGGGTAGTGGAGTTGAAGGAGGTCACATCACTGGCCTGGGTTGTCACTCTAGGCTTAGCCACTGGCACTACCATTAGTCCAACTTCAATGTGAAAGACGGTGGTCAGGGAACCGTCTGGAAATCAAGGCTGAAATGCCAAAGGCAGGCTCACATCTTCTATCTTAGGACTAGGGTTGCCAGAGGGAAAACTGAAGACATCTCCTATACCTTTAATGATGGTTTCGAAAGTGGAAGTTCAGTAGGCTCTGTTTCGGAGGAAGGACCTGGCAAAACCGCCTCTGCCTAAGAAAAGTCTACAAAATTCATGGGGTCCCTATAAATTGACTGGGGACTTGAAGGCACAGACACCCAAACTCTACAAGAAAGGAAATCCAAGCTTAAATCCACACATGACTGAGGATTTCAGATGGTGAGATGAAGGTTAATGCAAACAAGGGACCGGTTTGATGAAGTAGCTCACTAACCTCCCACCATTTCCAACGCCAGAAATTGCAATTCTTGGGAGAGACTCAGGTTTACTTAGAAAGACGACTCAATTCTTTCAGGAAATTTCAATTCCCAAGGGTTCAGACTAGGAACCGCAGCAGAACGCCAGTTAAAACTAGCTTAAATGTGTGCATTTGTGTGTTTGACAGCCAGTTTACTGACAACTCAGTACTTCAGCATCCAGAATGGACCTGGCTATTTGCAGGGCAAATCAATACAGCAACAGCCTTCCAAAATGTATATCGAGCAGGGAGGAAGGGAGGGAAAACGCAAACAGCAAAGCTCACAGCCAGATCCGGTTTCTTGTTTACTCAGATGTCAAGTCCCACCAGACCTCTGCACTGGCTCCCCAGTGGATGAGCGTTAAGATGGTGGCTTTGGTGCAAAAATGCAGGCTGCCTTGCAAACACATGCTGTAATGCCCTGTTTTCACCTGAAAAATGGCAAAGGAGATAGATGAGCCCTTGCTCCTTCCCCAGACATGTTTTTCATCTCAGCTTCGGTTTGGAAACCACAAGGCTGCTTTCCCCAAGTCCTCTCAAGGCTATGGCAGAAAGCATCTCTAGACTAACCCAGAGATTCAACCTTGCAAAAGAATTCAGAAACAAAACAAAACAAAAATTGAATGAGGGATAAAGGAGCATGGTGAGAGGAAAGAGGGAAGAAATAATCAATTTGCCTAAAATTAAATTTGTCAGATACTAAGGCAGGGGTGGGGACTTTGCTCTCATCCAGATACTTATGGAGTATAAGTCTCAGCAATCCTAGCCAAGTAAAGAATGCTGGGCATTGCACTCCTACAACATTCTGAGGAGCATATGAACCCTGTTTCTAATAATAATAATAATAATAAGTTTTATTTATAGCCCGCCCCTCTGCTAGGCAATCGGGGCGGGTTACAGCATTTTAAAACAGCACAGTTAAAAACATTCTCTCCAAACATAATCCCTCCACCCACCCCTTAAAACAAGATTAAACCAAAAAATAATTAAAACAACACAAGAATAAATTAAAAACTCAATCCGGAGTCAGTGGTCAATGAGCAAGTTGTCCCTCTCCATGGACAGATATTATTCTGGGAAGGCCTGCCGGAAGAGATCCGTCTTTACTGCCTTCTTAAAGGCAGCAAGGGTGGTTATCAGACGGATCTCATCTGGCAGGCCATTCCACAGTCTGGGAGCGGTAGCGGAGAAGGCCCTCTGGGAGGTCCGGGACAGCCTAGTTTTTATTGGCTGTAACAGATTCCTCCCAGAGGACCGCAGGGCGCGGGGGGGATCATACGGGGAGAGGCGGTCTCTAAGATAAGATGGACCCAAGCCATGTAGGGCTTTAAAGGTCAAAACCAACACCTTGTACTGTGCCCGGAAACTAATCGGCAGCCAGTGGAGGGATTTAAGCACCGGTGTTATGTGCTCCCTCCTTGATGTTCCCGTGATTACCCTGGCTGCCATATTCTGTACTAATTGAAGTTTCCGGGTTAGGCACAAGGGTAGCCCCATGTAGAGTGCATTGCAGAAATCCAGACGTGAGGTTACCAGGGCGTGTACCACAGTTTCCAGATCCCTCATATCCAGATAAGGGCGCAGTTGGCGTATCAGCCGAAGCTGATAACAGGCACTCCTGACCACCACATTCACCTGACTAGTCATGTGAAGCGATGAGTCAAGGAGCACCCCCAAACTGCGAACACAGTCCTTTACGGGGAGTGTGACCCCGCCCAGGACTGGAGGCTGTATTCCCAGACCTGGTTTCGGGCCTGTGATTGCGAGTACCTCCGTTTTGTCTGGATTCAACTTCAATCTGTTTTTCCTCATCCAACCCATTACCGCTCTTAGACAGTCATTAAGAGGTGAGACGCCATCTGAAGTCTGAGACGATGATCTGGACATGGAGAGATATATCTGGGTGTCGTCAGCGTACTGAAGACACCGCGCTCCATGCCTCCGAATGATCTCCCCCAGCGGTTTCATATAAATATTAAACAGCATCGGGGACAGGATGGCGCCCTGAGGGACGCCACAATTAAGCTCAATTTTGGATGAGCAACTGTCCCCGAGCCTCACCCTCTGAGATCTGCCCGAGAGGAAGGAACGGAACCACTGCAGAGCAGTGCCTCCAATTCCTAACTCTCTCAGGCGATCTAAGAGGATGGCATGATCTATAGTGTCAAAGGCTGCAGAGAGATCCAAGAGCACTAGCAGGGTCACACTACCCCTGTCAATACTCAGGCGGAGGTCATCGGTCAGAGCAACCATGGCAGTCTCAACCCCAAATCCTGTCCTGAAGCCGGTTTGAAATGGGTCAAGATAATCGGTTTCATCCAAGACTGCCTGGAGCTGGGAAGCAACTGCCCTCTCGATCACCTTACTCAAAAAAGGGAGTAAGGAGACTGGTCTATAGTTGTTTCTGTCCAGGGGGTCCAGGGAAGGCTTCTTCAGGAGTGGCTTAACCGCCGCCTCCTTTAGACAAGATGGTACTTTGCCTTCTCTGAATGATGCATTGATTGTGTCCCGAAGGAACCCCTTCAACGCATCTCCCCCCTGGACGACCAGCCAAGATGGACATGGATCGAGGGGGCAGGTCGTCTTCCTCACCATTCCAAGCAACTTGTCCACGTCATCGGTACTCACAGATTGTAATTGATCCAGTGAAATGTCATCAACGGAGTTCCTGGATGCCTCATCTACGGATTCTGCCAAAACAATGGTGTCTAAGTCGGCTCTTATCCGAGAGATTTTATCTGCAAAGTAGATATTAAAGGCCTCACAGCAGGCTGTCGTCGGGTTCAGTAGGGGATTCGGCGCAGGAGGAACCCTTGTCAGCTCCCCCACCACCCTAAACAGCTCTGCCGGGCGAGACTCTGCAGACGCAATGCGTGCAGAACTGAAAGATTTCCGCGCTGCACGCAAAGCCTCCCTATAGGAATCAAGATGTTTCCTAAGGCGAGTTCTACCCTTGTTTCTACCCTTGCCCCTTTTTTCCTTTGGGAAACACTATAAACAACAACAACAACGTGTGCATGTTGTGTGCCTTCAAGTCCTATCCAACTTATAGAGACCCTAGGGCAAACCTATCATGGGTTTTTCTTGGCAAAATTTGTTCAGAGGAGGTTTGCTATTGCCTTCCCCTGAGGCTGAGAGTGTATGACTTGCTGAAGGTCACCCAATGTGTTTCATGGCCAAGAGGGGACTCAAACCCTGGTCTTCAGAGTCAAAGTCTAACACTCAAACCATTATACCACATTGGCTTCTAATTATATTAATATTTATATCCCACTTTTCCTCTAAAATTGGAACTCAGACTTAACAATGTGAAAGAACAATGCAACGGACACTTTATAAAGTGGTAGGAAAAACACTTAATAAACTTGAGCCAGTGTGGTGCAGTGGTTTGAACATTGGACTAGGACTCGGACTCTGGGAGACTAGGGTTCTAATCTCTGCTCAGCCATAGAAACCCAGTGGGTGACCTTGGGGAAGTCACACACTCTCGACCTCAGAAAAAGGCAAAAGCAAACCCCCTCTGAACAAATCTTGCCAACAAAACCTTGTGATAGGTTCACCTTAGGGTTGCCATAGGTAAGAAATTTCTTGAAGGCAAAGGACAACAGGCCAGTGTCTGGGGGAAGTCAGACGTTGCCAAGGCAGATCTCACCTCTGTTGAGAACTCCATAGATGGTTGCAAGCAAACAACCCTCCCCTCTCTCTTGGGATCAACTTATCTATCAACAATTTTCAGGGATAACAAAAGCGGCTCAACTTACAGCAGAGCTGGGAATCATATGGTTCCATGGTTTATTCAGCCCTGCTTCTGTTTCCCTGATGCCCCAGAACATAATAAAACACCCAAAAGATGTCTTTCTACTTTTTTCCCAATTACATGTCCAAGAGCTGTGATTCTCTTCTAAAACAAAGTGTGCCCCCAGGACACTGCACCAAATATAAGCCAGTACCAGCAGAAGAGGGCTTTAAATTATGTAGCAGAATTTGTGCATCTGTGTTGTGTGCCTTCAAGTTATTTCCAACTTAGGGCAACCCTAAGGCAAACCAATCATAGGGTTTTCTCAGCAAGATTTGTTCAGAGGAGGTTTGCCATTGACTTCCCCCAAGGCTGAGAGTGTGACTTGCCCAAGGTCACCCAGTGGGTTTACATGGCTGAACTGGGAATCAAACCCTGGTCTCCAGAGTTGCAGTCCAACACTCAACAGCAGCATGTGTGAAGTGATGTATAAAGGGACCAGAAGTGGAGAGAAGGGTCCCCTCATGCTGGATCGACTGGATTCTGCCATGTTGTTAAGCAAAGCCCATCACTGGATCTTTCCCATAGTGTTCCCATCCCCCCTCTGACAGATCTTTCAAGCGAACTTCTGCCTGATTTGAGAACTATGGCAGATCTGATCTCTTTAAAGGGTATAAATTTTACTTTGGTGGGGTAGAATAATTTACGATTCTCCTCTCTCTACGATCCAACATTCACTTTTCCAGCTGAAGGAAGCTTCACCCTCCAGCACTTCCACTCCAGCTGGTGCCGGCCACTCACCTTGGACAAAGCCTAAAGAGATCATATCTCCCACACCTTCTTGGGTCTCTTCTCTCAACAGAACAAATGCCTGAGAGCAAAGCAAGGTGTTGGATCAAACAGATGCATATCGCCCAGCCAGCTTCCTCAGAACAGATGGGAAGCCACGACAAGGAGGAGAGGAGGAGGAGAGAAACAAAGGAAAAGAGAAAACCAGGTCACCAATCTCTGGTGAGATTAATGGCTTTATCTACATACTTAGGGCCCCTCTGTTATGGTCAGAGAAACTGCTCCCTGATACTGTCAGGAAGGAATCCTCACCTAAGAAATCTCCAAAGGGATGCAGAGGCAAAGGGGTCTCATGTAGATACAGGTTCTAAGAATGGAAGGGAGAAAATGCAGAGCTTGGAAAAGCAAACTTTTGGGGAAAGCGGAGATTGGAAAAGTGACCTTTTGGGAGAAAGCAACCTCTTTGTGGACTCTAAATCCTAGAATTCTCCAGACAGCACAGCCAAGCTCCCTACCCAAAAGCAATTAAGATTTTGTGGGATCCATGGATTAAGCACATCTGGTGGGTTTTCTTAACCTGGAAGAAGTTTATATTTTTGGTAGAGGGTACAAATGAGCTGTTCCCAACAAAATGGTAAAGAGTTAAGTATCCAAACAGCATGGTTCCTGCTGCCTCCAATCGTTCATAATGCTAATATTAACTAAATAAGCTTTTAAATGAAAGTCTCTATGCACAGCCGACAGTACCCGAAATGTAGACATTTCAAATCCAGAGACGTGAATGCATTAATTTTCCATCTCAGAGCTACAGATTCACCAGGGGTTTTTCATCAAGCTGTACAGAGAAGGTGACACCCACTTATTTTACAGATTATTTACAGGGACTACTACCAATAAAACTCTCCATCTTTGCCTTGCACCACCTGTTTTGTGTTGGACTGCAACTCCCATCATCCCTATCTATCTATCTATCTATCTATAGAAGAAGCATCACTCTCTTGAGACTCCTGTCTGGAACTGAACCTCCAAAACCATTTCTACCTGAAAGAATGGCCAGAATCCCACTGATGTTTTGCATGTCCTTAAGTTCCCTATGAAAATGTTTTGGCATAATTGTGGGTTGTGCATTGCTGCAGATGGCTGCACAAGCATATTACAGTTAATCATAAATGCACATTTGACTGAGCTATGTCAAAATTCACTTACAATGCACCATCACCATGTAACCCCATGCTTTACTTGGTCTCCTAGATGCAGAATCTCCCTACTGTACACAGGGAACTGAGGACCCATTCTAGCAATAAGACTGTGTTCGGTACCCCAGAAACATTTGCCTGGGATGACAAAGATGACTATTTTAAGCAATATGGGAACTTGGAAGGGCTGTGGAAGCAAGACCACTGCATTTTGCTGCAGCTTTAACCCACAGGCAAAAATGTCCCAAAATTAATTTGGGGGGCTGTGTGGTGGCACTTTCCTTATCCATGGGTGGCACTTTCCCCATCCCTATTATAAAGAAAGTTACTCCTTCATTAGACGGTTTGCTGTCCATGTCCTAGAGCACAGTGGGACACTTCTCGTCCTCCAGATATTTGGAAGCCTCAGCTTCCCATCAGTGTTAGACAGCATAATCAATAGTAAGAGATGATGGGAGATTCAATCCAAAAACATTTAGAGGGCCACAAGTTGCCCATCTTTCTTCTATAGGATCTAAGTGGTGCAAAAAAGCATACAAACGCAGCATCTATTGCATGCAAGCAATTTTTGGATGGCACTTGCTTTTCTTTCCTGGATGCCTTCCTGCTTTTGATGGGGTTCTTATGAAGAGTTATTCTAGCCCCTCTTCTCCATTTTTCTTTCCAAGTAGGAAGATGCTGTTTTACACCCCCCTTAAATAAAACCCTCCCTGCCAAAGTTTTGTTTGGAGCTACCAAGGTCAGCCAATTCCCTTATCAAGAGCACAGCGTACAGGCAGCGCATGAGGCATAGACAGATGGCCCTGGAGAATGCTAATGGAAGCTGGCAACCTTGCCACCTCTGGTCAAGGATCAAGTCATCCTGGTCCAGCAGCCTCCTGTTCAGTGATAAGACAGATCTTCCATAGTGGTTTTTTCTTCCTCCTCCTCTGCCCTGGGCAGAGCCTTCTATCAAAATTCCTAAGCCAGTCACTCCAAGTCAAAAAGGCAATGAACCCAAACTACAGAAGCTAATAGCTTTGGCCTTCTCACTTTCTCCAAGATCAAGGGAGGATGTGTCAGAAGCACAAACTCATTTTTTAAACTTTTGGGGTCCCTCCAGCACTCAGCTTATACATCAGGGGGTGGGC
This sequence comes from Phrynosoma blainvillii, assembly GCA_026167975.1. Taxonomy (NCBI): domain Eukaryota; kingdom Metazoa; phylum Chordata; class Lepidosauria; order Squamata; family Phrynosomatidae; genus Phrynosoma; species Phrynosoma blainvillii. The sequence continues at coordinate 30,762,401 of JANUYF010000006.1, read as the reverse complement.
AAAGTGCACAATCCCCATGTCTAATCTGACCCCCCCAAATGTCCCTCAACAGCCCCCCAATTTTTGGACGTTATTTTTCATTATTATTATTTTTTTGTTTTGTTTTGTTAAAATGTCCCTCACACCTGATTTAACTCCTTGTTTGATTGGTTGGTTGTTTAGTTGTTTCAAAAAAGGTCTCTCCTGGAGGAGGAGGAGGAGGAGGAGGAGGAGGAGGAGGAGGAGGAGGAGGTAAAAACGTGACAAAATGCGATATGGCATTGTTTTTGGTTTTCAAAGATTTTTTTTAAAAAATCAGAGGATGTGGGTGCAGTGAAGGATGTGCAACCCTGTGATGTCCTGCCAAAGACCAATATGATCCATTCCATCCTCCCAATAGCAATAACAATAGCATTTGCATTTCTATACCACTTATATGTGAACTCAGCACTCTCTAAGCCGTTTACAGTCTGTAAACCAACTGCCCCCAACAAGCTGGGGACTCATTTTACTTCAACCATGAAGCCCTGGGATCAAACTCACAACTTTGTGGCTGCAGGACCGGCATTTAACCGCTGTGCCACCAGGGCTCCTTATTGTCCAATCTCTGACAATTATTCAACCTTTTTCCAAAAGATGTCTTCAGCCATTCTCTGTTTTCCCAATATAGTATATTGCTTGTAGGAGGAGAGAAAAAGAAACAGAGAGAGGGACCCCATCAACATTATGCACACATGCACTGACCCAGAGACATAAAGGAGTCACACTTCACATTTCCAAGAGAATCACCCACAGCAAATTTGCCAATTTGAGCAGGTTTCCGAAACCGGTGACATCAATCCTGGACTCCTCTAAGCTGAAAAAGTTTGTGCATAAAGGCGCATGCAGAACAAAGAGGCCAAGATGCACAAAGGGGCAAGAACAAGGGAAGGAAACATGGTGTGTTATTTCAGGAAGGAGGCCAGCCTTACTCTGTTGGAGATGGGGACAAAAGAGTTTCCCAAGAAGAGAAGGCCTAAGCCTGCGCCATCTAAGCCACTTGTGTTCATCTGAAGGATCCCTGTAAAGAGGAATAGATCCAGATGTCTACCTGTGTTTCCTCGGTTGAGATCCAGAAGAGACCAAGTTTGGGTTAGCCCAGGAGTGAGCTACTAACCTGAGCAACAAAGCTGCAAACTAAGACTACCAGCGTCCTAGGATGTATCTACACTGTTGAAATAATGCAGTTTGACACCTCTTGAGCTGCCATGGTTCCATCCTATAGACTCCTGGGATTTGTAGTTTGGTGAGGCACCAGCACTCTTGGGCAAAAGGCAAGAGACCTTTGAAACTACAGATCCCAGGATCCCAGAGGATGGAGCTGCAGCACTTAAAGTGATGTCAAACTGCATCATTTCTATAATGTAGATGCTCCCTTAGAGCCTGGTGATGCACACATGCACACACACCTTTAAATAATCAAGATTTGCTGGAAGACTTCCTCTAATTATACATGGAGCCCTGCAAATAAAGGGAATAAATTCTTAGGAGGTGCCAGGCTGAATGGGGGAGAGGAAGGTTCATTTTCCACATCACTTGAAAGCAGCAATTATAAATTTCAGTGAAAGATGTTTCTCCCCAGGCTAGCAATATTTTTCCGGCTCTAAGATAGAAGGCAGAATGGCAAAGGGGGGAGACCATAAACATATATTTTTTTAGTATTTATACTGCAGGCTAAAATATTATTTAAAAACACAGATAAAATTTAAATATAAAGCCCGCAGGCTTGCACCCCCACCGTGCTTAACATCCGAGGAAATAAAGACGGGGAACAGAAGGAAGGACCTTATCCAAGGCTGCATCTGCACTGCAGAAATAATTCAGTTTGACACCGCTTTAACCACCATGGCTCAATGCTATGGAATTCTGGGATTTGCAGTTTTGTGAGACATTTAACCCCTGTCAAAGAGCTCTGGTGTCACAACAAACTACAAATCCCAGGATTCCGTAGGATGGAGTCACAGCAGCTAAAGCAATGTCAAAGTGGATTATTTTTCCGAACTGAATTATTTCTGAGCCAGCATGGTTTGACTGCTGGGTTCCAACACTGCGAAACCAGAGTTCAAATCTGCACTCAACCATGGAAATCCACTGGGTGGTCCTGGGAAAGCACACTATCTCAGCCTCAGGGGAAAGTGATGACAAACCTTCTGAAGAAATCTTGCCAAGGATCTATTACCCTGTGATGAGGTCTACCTGAAAGCAGAGTACAACAATAGCAAACCACTGAGAGCTAGTGTGGTGTAGTGGTTTCAGGGCACCAGGGTTCGAATCCCCACTCAGCCATGGAAACCCACTGGATGACCTTAGTCATGTCACACACTCTCTCAGCCTCAGAGGAAGGCAGTGGTAGACCACCTCCAAAGACATCTTCTCAAGAAAAGGACTGCCAAAGTCAGACTCAACTTGAAGGCACATGAAAACAACAAAACGTATGGGGAGGAAGCTTAATTTTGTGACAGAATGCCTACCTTGTGCATTGAAGTTGATAAATCCGATCCCCATCATGGTCATTTAAAAGAGAGAAGTCTAGGAAAAGTCACCAGGCTCCCATACCATGTTTGCTTAACTTTACATATACCTAGATAAATAGCAAAGGGGCTAAGAAACACTGTTACTGAATGATAATGATGTGCACTGAGACACAGACCTGATGCACATTAATGCCTAATGCACATTGGTGCAAAAATATTGGACTGGATGGAGAAACTCTCCAGTCTGGCATAAGGTGACTTTCTATGTCTCTAGATCACATGTGGGGATCGTGGGGTCAGCATGACCCCCAAGTCCCATTTTTGTGGTTCCTGGGTAACCCAAGATTACCCCAAAGCCCTTAGATATTCCCAAATTAAGTTTGATTCCCCATGCTATATTTCCCTGGACAGTGTAAAACTGTCCCTATATGTGGCAATATGGCTTCTTCCAACCCTCCCCAACAAATCCAAGGTAAATGCCTGGATAATTTCTGAAAAGAGGCTGAAACATCTTCATATTATTTCTGGATCAGCACAAATACTGGCCCACTGGGGCAGGAGCAGTTGCCAAAATTGTTCTTTTTCCTCATTCACTTGTCTATCCCTGCCCTAGATATTAGAGGGCCTTGCCTCCAGTTCAAAACACTTTGTTGCCATGGCTCACTGGAATCAGATCCCATAAATAATTCAAGAAAATAAGTACCGTAGATTGAAGTCTACAAAAACTCATGCTGCCAATTTCTTTCTTTTAGTTAGTCTCAAAGGTGCTGCAAGATCTCTCAAGAAAATAACATCATGGTTGGGATCAACCCAAGGCTGCCAAGAAAGAAGAGTGTCTTCTAAGTGATAAAGAGTTCTTGCTCTGAGGGAGAGCTTGGTATGGTCTGCAAGCTTGCATCCTGCTTTGTGAGCACTGCTGAGTCTATATTAATGAGTCTTGCTGCAGAGTTTATGGTTATAAAGTCTAGCAATTTTTTAAACACTTTGATCCCCCCTCCAAAAAAGAACAATCCAAAACCCTTCAGGGAACACACTCTTTTTTAAAAAAAAAATCTAGTTCAAAAGTCTGACTAAGTTTGATGAAGAATTCTGGAGAACTCAAAAGCTTGCACCCACATGTAGACTCTTTGTTGGTGATGAAACCTTGCAGTGGTTTTGGAAGTTCAACCAGAGCTCTCTGTGAGAAGAAGATCAGCTGCTGTGAAAAGAGTGGTCTGAAAGATAGCTTGCTCTGGAAGCTATTGGCTTCCATGCCAACAGGGCAAGCAATCTCGCTTTGGGTTTTTAGTCCAAACTTTATAGGAAGTGTCTAAATAGGCTCAAGTCCTCAGAAAGCTCCTTCAAAATGCACATTAGAAGTCAGACACTTCAAAAAGTCTGATAAAAATTCAACGACAAAATTTGGACTAAAATTTGGAGCAGATTCACCACTGCTCCCTGCTGTAGGTCAAAGATAAAGAAGTTACTTTTTTTGAATTACAGTGGACATGTTGGATGGGAGATTCTGGGAGTTAGAGTACAAAAAGTAATTTTTCCAAGTTAATGGTCTAGGCTCAACCAGCTGTGCATGACATCAGTGCATCTTCACAGCAGAAAGGACGATCTTGCAAAGGGAGCCGGTGATCTCCTTGCTTACCAGGGCTTGTTGTAATTTCTCCCTGTTGCAATATGATAAATTCATGACTGCGCAGATTCATAGCAGCCTCACTGCTGGAGCCGCCATAATTCCCTTATTTCCACACTTAGGTAATGAGTGTGCCAGGTGCATGATGCATAGATTACCAGCTACTGGAATAATCAATGACATGCATTGTGCAGCTTCGGATTAACCAACTGTAAATTACAAGAGATGGATTGAGCAACCTGTTTGAAATCAATCTGGACTTGGCAGATCCTTCAAAGCTTGATCTAACAAAGTGTTGGTTAAAGAAAACGACAAGTGAGGCCAAGACTTGTATTAGGTGTTCAGCACACTGAGAATCTCACTTTACGTTCTTTAAGGCTTCTAGTCCTTTAGATTTGTCTCATGAGTCTGAAAAGCCCCATCACACCCTCCAAGACTATATTTTCCAGCCCACCAGTCACAGGGAGCAGCAAAGAGAGATAAATCTCCGAATTATTGCTTGATATCATCTGATCTATGAGATTCTGGGTTAACATTGCCAGCCTGTGTGCGAGCCCCTGGAGACGAATTAACTGCAACATAAGCAAGTAAAAACGAAATTAAAAATTACGCTCAAGCAAAACTGAACTGACTTTTAACAGTCAGCTTTCCCTGGCTTCTGAGGCTTCACAAGGCACTTGCTTTGAAGCTAATCTTTCTCCATATCCTTAAGGGCTAGAAACTTGACAGCTTTGAAAAAACAAACAATGGGAACTGGAACACTGTAAAAAAAAAATTTAATGACAAATTTTTTGCCCAGCAGAAATTTCTATACTTTGCAGTGCAGAGACGAAATGCATGCAGCCTCCCTTTTCGGAAAAAATAATCCTAGTCTGTATATTCCATTACTTAAACTGAATTTGGAAGTTTCTCCTAAACTTTATCCTCACTTGACCTTCCTGTAATTTAAATCCATGTTGTCTCCACTGTTCTCAGTGGATGTAGTTAATGGTTGTTCCCCCTATTACTTTCAATCCTCTTTGAAATATCCAAATTCTCACCAAGAGCCAATGAAACACAGCCTGTTAAGAGAAAGAGCTGTAAAAGTTCAAATTTCAGACCTGCTACAGTATGAAGAAAACAATCCTATAGGACTACCTCGCAGCACTACTGGAAGAATTGCTCAGTAAGACAGAAAGAGAGAGATGTGAGAGGAGAATTAAATATTTTAGAAATGCACTGTTGGAAGTGGAGGGCTTTTGCCTTTTCTTAAATGCTGCTGATAAGGTTTGTCTATAATCCCAAAACATCTGGAGGCTACTAGTAGTCCGCCGCTCCACCACAGAGAATTGGGATGGGGAAATTTTGAAATTCTAAAATTTTTTTGGAAAACAACCCCCCCCCCCCCCCCAAATCACTGCCATAAGCTGGAATCAAAGATAGCAGATAGCACCAACAAACTGCTGTGAAGAGCAAGTTCTACTGATAAATCCCTTCTTCCAAGTTTGGTCCCCTATGAGGCCATGAAGGTCACATTAGAGAGTGACAGCACACTGGAGGAATGCTACCAAAGATCCAGAAGACATTTGCACAGAGAAACAGTCTTCACATCTTCCCCAGGCCTCAACCCTTGCCGTTTTACACTTCTCCATTCAGCCTCTCCCTGTCCCTAATCCTGTGCAGCATAAAAAAAGGGACTATGCACATCCCCAGGAGAAACTTTGGCTCAAGGAAGGCAAAGAGAGATCCAAATGCCCGGGAATTCAATCCCTCAAGATCCCTCTATGCTGCCATCTTATCTGGAAAGAGACCAAGAGAAGCTTGCCCTGTGACTCGGATCCTGGGCTTTGGAACTGAACCTAAGTAGCACAAGGCTTGCCAGCTGCAGAAGCACCGCTAGCGGGCACCGAATGCATTGCTGTGACGTTGGGTGAGCTGCTTGCGCTGCCTTCTGTCCTCTGCCAAGCAGGGTGCCCCCTCCACACCGCACGTGGGGTGCCGCTCGCTCTGCCCTCATCTGCAGTCCTGTCACATTCCCGCCTGAAGCGGATGCACCGCACCTGGCGTGGCAGAGAAGGAAAAGAGACGTACAGATGTCCAAAGCAACCGCGTTTTCAGCTTTGGCTATAAATAACACCCAGCAGGACAGCTGTGAGTCCAGCACAGACCAAAAGAGACATGTTGGCTTTGAGAGGGCAAAGGGAACATCTGTGTGATGCCAGGAAGAGGAAAGCAACGGGAGGACCAAAATATGCAGGCAGGAAAAGAAAAGAAAAGAAAAGAAAAGAAAGGGAGGGTGGGTGGGTGGGGAAAAGGAAAGGGAAAAGAGGAAGGAGAGAGCAAGTCTGAAAAGAGCAAGGCTCTCCTCCAGCCACCAAAAAAGCAAAAGAGGAGCCAGCTCGACAAAGGTGGATTCAGAAATAACAGGCCAAGTCCCATCTGTGCATACACCACACACATGATTTCCCAGAATGGCTCCTGGCCCAGAGGCTACTTCCAAAAACCTGCAGTAGATGCCTGCTAAGGGTTTTTTTTTAATCTAGTGCATCATCAGTGGCTTATCAGGATCAACAAGGATTTGTTTCCCTCCATCATATTTTCCTCGGAAGCATTGCGGGGGGGGGGGGGGGGGGGGAAGCCACACCCGGAGATGCGACATGTGTTGGGGGAAAGAACAGTGGAGAGAACTTCATGTATGGACTAGTTACCTTCAATTGCCCACTGCTTGGTGAACACACTCATTTGGACACAAATGCTGACAAGCCCTGGCAAATATTGCGCATGTCTGAACAAGAGGACGAAAGGCAAAGAGAAAGAGCAGCTGCTTTGCAAGCAGAAGGTTGCATCTTCAATTCCCTGCATCTCCAGTTGAAAAATCTCAAGCAGAAAACTGGGACATTCCCCTTGTCCAAGGCTCCCAAAATCTTCCGCCATTCAGCAAAGGCAACACCAAGAACCCATGGACTGGCTCAGCTGAATGCAGTTTATAGCTGTTAATATAATATAATATATACAGAGAAAGTGGATCTTGTTCATAATACTAGAACCCAGCAGGGTCATCCATGGAAGGTGAAATGGCAGGCAGTTCAACTAAAAAGGAGTTGTTCTTCACACAGAGCCAAATAAACAGCAGAACTCACTGATACAAGGTGCAGTGATAGCTGCCAAACTGGGACACAGTCAGCCCTCTGTATCCACAGCTTCTTTATCAACAGCTTGAAAATATTAAAATATATACATTCCATAAAGCAAATCTTGATTTAGCCAATCCATACAAGGGACAGCCATTTTACTATGCCGTTGTACTTAATGGGACTTGTGCACCCACAGATTTTGGTATCCACGAGGGGGCCTGGAACCAAACCCCAGCAGATACCAAGGGTCCACATTTCCAGCCTGAATTCAAGATGCTGGTGATACCATTTAAAGCCCAAATGGCTTGGGATTTCAATGCCTCTTCCTATATACACCTGCCCAATAACTGAAGTCTTTTGGAGGGGCCTTCTTCTGTGTCCCACTGCTGGGGACAATACATTCTGGGAGGACACAGGAGAGGGCCTTTTCTGTTGTGCCCCCCCCCCCCCCAGTTATGCAATAGCCTCATTCCATCATCAGGTCAAAGATATGGTGGCCTCTCATTGATTTTATCCAGTCTACACATGTGTTATAGTCAGCACTATTTTTAAATTGCTTTAATGGGTTTAAACAGTTTGGTCTTAAGCGATAAATGATTTAATGTATTTTTAAGCCTCTTAAAATTATTGTTATTGGTTGTCTTAAATTTACTTTATGGTGTGTCACTCCAAGATCATTGGATATAAGGTGTGACAGAAATGTTGTAACAAACATTGCAATTAAAAAATAATTAAACTGGCTGGCTACTCCCTCTGGGAACTGAATGTTGGATGTAAAAGCTTGATTTGGTAAGGCTCTTCCTATGTTGTAGTCAATGCTGATCCAACCCTCATCTCAGTCCTAGAGTTGTGTGGATACCCATCCTCTTCTCCTTTAGCCAAGACCTGAAGGAGGAACCATCAGGAGGTCAGGCCTTTTTCCTAACCAAGGTGATGATGTCTTGTAGCTGATGGTGCAATGACCCCAGAACAGGGGTGGGAATCATGCACCCTTTTCCATGTTGACAGACTGCAGCTCCCAGAATTCCTCACTACTGGCTGCACTTGTCAGGGATTCTGGAAACTGCAAGCCAACGACATCTGGAAGGATGAGTGAAGAATAGTTTGTGCTTCAGGCATTCTGGAAGCAGCAGAAAGGTCAGTTTTTCCTTGCTGAAGGACATCAGCAGGCACTTTCCACAGCCTGTTGTTGTTTGGAGCTGAGATTATATATCTCACTGGGAGCTCAGGGACAGGGGAAAGGTGCCATCAAGACGGGGAGCTTCTAAAACTAGCCAGAGATGCTGGGGGAGGGAAGGTATAGAGTTGCCAACCCTCCAGAAAAGAAAAATGACCTAGCTATTTATTATGGTTCTCCCCCCGCCCCTTTATTAAAGGCATTTTTCAGCAAATGAAAGAGCAAGGTAGTTTCCCCTCTACCAACAACATTTCATTTTAGAGTACGGATGAGGCAGTGTGGCATAATGATCACAGTGCTAGACTAGGACTCCATTAAACTAGGGTTCAAATGCCCACTCAGCCATGGAAACCCACTGGGTGACTTTGGCCAAGTGACACTCTTTCAGCTTCAGAAGAGGCCAAGGGCAAACCTCTTTGGAATGAATCTTGCCAAGAAAATCCTAGGAGAGGGTCAGGATAAGACAGAGATAACCTGAAGGCACATCCCAAATAGACTCCCCAAAAGGAGGAGAGGACATATAAGAAGCAAGTATTAGCAGCATACTAATGTGCGAGTTGCCAAATAGGAAAACATCCCATCATGGTGTAGTGGTTCAACACTTGAACTAGGACTCTGGGAGACCAGGGTTCAAATGCCTGCTAATCCATGGAAACCCACTGGGTGACCCTAGACAAGTCACACTCTCTCTTGCTCCCTAAGATTCCCCGGTAGCAAACATCCTTTGAATAAATCATGCTAAAAGAGTTGACTTGACAGCATCCAACAAAAATGGGAACCATTCAGAATTCCCAATGATGTTGGGCTGCATCTCCAACAGACAACAATTAGGAATAATGGGAGTTGCAGTCTTACAACATCTGGGGGGCACATGATCTTAATGGTCATTTGTAGAAACATGGTTCCTTCACTCCATCCTTTGAATCAGAGGAACCCCAAGCTAAGCCATGGTGGCTAAGGAATTATGGGAGCTGTAGACCCCCACAAACTAACTTTTCCAAGCTCTTGGGCTCTTTTCTAACCAGATGGTATGGATTATGATACCTATTAGCCAAGGGCAGCATGGACAATGATGCCAATGGGCGGTCAACTACCCAAAAGAAAACATCTGGAGGGATGTACATTGGGAGAGAATGAAATGAGGAGAAAAGTTGGAGTGGGATATTTTACTGGCCCATTTAGTATGGAAGGATTCCAAAGAGAATGAAGAAGGAAGAAAGACCTACAGGAGGCTGTGAGCAGGCAATGTAATAATAATAATAATAATAATAATTTTTATTTAATACCCCACCCCTCTGAGCACAATCGGGGCGGCTTACATCATAAAATTCAACAATAATTAAGAACAATTACCTCCCCCTCCCCCCTTAAAATGTAATTAAACTCAATACAATTTAAAAACAATGTAAGGAGATAAATTACTCCAATAAAACAACAATACATAACATACATAATGTAGCATGCGCCAAAGCCTTGGTGGAGAAACAAGGCTATT